>VMOF01000111.1:86767991-87187991 GCA_011764245.1 Trialeurodes vaporariorum | reverse complement strand
ACCACAAACATAAAAATCAAGCGTTTAGGATTCAACAGAATTAGCAGTCAACTTCACCAAACCATCTGCTTGGTAATTTGTACCAAAAGTAGAGATTAGACGGTTAAATCAGAAAAATATAATATAGTGCCTGGATAGTCAAGCTATGATCTTAGGCTCGACCTACAAATAAACCGTAATAGATCTGAGTGCCTCATTGAAAGAGCAGACTGAACAACAAACCTGTTTGCTTTAATGAACCAATAAATACTGGCAGTGGGCAACTTTCAGCTTAAAGAGTAATGCCTACAAATTCTAATGCACAACTTCGCGAGCTAAATTGTTGCTTACTTCATAATTTCATTTTGAGCTTATGGCAAGTATTAGATCAAGAACATGCCAATGGAAGACTATTTCAAGGAGAAAGTATTGCATAATACAACAAAGAATAACAATGATAAACAAGAGGAAAAGGGTTTTGATTCGTTACAGTTGGTCATTTCTAGAACTGCCAAAAAGTCAGGGCTTACGACAGACGCAGCGCGATAATAATACTGAAACAATGCTGACAGTACATATGATAGTTTTGTAATTAGGGTCTGACACAAAGAAAATTTCAAACCACCGATAAAATGTTTAC
Source organism: Trialeurodes vaporariorum (assembly GCA_011764245.1). Lineage (NCBI taxonomy): Eukaryota > Metazoa > Arthropoda > Insecta > Hemiptera > Aleyrodidae > Trialeurodes > Trialeurodes vaporariorum. Next base: position 87,187,372 of record VMOF01000111.1, on the reverse strand, counting down.
TTAAGCTGTCTGAGAAAATTGAGGAAACAAATGAAAGACTGTCCAGAGAATGGGAAAGTATGGAAGTTTAAAATTAAGAGACAAAATAAAGGAAGGATGATCTAAAAATTGGAAAAAAGTAGAGAAAACACCTGATGTAGAACATGTGAAAGAGAAAAATTTACGAAAACACTGCTCAGCTCAATTTTTTTTATAAAATATGGACACACACATAGTTTCAAGTTTGGGTGTCGTGATTTTTTTTGTTTACATTGATAACTGATAAAAAGTTAGGTTATGTTGTCAAAACATTTTCCCACAGCCGCTCTCGAAAATTCTCCCACCAGTTGCAGACACAGGCAGAATGATACGTAGAAAAAGGTCAATAAAATGACAACCTCACGAGCAATTAAAGGAGTCACGACACCACTGTGAGATAACCTCGATGATTAAAAGGCTACAAGACTCATGCACTGGCAATTTAGACGTAGGTCGGCAGCGTATGGATATAAAGATAAACGAATGATAGAGAAACTGCATACGAATGAATTAATTATTCACTTCGTTTAACGACAGTTTTTCTTGAAAACAAGACAGCTTCGCAATGACGCGACTTAGAAAAAAGGCGAGGTGAGAAGTCTGTGCAGAAATTACCTGAAATATGGACGTATTCCTTAGGAAACATGTAAAGTTCACTGACACACGATTGTAATCACTAGCTAAAAACACTTTGGAACGAAACACCGCACAACCGACCGCCATAATTCCATCACTGAGACTGACCGACTGAACTAAACATTGAAGGCACCGCGACGCGCTAGACGAGACGGGACGTCGGGAAGAGACGGGGAAGTGCCGTTTTGCTGCAACTTCTGTGTTGTTTTTCTGAGACCGAGTTCAAACCGTTAGCCGCCTCTGCGCGCTGCGCTGCAGTTCCGCGCCGGGCGCGCAAGCGATTTCTGAAACTGCCCCTTCTCGCAGTGATGCAATATTAGATGCACCCACATGCAGCTGCTGGGGGGTTGCCAAATTGAACAAATCAATTATTTCATCTTATTAGCAAGGGGGGGGGGGAATAAAAAAAAATATAAGTAGGTAATGCATGCAGTAATTTTTGAGGATTCTTGCTTGTTTTCTTTTCGGAATTTGTTTTTTTGGAAAAGGCAACGGTACGTGCTAGGGATCTTCCTATGGCCTTCAACTTGTTTTACTTCAGATTTAAAATGAAAATAAGTAAGTTAGAAAATACTCGACCATTTATAAAAACAACTGGAGTGTTTCATGTATCGACTTGAAGAATCGACTCACATCATCGATACCCAGCATCAATACTGGTATCGATAGAAAGTAGCAATGTCTGGAAAGTATCGGCCCAGAAGTATTGATGGGTACTTCTTTAACAAAGTTCGTTTCAAAAATATAGGCGGAGCTCACCGATAATCTTCGGCAATTTTTCAATTTTCATTCCTTTAAATCAAAACAAAACTTGTCTCTAACTTTGTCTTTTTGATTCTAAAGTGTCCTTTTATGAAAATCCAAAAACTCTTAATCAAATTCACTCCTTTCCATCATGTGAAGGAGAAATAACGTTGCAAAAATTCAGAAGATTATCAGTCCCAATCTCTTCGCTTCGGAAACAAACTCAAGCATGATAAAAAAGGTATAATATGAGCATGAAATGAACGAAAAATCGTCGGACTAATAAAATTTTAGTGATTGAGCTCTCAGTTTAGTACTTCATACAAATGAGGTATCGATACTCAAAAGTATTGAGTTGGTACCAACTAAAAGAGTATTGATACTTTGTAATGATCGCTGTCTCCTGGGGAACACTTAGCAAGGGTGATATTTTCTGTTTTTTGCTAGAGGGCCGTATCAGAGGCAAAGCAGGAATCTGAATGCTCACAGAAAGCAACTTCAAGAGTTTTGCCACATAGTTAGTCATGTTAAACTGTTTTCCGCCACAACTTTACTTCCTGGACCTTCTGGTCTAAATCTTCTGTTTAAATGTGAAACACAAACTTGAAATTATTGATTCAAATGTTAGTATCCATAGGACTAAAAACTGAATCCCTATCAGAATTTCCAGTGCTGACATTTCATCAGCAATTATGAGAGCTTCCAATTAATTTTCTTCACTCTTTTCTCACATTGGATAGTCACAGAGTCGCGGACAGAAAGAGAGTCAGGCGGCTCCTTAGATTATGACTGAGCCACCCACAGTGCTTAAATTCATTTAGGTAAGTACTGTGAGTAGCCTACCTATAGGAGCCATCTGATATTCTATTTTCTCTCACAAGGGGAGGTCACGATGTGTCCGGCTCCGATTTTCATGAAATTTGCATGAAAATGTAGCTTACGTACGTCTTATTGAGGATCAAGAATCGTTATCAGCAAATGGGCACATGGAAAGTAAAAAAAAAATTTCAAAGTTTCGTCAAAATCTGCGAAATTCAAAATGTGCGGCTAATGTATTGGAATTTCCGTTCATCTCGGTGTATCAGTTCTGTGGCCGACTGGTACGGTGCTCGACTCGGATCCCACAGGTCGTGCGTTCGATCCTGGGGTCGACCGCTTCTCTTTTGCACTTCAATATCCAATTTTACTTGCTGAATACCATGTTGTTGTTGTTGTTTTTTTTTGTTTGTTTGTTATTTTGGTTTTTTTTCGTATGTCGGGAAAAAATTTGACTGAAAAAAAAAAAAATTGGAAATGATTGAATAACGTATATTTCGGATGAAAAGCTAGAGTAATTTTTTAATATTTGACAAGATTATAAATGCGATTTAATCATGACAATACGTTTCAGAAGAGAGCGGAGCTAGTTGTGAGTGAGTTGCACTATCAACAGATTATCTACCTACACTTTTAATGGTTGAAACTTGTGTACAATGCCGAGAAAATTATAACGCTCTTATGCCTCAATGATAGAGGCATAAGAGCGTTATAATTTTCTCATTTATAATCTTGTCATTAAAAAATTACTCTAGCTTTTCATCCGAAATTGGTACGTTATTCAATCATTTTCAAAATTTCTTTTTCAGTCTAATTTTTTTCCAGACATACAAAAAAAAACAAAAATAATAATAAAAAAAAAAACAACAAAAAAAACAACAAAACAACAACAAAACAACAACAACAACATGAGATTCAGCAATTAAAATTGGATATTGAAGTGCAAAAAAGATACGGTCGACCCCAGGATCGAACGTACGACCTACGTGTTCCGAGTCAAGCGCCGTACCAGTCGGCCACAGAAATGCTACACAGGGTCACTCGGAAATTCCAATACATTAGCTGCACACTTTGAATTTCGCAGATTTTGACGAAACTTTGAAAATTTTTTTTGACTTTCCATGTGCCCATTTGCCGATAACGATTCTTGATCCTCAATAAGACGTACCTAAGCTACATTTTCATGCAAATTTCATGAAAATCGGAGCCGGACACATCGTGACCTCCCCTTGTCAGCTGTAACTCTGTAGTAGGTATTCGGTATCAGGGACCGAAAAATGTTTGGTTAAAATGGTAGTCCTCCTAGATTTATCGTGAGGACATAAGCTATCTCAAGATAGATTAAAGAAGGTATGTGCAACACTCGCTCGCGCCGCTCGCAGCCACTTCAAAACTCGTTAGCCAATCAGAACGATTTCACCCAGTATACGTCACATTTCATGAAGCGGGAGGTTTGAAATGTATCTATTAATTTTGTTAGTTAGGGATGTGTCGAACAAAAGATAGTAGAAGTTGTCAATTTTTAGATTTCTGTTTTCAGAGTTGATAAATTAAGAGTTAAAAGTTCAACAGTGTCCCTTTACAGTAAGGAATGATTCCTCTATCCAACGCACTTTTGAACAGCGCGCCACTAGATTTCACCCACACGACGAAATTTTTTTGCAAAAGTGCTAGCGCTTGAGGCGGCTGCGGGCAGCGAGAGCTAGTGTTGCACATACCTTCTTTAATCTACCTTGAAGCTATCTAATAGCTCGCTCAAATCCTCACCATACACTTTAGTAGAGTGACCATTTCGTCCAAATATTTTTCGGGCTCAGGGATGATAATTTTCATAATTTAATAAACTGAAATTTTCAGCACTCTATTATGAAATTGTAATCAAGATTTTTCATCTCCTATAGGAGCCATCTGTTATTCAACAATTTTGCCGGTTCAAAGCACTGCCATAAACTCAAAGGTCATTCACAGTCTTTGGTATAGTGGATACAACTCAATATTTAGAGTAGGTATTGGGAATAATGAAGTTAAAAAAGGTAAGGTTAATGTAGGGTTAAAAATATGATAAAATAAATTAAGAAAAGTGCATGTTTGTTAGTCAACAATTTATTGAACGAATTAGTCAATAAATAAACAAATACAGTTGAAAAATAATGACGAAAGAATCATGGCGAAGGATTTCACAAAAATTTTTATAACCGATCAAAAAAACAACAATATGGATAAAAGTTCAATGCAGACAGCCTGCAAACGAGCGAATTTTCAAAATTCATTACAATTTAATTTCATAAAATTTTTGCACATGACACAGACAGCCTGCAAACGAGCGAATTTTCAAAATTCATTACAATTTAATTTCATAAAATTTTTGCACATGACACAGAAAATTGAACTTGCTCATCACGAAACCAAAATGATAAACACAGATGCAAAAGACTTGGATGACTAAGCATATCAAAAAAAAAACGACTGAAATAAAAATGAATAGAAAGTTTTAATTTACTTTCATCGATGGCAAAGACTGAATTTGTAAGTCTGCAGTCACAATAATAACAGAATCGTAAAAAAAAGATTGTTCCATACAATGGAAAAAGATAAGTAGTGACCAAATTTGTTATAATTTTATTTTTTTAATTGTTACGATTTTCAATGCAGGTGATAGTGGAATTCCATCAACACAATATTTCTGAGGAAAGTCAAACTCCTGTGTCATGACAGATGGAGCAAAAATGCTAGACAGTAAAATTAGATGCGTTGCTCAGATCAGCAGGGAACATGAAGCACGGCAAGACCAGACGGTTCATTAAAGCGTTTCCAAATATTTGCAATGAGCCAGAGGAGACAGCCAAGCACCAATCAAAAACCTATCAATCCTTTAATCTTCAGATGGATAGATTTTCTGGAAACTGACCTCAAACTGTTGAGACACAGCGGTTGTGCGTTATTTATTTTTGTGATACCTTATTTTGAGGTAAAATGTTGTTATATAAAAGAGGAAACCTCTTGAAAACATTATTCTAGAAATTTCACAAGAAATTTTTATAATTGATTATTGTAGCGTCAAGACATCAACAAACTTGTACCGAAAGAAATGAAGAGTTTAATCATTTAATCTTTTCATGTAAAACACAATAAATTCAGACTTTTCTCCTCGTGACTCGATCGCAACTCGTCTGCTGAATTTCGCAACGCTTCATAAAGTATTAACAAATTCTCATCCCAAAAATTTATGTTTATACAAAAATTTATGGCACAACGAAAAATAGATGAATAAATAGGTCATGTAACAGAAAAAATCTTCAGAAAAACAAGGAATTATGAAGCATTGAGATTTCTAAAGAGCAATGACACTGACTTGCAGTGAACAAAGAAAACACTTCAGTGTGATGGCAGACGAGAATGTAAAACTTGACTGCGTAAGTATAAAATCAGTGTGTCGAAACAAGTTAAAATATCATTTCATCATAAGTGATTAATTTCATTATAATGGAGAGAGGAGAGAAAGAACACTTCCTTCTCTTGTGACATTTAATGATCGAAATACATCTCACAGAGATGTAGAAAATATTAACAATACTTTGATCTACTTTCTCTTCAAAAGGGATATTTTCGAGACAAAATATCAAACTTTCAGGGTGAGATTGCTGAAATACTTTTGATTTTAATCCACAAAAAAAACTGTGTGACAGGGGCTAAATTCACATCAATTAAATCGGCTCATGCAAAAACGTCCATGGTCCATTTTGTTTACAATTGACTTTAAGAGCGTACCATGACTTTCAAAAGAAAGGATTCTAATAGAAATTTTCATTATTACATTTTTCGACCAATTTGTGAATTTTTACGGTTTTCAGGTTTTTCAGAGTCTCAAACTTTTGCCACTTTTGACATGCCTAAAAAAATTGAAAACGATGGAAAATAAAAGAAAAATTCATCAAGAACAATTTCAATGAAAGGACTTTCTTTTGAAAGCCATAGTACATCACTCTTAAGAAGACGCTGTATCAGTGTAAGTACTGATCAGATTTGTTCCACGGCTTTTTGCTCCAGTTTCCCTTGTTTTTTTGTTTGTTTTTTATTTATTATTTTTTTGTTTTTTCTTTCAATTTTTTTATATATGTCTTCTCAACAAAAAATTATTTATGACATCAGATGTTTTTGCAAGAGCCGATTCACTTATTCAAGACGTCTGACAATTTTTCTTCTAATGACAATCTTTCATTTGCAATGCCAAGGATCATCCCTTCCTTTTCCAAAAGAGGTTCGAGTACCTTCAATGATACTTGAGAACTGAATTAAAAAAAAAAAAAAACAGTCGATTTCAGATAAAAATGACTCAATTAACTGCTGCACATTAAATTTCAGACAATCAAGGGCAGAAATTATGAAACAATTGAGAATAAAAGAGAAGATGAACCAACTTCTCTCATCTCTACATCAAAAAATGAGGAAAATAAACAAATAAAAATATAATAATAATTTAAGAAATTAATAAATAAGTAGTAAAACAAGGGAACATAATACTGCTTTTACATAAAACTATAACCTCTTTAAATTTTTTTTTCATTTTTCATTTGTACCAAATTTGAGTTGAAATGTAAGTTGTGCAGATTCAGGGATTCCAACTCAAATTAAGCGATATGAGTGGTTAAAACCAAGATTGAAAAGCCTACCGGGACACGATGATCTTAAAAAATCTTTTCATCTATTTACATGTAACATAGAATCAACAACTACAGTTATTTACAATGATATGGAAAGGAAGTTTTGATACTCATAAATATAAAATGTACAAAGAACAATGATTTCAAAAGACATTATTCTAAAATTATGAACGGCCTACATGATTCGACATGATTCTTATAATCACGATTGTATTAAGGTGTTTCTTCATCAGAACACGGAAATGACCTTTAATTAGATGGAACAAAATACACACAAATTCGAGCGAAATATCTACTGATGAAAAAACTCAAATAGAGAAGTGAAAGCATCAATGAACGATGATAAACTCAAACTTCCTTGGATGAAATTTTTATTGAGTTAACAGGTGAAGTATCCATGCACTTCATTACGAAGAATTATCGTACCATTAGTGGTATAAAATATGCTTATACTTGCGCAATGCTGTGCATTTTTTCTGTCAACGAATTAAAGAAAGTCAGTGACTCCTTAGATTCCGGTCAAGGTAGGCAACCTGCAATAAAAATCACAATAAATTCAAGCATTGCTGGTGGCCTATCTGAGCTAAAATCTAAGGCGTCGACTGAAATTATTTAATTTGACGACTGTACCTACAAACAGAGTTCGGTAAATGGTAATAGATTTACTATTTTTTCAATTACTTTTCAAAAGTATTCAAGGCGGATTTCAACTGTAATCAGGCATACCGATTTCAATGAAATCAACTTGTTAAGATGCAACAAATTGCTGTTCATCAAATACCATTGGATTCATTGAAATCAGTATGCCTGATTACAGCTAAAACTCACCTCGAATACTTTAAAAAAATAATCAATTATGTAATCGAAAATAGCAATTTGCGTAACTCTGCCACAAAGAAGTCACTCTGATAAGGATATTGGACAACTACCGTTGAATATGTTCATTCATAGATGAGGAAAGAGTACTATGACTTCAAACGAAAGTACCCAGGCCGAAATTTTTAATGTTAATTTTCCTCATTGTTTCCAATAGAAATTCCGATTTTTCATGACGTACTGTCGTACTCTGAAAGAGTCATTTTGATTAGTCTTTAAACACTTGAAAGGCGCAAAATTGTTCAAATGTTGCCTAGATTTAAAAGAGTAAAAAATTCAACCAAGGAACTTTCTTTTGAAGATCATAGTACCAAGTAGATGATGCAGATGATGTTAATAATAAGTGCCTTTGTAATTTGAGCGTTAAATAAAGCTGTACATATTTACAAACACAACCTATGATAAAATAATTGACTTTTTACAAGTATGTTAACACTTAAGAGAGGAAAGAAAAAGAACAAAATGTCAAGTTGTTTGAAGGTTTGATTAAGGAGCTAAACCCTACGTATCATTCCCCTTGAAAACAAAGGTTTTGTATAAGGACCAAGGTCAATGGAAGCATGGTGCCAACCTACTTCGAGCTTTTCTTCGCGTTTCTTCACTCCCTTCACAGAGCACTGTAACTAATCAGCAGGCTGATTGTGAATAAAGGTATCGCTATGCCATCGAGTTGATGATCAAGTATGCGTTCTTGTGGGTGGTATCATTCCAAAGGAGACCCTTCCATCCCCAGGGAAATTCACTGGTGACTCCTGAGCTATCCTGCACAAACTGTAGAGATTGAAGGGTTACTATTGGAATGAAACCTATCATAATGACACCACCCATCAGAATGACATGCGCTCGATACCGACTCTATACAATTACGATACAATCTTTCATAATCAGCCTTTAGGCTGCTCCAACCCAAGGTACTTATATTTAACAAGTATGCTCCACTTGCTTCCCACGGCATCTTCAGTGACGCGAAAATAAAGTAAAAGCAGATTCCAAGATGGCCGACAAAAGAAGAAAACACTGGACATGGCGTGGGACATGATCAGGAGTAGGTTAGTTACGAAGATGGATGGAAGTGGAACTCACTGTTTAGTGTTTATTCTCGCTTCATCAATTTTAGTTGATTTGATTATCTCTCTGTGAATTTTTTTAACACCGACACTTTGTCCAGTGTTTTCTTCTCTTGTCGGACATCATGGCTTCTGCTTTCGATTTTTGCGCCACTGAAGATGACACAGGAAGCGAGTAAGTACCTTGGCTCCAACCATAACTCTACAAGGTGTGAACATCTATAGAGCGCAGTGTGAGCGCTGTTACTGAGATTTTGAATTGTCCACCGGGAGTAAATGAAATTAGAGCAATGCCGCCAGCACGGTTATCATGAGTTTAAATGGCAGAATAATCTTGCTCTTGGGCAACGAGCTTTAATTGACATTAGTCCTACGATAAAGGGAAAAGGACAAAAATTACTAACTTACAAACAATCCAAAAGGCAAAACGATCGTTCACAGCCTAAGCCGGCGCAAAGAAAAATAAAAAGGACAGTGATAAGGAAAGCCATTTTACAATGATTCTGGTGGAACATTTAGTTTTGAAATTTGGCTGACTTATGGAATGGACTAGCATCTACTTTAAGCACAAGGTGAGCCGTGAGTGGTGTGTTTCTCATCAAAATCTTTAAAAAAAAGTTTCTAATGATTGACTCAAGGTGATTCTTCAGCGTTTAGTGCCTATTTCTACCACCAGAGCGCTACCATTCGACTCATGTCAAATTACAGGCCGAAAGTAATTTCTATTTAAGAAAACGGAGTGTCAGTTACTAGATAATCATCTGAACAGCGTCTCTGCAAAATATCTCTTCAATAGCTTCAAAAATAAGGCTGAAAGAACCAAAAAATGGAGGATCGCATTTCGATGCAAGAATCGATTTGCGATATTCCATTTTTTGATACTTCCAGCCTTATTTTTGAAGTATATTTTGCAGAGACATTCTTCAGTTGATTATCTAGTAACCGACTTTCCATTTTCTTAAATATGAATTACTTAAATATGAATTATATGGCGGCAGAAATCGGCAATAAACTCTGAAGAATCACCTTAACCCTGAAAAATGGGATAAAATCAGTTTCACTAAAAACGGTAAAATTTTGAAGGAGGATTTCCACCATTTCAGGGCACAACTTGCAAAAATCAGGGACTCTTCGTTGTTCCTCAGATATCTGAGGCAGTAAAAGTGCCCTCAAAAAAATGGCAACGTAAAAACTCATCAAGTAGAAACACAAGCCAAAGACGAAGTCGATCGCCAACTAATTTGAAAAGGAAAAACTTCATAAAATACTAAGTAGATGAATTCACATTCAATTACAGGGAGAAGGAGCGAAGGTAATTTCCATGAATGATAGAAATCACACAGAAATTCAAACATGACAAAACATTCAACCAATAAATAGTGAAGGAAAGACAGGTAAAGAGTTAAAATTGAATTTAACATGATGTCACGTTGAACGAGAATTGATCAAACAAAAGATTCAGTAATCATGAGCGTACATGGATAACTACGTAGATACTATTTACACATATACATTTTAAGTATTTTCAAACTGTACAAAAAGACGAACGTACAATTTTTTTCTTTCCGAAACCGTAACTTAGATAAGAAAAAAGAATTTTGAATATTTTGTACAGGCAGTCGAATAAATATGATGGCAATCAGATTTCATTTGAAAAAAAAAGTTAGTTTGTAAATAAATAAAACTCTGGCCAACAGAAAATTTTTCTTGATATGTAAACACGGGGTTTCCTTGCGAGAAAAGAACTTTTTTCTAAGTTGACATTTATTTCCGTTTAATTTTATACGAGGATACAATTGCTTTTGTAAAATCCAGAGCCTCAAGAATCTGATGGAAGAAGAGCATTTGAAAAAGAAACACATCAGAGGATCAGGTAACTTGTGCTAAAATCGAACATTTAGCGCTTCATGCTCAAACAAACAGGTTTGATCAATCATGCAATTGATGAGCCGAAATCCACCACAAACGGCAGGTGAGTCAACCGTTGCATGTTCAGTTGTTGTTCCATTCATCAAACAACTGCAAAGTTATGTGGCAATGGGATGGTGTGTCATCTAATCACCAATTTCAGTCAATGAAACCAATAAAACCCATTTTTAAGGTGTTACGGTCAAGATTGTGTTTCAATTTTGGAAGTGTTAAGTTGGTAATCCTACAGTTTGATCAAATGCGTTTGAGCGTGTAAGAAGGCGGTTTGCAAATTTTCCATGGTTTAAAAAAATCTTACGAACTGAGCATTTTCATAAACATATCATTGATTGTTTTGATCAGATGTTCAGAGCAATAAACTATTCTGATTTTAGAGGAAGTACACATGTAAGAATAATTACAATAGCTAAGCAATTAGAGATTACACTAACAGCCGAGTCGACATCACAAGTAATTAAAAAAATTACAAACTACATAGGTAGAGGCTTGGCACTATCTCTAAATTTAAGGGTCTGGAGGAAGGAAAAGGTATTCAAGTTTTGTACATCTTACAAGACTTCAGATCCAGGGGAGTAATTTTTTGATATTAGATACTTTTTTTGGAATTAGAGTTGAGGATACAAAAATTGAGAGCAAAGGATCCATCCTTCCTCAAGGCTCTTCCTTTATGAGAACAAAAAATGACAAGGGCATAATTTATTATTCTGTTGTTGTCATGAATGAAAAATTGTGTAAAAAAAAAAAAAAAAAAAAAAATGAGGGAAAACATCCCCGTCATATAAAAAGAACAAAACATATAAATGCTAAGTTTTTATGACTTTCCATCAAACTGTCAAAAATGGATGGAAACAGAATGAATCTTTTGAATGAGTGATGTGCCAAATACACTAAAACCGCTAAGATAGACTTCAGGAAGCACATTTAAAAATCAGCAGAATATAATAAGTTGTTCTGAAAATAATTTTACTTGGACCACGGATAGTATTGGATAAATCTAATTTGATTTAAATCTGATTTACTCACTTCAAAATCATGCACGGTCAGCCAAACTTCACAAGCTCTTTTATGACTCATTATATCTGTTTGGATTCAAAACATTTTTCAGTTAAAGATCCCGTTTAATTTATATTGAGGGAATGAAGTACGTGTTGCTCATGAAACAAGAGAGGGGTCATAATTTCAAATTGGGCCAATTGAGCATGCATGCTCCGTGAAAATTTCAAGTCAAAATTTAAACCCAATGAGTAATTTTTTACCTTCAGTACTACTAGAAAAGACTTTTTATTGAAGGGTTCAGCTGAATTTTCGATATTTCTCATGTACCGCGGAAACAGTCGGAAACGCATGATGAACTAATGGTAAATAACTTGTCGATTGTCGGTTATGTAACCAACTATTTCAAAAGTACTTAATAACAACAATATTACTTGTTACAATAATCTCTGATGTTGATTTTTAAAGCAAATTACGGTAGTTGAATTGAATTAAAAATTCAGGGCGGAACTTTACTGTATTACCAACCTTTTTCGTATATTTAAGTGCCACTGGACTAGGACCATAGGCAAATCACGAGATCGGATTTGTTAGAGAAAATTGTTTCCAAATAAAATCCATTTGCACAGATGTTGATAATTCCTGTTTAGAACGTTGAAGCGTGGTTGAGAAAATCATAAGTTACCCAGTTTCACTTTTAAATAAACTTTTAAGATGTTGTAAGACAGTAAAATCTGTGTGTAACCGACAGACATTTTGGAACCGGGGGACAACCATTTTTCACAATTTATGGCATGAAGAAAAGTCATTTCGTAAAAAACGATGTTCTACGGAGTTTTTTGAGCATTTCCACTATCTTCAAAATTCATTTCAGCCTCAAAATATGGTCAAAAACTTAAATTAAATACCAAAAACTCGTGAGGGGGACGCGTAACCGACGGACATTTTGAACCATAAAACAGTTAAAATTAGTATTTAAATAACTTTAAGAGCAATTATTACTATTGCTCCTCATAAAACTAAGTTCCTTCGCCTTAAAAATCGGAACATCAAACTTTTTTGATCTTTCTTAAAGATGTAATCTCGTTGGGACACCATTTGGCCCGTTTTGAAATTATGACCCAGAGGCTTTCATTTTTGCTCAAATTTGCAGACTCAAACTTACAAAATGTTCATAATATCCAATACTGTCCGGACTGCGTCAAAAAATAAAGTTGCAAAAAACAATAATGACTTCTAGCAGAAATATTCTCATTTACATTTAGTTCTAGACCATCTTAAAAAAAGAATAATAAAAAAAAATGAAAAAAAAAATAAAAAAAAAGCACACAAAAGTGAAAAACAGCGTATTTGCGATACTAGTGAGTCACAATTTTTAAAGCGCAAATGAGAATACTGAGAGGAAAAATATCTTCACAAACGCTAGAGTCAACAGCACCAAAAACATTATCAAATCAAATTCAATTTATTCACTCTTTCCATTTTTTCTTCTGAGTGAAAAAAATATAAACCATTCTCATGACACACGAATAGACATTATGAAAATTTCTATCAAGAAAAACTTGATTGGTGGATCCTTCAGGAATTTACTTAAAAAACAATGGATGATCGCTGATGAAAAAGCTTGGACCCAAGACATAGACTTTAAATTATGTTTGAAGCGGTTTGAACCAAATTGATCAAGGCTTCACTGGAGACCAAAATAAAATTGTTTGTTTGGTAAAGTTTTACAAGTCACCAGAGTATTGCACCAGTACAGTAAAAATTAAAGTATCCTGTGTCATAGTACAACTATAAATGTTGAAAATGACCGCTACTCACTTTTTTTCCATACCAGAGAGCCGATCAGTTACTTCATCGTTAAACCTATCGTTAAGACTGTGTATGAGTGATTCTATTGGTCGAATATTGTAAAACTTAGCCCTTGCTATGGTAACCATCGTTATAGCGTCCGCTTTTTAAAGATTACTCGTGAATAGCCTTTATAAAACGAGACTCTTAACGATGGTTACCGTAACAACAGCCAAATTTTACAATTTTCGACCAATAGCATCACTCGCAGACAGTTTTAACGATCGATTTAAGGATAAAGTAAATGATCGGCCCGCTGAGCGATACTCCGGAGAATTCTAGAACTCTACAATTACAGATAAGCTTTAGAAAGCGAGAACTGTTGCCAATTCTCACCAAGTGATGCAATCTAAGTGATGAAAATTATTTATGTAGTATTTTTTAGGGCAAAAAAGGAACTTTCCTCCTTAAAAAAGTTTTGGCTTTCGCCCTTTGAATGGCACAAAAATTACAAGGAGAATGTTTACAAATAAACATTTTTATTTTTTTATTCAATCGCATTTTGTTAATCAGTTATGGGTCCTCGCTCAACATTGCTTTCTTCCAGAATCAACAAATTTGACTACACCTAAATAATTCTTGGCTATCAAAATTTTTACAAAAAAATTTTCTAAAATAAATCTGAAAAATTCGAAGCTAAAGTCCAAAATAGAAAATGAAAAATAAAAGTAGAGATAAATGAAACATAATATCCATTACAAGGATAATATTGTCATCAGAATTGCACTCAAACAGTCAGTCAGGTCCACCTAAAAGGACTTGATTCGCAGTTTATTGTAGTGACGCTTCGACCATTTTTGAAAGTCTGAAAACAAAGATGATAAATGAAAATAAGATCGGTTGATTAAACAAACACTTGCTTGAACGCAGGGATTCCAAGCCACAGCCACAGTCAAAATTGAAAAATGTGTCTCCGATCAAGAAAACAAAGAATAATACTTACTTTCAGACCGTAAATGTACCATTCAGTAACCAATACAAGAAGTTTTAGCACAGACAAAAATCACTTTCCATGATTACAGTTTGAATTATTGCAATCAGAGCTTTGAAGCTGGAGCTGCTCTAGTTTAAGTTTCAAATCGCAATAACTCAAACGGTAATAGTGGAAAGTGATTTCTATCTGCGCTAAAACATTTTGAATCAGTTTTGAATGGTTGATTTCAGGTCTGGAAGCAATTATTATTTTTTCTGTTCAATGAAATTTGGAAGCAGGCACCGCTACTTGTCGGAACCTGATACTCAAAGTGCTTCTACTCTAGTTACTAATTACAGACATTTTTTGCACGAGGCTTCGGAGGATACCAAGTAATAGTAGTGGTAATGGGTCTGTTGCACACTTTTGCTATAAAGCCAGAAATACCTGATTATACAGTAAATTGTTCCGAGAAAACCAATGGAAACAACAAAAACTAATAAAATTTCCCCTGTAACAGAGCAAAAGTAACAATAAGTTGAGGCTCGTTGAAAAAGGATTTTGAAATTGACAGTGATGGCGCGAAACTCTCTTATGTCATAGTATAGGTCCACCCCAGTGTTGCCGATATTAGTGCTTTTGCATTGTGGCACGGAACAATAGTAATACTGCCTCTTTATCTTTACACCAGTCATAATTTCAGAGAAAAGTAAAGAAACCCATCTTCACAAAACACAATCGGAACGCAAACGGACTACTTCTGATCACCGCATGTCCTATACTATGACGTCATCGAGTTTCGCGCTGAAACGAAACCTTTCCAAAACGCTCAAAATTTATGCCACTTTGAAAGCTTTTTAGTTCATGATCTGTTGATGAAAAAAAAATGTATAAAACATACTGTGAGTTCCTTTCATCAAGTACTTCAAGGCAATGAAATGAAAAAAAGTGGGCAACAGACCCATACAGCTAGTATTAGAGATGTCTTTTAATCTCAAAAGAAAGTAACTGCAAGAATACATGTACTGGCATTAGATCTGCAACTTTCCAGTAGCTGAAATAGGAACAAAACGAAAACAAATTCAACTTCAAGCCTCTCCCCCCTAATTGTGTAAGAGGTGATGGAAAAAACTTACTTGGTGCATGTCAGGAAATCAAAGTATCACTGAGATCGTCTTTCAGCCACTGAGGTATCATTCGATATCCTAGTCTTTTGAACAATTTAACTAATGCTGTGTTATGGCTCTGATAGAAGCGCTGAAAAACCAAAAGAAAATACTGTTAAGTTAGTGTAGGGATAAAGCAGTAAGATGAGACTTAGCAATTTTGGGGATCATGAAAAGTAGAACTGAAGTTTTGAAAGGAAGAATGCGTCCGTCGAAAGTTGTGTGACAATGTAAAGAAAGACATTAAATTCATCAGTAGCAATTTCTTTCCTAAAAACAAAACAGAAATCCTGCATGAACTGCAGATTGCCCATTTTAAATCGCAATATTTGAAGGGCTCAGCCTAACAACTTTTTGGAAAGAGACTTTTTAGCTTAAAAACGTGACATCTGCAGAGCTCTGGAGGATGGCTTCACTTGGTTGCGGAAATTTGAACCAAAATACCCCCATCAACACCTTGAATTCAGAGGTTAGCATAAAAACACATTGCACACATGTACAGTTTGTATTTCCTTTAAAAGTTGGGCAAACTGCAGATGTCACGTGGTTAGGTTGAGCCCTTCATTTATCAAAATTACTTATGGTGGTTATGGCTAAAAGAGTCCCTACAGGAAAATTTCTAAATTTTCTCATTATAATATGCTCCAAAAGTAAAGAGAAATCAAAAGTAAAGTTGAAAATGATAATCATTCATTCATAGGTGGATACAGGAATTTGTCTTCCTCTCTCTCTCCTCCCATTTGAATGTGTGTGTGTTAGAAAGAGACGGAGATATGGGCTAAAGTCACATGATGGCCCCCTCTACTATCCTTTTCTAACACATGTGGTCAAATGACCGGAAGAGGGGGGGAGAGAGAGAGAGAGAGAAAGAGAGAGAGAGAGAAAAAGAGAGAGAGAGAGAGAGAGAGAGAGAGAGAGAGAGAGAGAGAGACAGAGAGAGAGAGAGAGAGAAAAAGACAAATTCCTGTATCCGTCATGCACTTCTATGAATCCATTACCTACTTCTTACCGATTCAAGGATTTTCAATTTCAGTTTTAATGCCAGTTTTTTCTGTGAAATAATATTTTTCATTTAGAATCAACCTAACAAAGGCGTTTGTGAACTAAAACTTAAAAAGCAATTTCAAAGAATAACTAACCTTCAATAATTTGTAAGATCTATCGTCCATGGGTTTGTACACTCGGCCCTTGCTACGACCAAGGCACTTCGTATTATCGCCTTTCAGAACTTGGCAGAAAAAACCTTTTCGTGGATCATACCTGAAAGCGGATAAAAAAAATCAAAGGTCAATTACTAACACGTAAAAATGGGTGAAGATGAAATAAAGGTGTGTAAATGAAAAAAAGGCTAGCTGTTGAAACACTAATGATTATTAAAATGATAAATTATCGAAGGAATGGCTAATAAAAATATTCTGCAGACACTGATTCCTAGGAGAAACATTTAAAAGATAAAAGCTGTTAATATCACAAGCATCCGTTGACGCAGACGGCAAGTGAGGTAACCCACCCTACAACCTGACTAGTCTACGGCTCTGAAACGCTTATAATACTCTACTCAGAAAGAGGGCTTATATTATTTGATTCTGTAAACCGATTGTTTAAATATTTATTTATTTCATTTTAATACAAGGAAGCCTCAAAATTGAAGCTATAGTACAGGTCAACAATTTACAATTTTGAATTTGACGAGAGTTAAAAAATTTAAAATTGGAAAACAAAAGTAGAAAAACATGGAAGCCTCAAAATTGAAGCTAAAGTACAGATTAACAATTTACAAAACTGAATTTTACGGGTCCCTTCTTGTGAAGTAAGAAATCTTCAAGATTGGAGTAAGCCTTATATATCAAAAAATGTTATAGCTGGTTAAAAAATGGGGCTATCTCTGAATTTATGATAAGATTCTTTAGATTGTGAACAGTCATGTCATTCTAAAGTTGACTATGGAGGTAGCTGTTTCCTAAATGACAGGGCTCCCTTCAAGACCGTTTAGAAAGTCTGAAACTGTTGGATGCTGCAATCGCTCCAATGGACTCTACTTGATAACCCAATTTTTGGTTTTCTAGACCAGAAATATAGCTAGGCAGCCCAATCAGATTCCCAGAGGTAATCTTTAACAGGTACATATCTAATTTGCATAAACCAAAACGTTTACTTTTGCCAGAGACCGAAATGAAACACTTAGGGAGGCATCTGATGAAACAACTGTTCACTACTGGTTTGCAAACTCGCGCATTTGATTCGGGGAAGAAAAATAGGTAACAGGTTTATTAAAAAAAAGTTCATTGGTCTTGAGATCTTTAGAGAACCTGTCTGTGCTTGAGAGACAACTTTTCATTTTTCTAAGGTTCATCGAAACCGAATAAAATTAAACAAATGGAAGAGCAAACACTGGCGCAGGGGAAAAAAATGAAACAGCGAATTTGAATTTTACCTCAGATGTTGGGAATAATCATAAATTGGAGTGATGTTTAAGAATTTCTGAAGATTATTCATTATTTCGATGGGGTTCGACCGCAACTGATCTCCATCGATAATCTGCAACTGCTGCATAGGGAAGTACGTAAGCCACCTTT
Source organism: Trialeurodes vaporariorum (assembly GCA_011764245.1). Classification (NCBI taxonomy): domain Eukaryota; kingdom Metazoa; phylum Arthropoda; class Insecta; order Hemiptera; family Aleyrodidae; genus Trialeurodes; species Trialeurodes vaporariorum. The sequence continues at coordinate 87,169,126 of VMOF01000111.1, read as the reverse complement.
CTAGGTGTTGTGCATATTTACCAGGATTCAAACATCTAAAAATAAAAACAAAAAAGTGTTACAATAAAAAGTACAAACACAGAATGATGCAATCAAAATAGAAACTCACAAAAGAGCCAATGGAAACGTTATTTTTTTGTCTCTTTCAAGTTGGAGGACACATAGTCCCTACATACTATGATAGCTGCGCTGCATCAGAATCCATTTCTGATAGGCTCTCACTGAAGCCCCAAGAGGCAAAATGCAAACGGCAGAAAGGTCTGTTTACTTTTCGCACTAGCTTATTTTCCACAATAACGGTGTACTGTGACTGCGGTAATTGTTGTTGATTTCCCTTCTGCAGAAATGTTATTCTGGAGGACACTATATCTTACAATAACGGCTGTTATTGTTCAGAAGTGGAACCTAACCTGTTTGAAATAGCGGCAACAGTGCCACCTGCCATTTGCATTTTCCCTCTTGAGCGCTCCATAATCCGTCTCTTCTTCTTCATTTTTGAAGAGGGAGAACATGACATGGCGCAACTCTCATAGTATATAAGGACTCTAGGAGGACATATCTCTGTCTAGGGTTGTGCGGTACTGATTTCGGTATTTTTTCGGTATTTAGCTATATCTCTGACTGCAGCCTCTAAACGAGTGAGACTGATAAAACTGCAGTGGGTGACGTAAGTCAGAAGCTAACTAAATACTATGAAACTGTCAAAGTAGCATTAATACCTTTGAATTCCCTAAAAGTTATGTAAAATACCAAACTGGCTGATTTTGTCAGTATTTTACATAACTTTTAGGGAATTCGAAGGTACTATGATGCGGGAATGTTATGTATCAATACTTCAAAAGTTTTATAGTGTTTAGTTGGCTTCTGGCTTATGTCACCCATGGCAGTTTGATCAATCTCACTCATTTAGAGGCTGCAGTCAAAGACAGAGCTAAATACCAAAAAAATACCGAAATCAGTACCGCACAACCCTATCTCTGTGTCTTGCACCATTTGGAAAGGGGATAGTTAAGAACACCTCAAGATTGTGGACTGGAAAACAATGCTTCAAAATGAACCAAAGTTTCCATTCTACAAATTTTCAAAAAATGAGGACTGTGGATAATAAGATAAGCAACTGATACAGCTAAACCGATGAGCCTATATTACAGATTAGTTTGGATTTACGAGAGACAAACACTGGAATAGAATAAAAGCTTGAGACTGGAAGGCAAAAAACTTTTTGGATTTTTAAAGCTTGCACAATGAATGAGTTCCTCTTGGAGTAGAGCTTGAATTAAAATTCAAAATATAAGATTATACTGGCAGGCCGATCATTTGTTTCATCGTTAAACCGATCATTGAGACAGTCTATGGTTCTTGCTATTGGTCGAGCATTGTGAAACTTGGCTGTTGCTATGGTAACGGCCGTCAAAGTGCTTGTTTTCAAAGCCATTCAATGAATAACCTCTGAAAAAGAAGCACTTTAACGATAGTTACCATAGCAGCAACCAAGTTACACGATTCTCGACAAATAGCGTCACCCATAGACTGTCTGAACGACGGTTTAACGATGAAGTACTTGATCGACCCTCAGAGATACTTTGTCAAGTCTCTGATACTTTCTGACTAAAACTAGCGAGGCAAACTGATGAGATTTAACACAATGAGGTAATTAGAAAAAGTCTGGAAACAAAAAATTGATTCCATAGCATTAAATTTATGGAAAGACAAAGAGTTTTAAAATTTCAACTCAAGAATCCGGCAAGAAGTTCTTGCCAAGAACAAGATTTTTGACGAAGATGAAAGATGGATCAAAAAAGAAACCCTGACAAATTCTAATTTATCAACTTCAAATTTCAAATTACAAATTTCCCGTCAAATTTACAAAAAAGGGTAAAATCAAATAGACCATACCTGTTACGAAGATCCCTTAAACTTTTAGGGGCACTATCATTGGCTGATATGATATCATAGAAGGAATAATTTGCTGCAACTGGATCCCGATGAACCTTAGTATGCTGATACCAACTGTAAGCCCTCTTAGCTGGTGAGATTAAAATTGTTACCTAAAGGAGAGTAGGAAAATAATCAAATGCTTTGTGTGAAAAGACAGTTTTCATTACAGTGGACTGAGCAGTGAGCATACCAATACCAGAGGAATTGAAGGAAGTGGAAAAAGCAGAACTCTATTCCTTCTTGTTGATTAGGGCTTTACTCAGGAAAATAAAATCAGTTTTCCAATACAGGTTTTAAATTAAAAGCATATGTTACCATCAGGTTCGGGTGCGAAACTGCAATTTGAAATGTTTTAAGGAACAACTGACATCAAACAACACCAAAAAATTCTAACCAACCAGCGAGCTGATTGGGGACCAGAGACAATATAAAATAGAGACCACGCACTATCTATCTTACCCATGTTTGTGCGCGGTGGCAACTTTTTTTTTTGGCGTCTCAACAGAACACCGCAAACATGGTCCATATGTTGACTAATGAGTAAAAATTTGAGGTTTTTGCCTATTGAAACCGAAGCACCGAAATCGAATCAGTCAACGTATGGACTATGTTGGATGATGCTCCCTCATACTCTCTATATTAATTCCTGATGAGTTCCGAAAAATGAGTCGGCCACCGTGCGCACCGCTAGTGTGTGGTCTCTTTAATATATTGTATCTGTCGGGAACTTCATAGTTGAACTGATCGATAAAACTAAATACAAGTGACACACTTGGGTGAGAGACGGACTTGAGGCGGATGTCTTCCGAAAACCATTGTCCAGTTGCTTGATAAAGAAAGGTTACTCCATTCCCCCCCTCCTCTCCAGGACAGCTTATCATTAGATCCGCTATTGTCAGCGGTACATTTTGGACAAATGAGAAACGAACCCGATACCTAAAGGAGGAGCCACCAAAAAACTCACTTTAATGGAGATGGTTCAAATTTTGCGTTCGGAGCAGGGGGACCGCCCCCTCCGTGCTACCCTACCCCCCCCCTCCCGCGGCATATTATGATATTAAGAATATTTTACACTTGACCCTTGCAAGCTGAGTAAGGTGTAATAGATAAGCAACGAGTATTATGCAGAGACTGGACGATTCTGAGCAAAACCCTGTTTTCACCGTTAACCCGCTTATACCGTTATTTTTCGTCTGTGCGGAGTCGTCATGGTGTACGCAAGTTCTAATGTACATCAATGACCATGAAATTTAATGGACCTCTAAAATTTGATGATGAAAGACGAGCAAACTAGCTATAAAGGCTCAGTTCCATACATTTTTAATGGTTTTTTTTTAGGTTGAGAAAATAAAGTAACAGACGAAAGAAAAATTCACTTAAAAGGCCTTACTAGTTTAGCATGAGGTAAGAGGGCCTGTGCCCGTCTAGGAACTAATTCTCCATCAAAGTAGGTTGCTGATTTTTCAAACAAGTACTGAGTTGTTGAGTCTTTCAGCAGAGGAAAGAAATCCATATACCTGCAAATAAAAACAAGAGGTTGATAAAATAACTTGCAAGTTTTTTGGATAAATCTCGTAAAATTAACTTAGAATTGGAATTTCATGGTAGGAGGGGAAAAAAAGTTTTTGAAAATTAATTAAAAACAGAATGATTAGTGCTCTTAAAATCCGTCAAAAAGCCTGTCAATTCCGAACAGAAAGTCCACTCCAGATCAAAATTGAATAGAGCAAAGCCAATTCTACCCTAACCGAAAAACCTAAATAAAGAAGTTGTACGTTAAGATCAATAAAGACTTACCAGTCCAGGCCTTTATAATAGTTGTGCCCGTTAAAGAACTGAATTTCCTCAAAGGTTTCGACACTCGGAACATTGGACGATATGTTTGGATGCATGGCAAGAAAAGTGTACAGAGCTGTTGTACCAGTTTTTTGAGGACCTATCACTAGAAACCGGGGTAACTGCTCACAGGATTTATTGTGCGACCAGATCTTAATATGCCTTTGATCTTGACAAGGGCTCTGAAAGTAACAGATAAACATTTGTAAGAAAATTTCATTGCATAAACAATACGGTAAAAAAACGTAATTCCAAGATTAAGGATAAAACTTAAATAGAGAATCTGCCTGAGAGGTTAAATTTCTACATGCATTAAATTCAATGGGGAGAAAATGAGGCAAGGAAAATTTAAGTGATAATTTCTTTCAGAAACCTTTAAAAGCTTAAAAACCTTCATTTTCTCTGATTTTCGTGAGTGCCAGGAGTAACGTGTTGAAAAGGCCGCGTGGCAGCGCAGCAGGGGTTTATTGAGTCGAGAGGTAGGGGTAGAACCATCTGCCCTGATCCCCGGACCCATGAATCTAACCCCCGCCCGCTCTTTATATACTGGTTGCTGCTATGGACTCCAAACTTCACCCAAGATGCCCTGCTCAGTGTTGTTGGATAGTGCGAGCAAATCGTATTTTTTAGAGAACCCTTAATAAAAGGTAGGTATTTTGTGATCTTTTCCTTTTTATTTACACTTAGCAATTAATATCCGTTGATTACATGCAAAAGCGGCACACCTACGCATATATGGGGGTGGGCCGCGGAGCGGCTGAGGGGCAAAGCCTCCAAAAGTCATAAAAAGAAAAAAAAGTGGAAACACAGCTTCTGACTTACTCCCCAAATTGGATCTTTTTCCTCCGGATAGAGTTGGAAGTATTTTTCAGCGATGGTTGTCGGTGGAGCAGAGGTGATGTTCAGGTTGGTCCAACAGCGTAAAAATTTGAAAACAGATTCGAAGGTGTAAAGACCAAGTTGATCATTCCCATAATTAGACATGTGACTCATGAAAACATTAATCTGAAATAAGATGAAAGCACAGATTTAGACTGATTGTGAGTCAAAGGAACAGAGCGAAACTTATCAAGTTAAAAACAACTCCTTCCAGTTCATAATACATTATGTTAATGCCGTAGTTCAAGAGACTCATTTCGTCTTTCATAGAGTTCAAGCGGAGAATGCCATTGGTTGAAGAGCCCTCATGAATTCTAAAAACAGCATCTAAAAGACTCCTCATCTTCAACACACAAATAGTTCTTCAAAAGCCATGCAACTTAGGCTGCGGCTCTCAATATCTATGAACAATGGTAAGTTTTCAGCAATACAGATGTTTAATGCTTTACCTTTAACAAGTAAATTAATTGTAATATCCTCATAGAGTCATAGATTTTGGTTGAGAAAAACAAAAAAATAAAGTAAGGAAAAAAATACTTACAGGATTATAAACGATAGTTTGAAAAAGTTCTCCTCCTTGAATAGATTCGTCCAATTTAGCTCTTCCTCCGGGAAAACTTTTTATGAAGATTGTGTGAGTGAACAGACCGCAAGTTTGCCTTGGGATCACCTAAAAACGATAAAGATGATTACAAATACTGCTAGATCTACAAATAGATTACAAATGAACCATTTTAAACACCGGCAGAGAGGGCCTGCCACAGATTTTCTGATTCCATGTATCCTCAATATTCAATAAAAACCAAATTTCGAAGTGAGTACAGTAAATTTGAGCACACAGTAGATAAAATATTAAAAGCAGGTGAGGGGAAAATGGTGCTGACTTAAATCTTTAAACATGATTCGTTTAAAACTGATTTTTCCACCATCCGCCCTTTTGACGGATCATTCCTCAATTAAAGAAAAATCAGAACTTTAAGCTCACAAACAAAAGTAATAGTAGAGGTAAAGTCCAGTCGCCCGAACACAATTGCTCGTTATGCTGATATTTCACAATGGTACTGGACTGGTTAAAAAAAGAGGGGAAAAGACAAACAAAGTATTCTCCAAACAAAGGATAGGAAAGAGGAGAAATATAGATATGGCGACCTGACAGACACTCTCAAGAATAGAAAGGAAGTACCTAAAGTACCCAAGGAAGTAGAGAGCTCTAGGTTTTTTTCTTTTCTCACGTAAAATAAGAAGCAAAAATTTTTACATTTTCTTTTTCCTTAACAAAAATTTTTGGTCATGATGCCTAAGTAGAAACAACAGTCAAAATTGTCAGTTTCAAAAAAGCATAGGATGAGATGTTTCTGATGGAAATAGATTCATTGATTGTAGACATACCATAATATTACGATGGATGAAACCTCGCCTAAGGCGAGCAGGTCTCAGATGAGGATATTCTTCTGTAGAAGTTACTTTGATGTTCCAAATCCGTTTCCATGCTGAGTAAAGGGGCTCATGAACTGGGTATACTCCAGAGTGGTGCGGAGCTACGGAATAACCTGAGTCCACTGGAATTTTGTGTGCCTACAATAAAGAAATGATTGTGTGAATAAAAAGTCAGACGTCGTAAATCAGTTGCATCAAGCACTGTTTCATTTGTTCGCAAGTGAAAATGTGCGCATTGATTGAAAGTCCCTCAATGTTCACAGCACGGTTCAATTTTTTCACACAAAACAAATTCTAAATTTCTAAAAATTCTAAATTGAGGAGCTTCATCACCTTCATCTCAAAAGAAGATTGGGTCTACAAAATCCAGTAAGAGTCCTTGCCTTTACTTGAAAAAAATCTGTGATTTTTCAGCTCATCAAAAAGTTGGATGGAAATTTTCTGACATGAGTCCAGAAGAATGTAACTTGTGAAGCAGCCGTTGGTTTCACTTAAATTCCAAAAAATTGCAGAACTTGTGAGTTTAGGAAAATTTTAATGGAGTAATTGGATTTTCTTTAGCTTAATTAGACGCCCAGAAAAAAATAGGGAAACTTACTTTTTGAACGACCCTTGTGGTTACTAAAAGAACAAAAAATGACAAGGGAAATCCAAGAAAATAAAGAAAACTTCTTTCCAGTCTCTATAGACCAAAAACTTTCTACTGCAGTAATTTTGTTAGTGAGGAAGAATTAATACCGAATTAAATTTACCTTGGCAAAGTTCCTGTTGAGAGTCATGTCCATTTCGAGCAACGTTTGATTTTCATAAAGATGCGGTTGCTGATGGTTCCACATGTGACTGAACCACGAGAATTTGTCAACATTTTCCAAGATCATATCATCTCCTGCATTTTCTTCTGATGTGCCATGGTGAAAATATTTTCCAGAAAACCCGAGGTTGAACTTAAATCTGGGCATCATTTTTTGTAAACGCTCTTGAGTTTCTAGAATAGCCTGTTGATGAACAAAATCGAAGCAGGTTGAAAGATGATTTGCTGCAAACATCTGGACTTGGCCAATGATTAGAGACACCATTATGTCGTCAATACTTTCTGCTGATTTCGTGGTTATTTTCCCCCAATTTTGAGGTTATTTGACGTCGTTTCATCGTTGTTATTTTTTCCTGTTTCAGTCGTTATTCATTTTTTTCTGTCGTTTGTTTCTCTTTTTTTGGTTTTTTTGTTTTTTTTTTTTAGTTGTTATTTTGCGCGCGCTTTACTCCATATTGTTTTAGCAACATATTTACCTGTTCACCGACAAATTATCTTAATATATCAATGATACGTATTTATCAGAACCTACTCTTTTATAAAATTAGCATGAAGCTTTTGTCAAATGCTTCTCTGTAAAAATGCCACAAAACCAGAAAAATTCCAAAGACCAAAAAAATTCCAAAAAACCAAAAAAATGCTGACCAAAATTTTTTTCCCTTGCAGTTTTCGCTTAAAAGCTTGTAAAAAGCAGAACATTTCAGGAGCATTTTTTGCGCATGATTCCGTGGTGTCAGGCGGATTTCGAGTTTTTTGGAAAAAATTTTGGAAGAGTTTTACAACTAACTATAAAATGTTTTAATTTAGGGTTTTTGTTTCTATTTAATTGGATAACAGTTCTTTTATTTCCGTTCTATAAGGTTCTAGGAGATGAAATCAACAAGCAAAAAAAGATAAATTAAGAAACAAATGGAGTAATACTTACTGCTACATCTTCTCGCCACAATCTTGTGCCACGCTCTCCAACAAAAATATCATCAATGTCGATTAAAATTAGGCGATCAAGACTCAAGCTAAGCTGTCCATGACTAAGATAGGACAAACAGTCTAAAAATAATAACCTATTTAGCCAAAATTTCAGTCCAGATCCAAAAAATACCCTTTGAATTCCATCATAAGTCCCATGATCCTAAAAAAATAAAAATGAATGACTTCAGTTAAATTCAGTTTACAGTGATAACTAACAGAGATAGAAAGGCTACAATACAGGTTTAGAGGGCGTTTTTTTTTCCGGAGATGAATTTTTAGTGATGCATGTTTTAATCTCCGTTTTACCTGCTAACAAAACAACTGAGCTGTGTTATAACGATTAAGGTGGGGATCAACAAAACGTAAAACTGACAACTCTGCATTGCATCAAAAAAATTATCAAACTTAACATCCATTTGAAGCATTGGTGATTATTGGTTGCATAGAGTTAGCAGGACTTATAGCAAAAATTTTAGAGATTTTGATCCAATAGCCTCTCTAATGTAGCATTTCTAAATTTTGTCTTATTGAGGTGATTTGGAGGAAACAATAAGAAATTACGATGAATTTTGGTTTATCAGGACGTCCATGATTATGACATGAACTTTTCAGACTACTAACAATCAGGATACCAAAATTGGTTGAGTGTGAAAGACGCAAAAAAATTCACAGAAATCCAAATTATATTATTTAAAATGTATAATAAGTGAAGACCCTACCACTGTATCAATTGCTCTAATTAGATAGCAACACAATTAAACTTAAAATGTCAGTAAATATCCGTGTGATTAATCCTTAACCAATTTTGATGGCTAGAAAAATTCATAAAAAAACTTTCAAATTCATAAAAGAATAAATTCTGAAACTTGCATTGAAGAGTATATATGAGGGGGCTGCCTTGCCGGAAGATATATCAAATTCTATTGAAGGGACATTTAACTGAACAAAATAGTGGAAATTGAAGCTGAGAATGTTTTCACAACTTCAAAAGTGATTAAGCGATTCAAAAGCTATTAAGTGGGGAAGTGTGCAATTTTGCAACATTGGTTCCTCTCCATAAAAACCTACGTAAAATGATCAATTCTGAAAGGAAGAAATTGCTTCCAGGTAAATCAATTGTTTTACACAGGTTTAAATGAAGGAAAACCAGTATTACCAAATTGCATGCTTCACCACTGCTATCATGGTTATCGATGATCATGAAGAAAATACTAACTTGCACAATGGTTGTTAGTGGCACAGGTGAAGCTGGTTTTTCTTCATGAATTTCTGCTTGTGAGTTATTGACTGCAAAAGCTAAGGTTTCATAAGTTGAATGATTAGCATGAAAGACAGTCCAATCTTCACCGGGTAAGGGACCCCACGCAGTTTCTCCAGCACGAGTTAGACGAAGAATGGTCGATGCAGCATGCAGTCCAGCATCCTAAAATTGAATTTGAAAGAAGAAAAGTTACTGGACAGGGAATCAACAAATTTAGGACATTTGAACAAAAGAACTTCACGCTTTATGGCAACTGACTTTTCACATTTTTCTTTAAATGGCTTTCTCAAAAAAGGAGGTAAAAAGTCAAAACAATTTGGGATTTTTTACTTGCTTGTATAAATCCCTATTTTTCACTCTACATTTCGAATCTTGGGTGAGCCACACAGAAAAAAAAGTAAAGGGTCAAGATAGCCAAATTTTGACAATAAATGAAGTGACTTATCGTATTCTTCTCGTGTGATATTCACTTTCCCATGGAGACAGTAAAATGAGTAAATAACGCAAAGAAATTGAAAATTATGTCTCTAAGATACTTTCCCAACTTGAGATGCAATAGAGAGAGCAAAGTATGATTAGGGACCTCGTAAGCTTTGACAAAAACAAAGAACACAAATAAAAATAAAAATGCCCACTAGCACAACGACAAAAAGTGTTGAATTTCATTCCATGGTATTTTACTTTTGGAGAGTAAAAATAAATAATTTATGGAAAATGGAGGTAAAAAGATTAATCGGCTGGTTAAATTATTCATAAAATTAAAGAACAACAAATTAATTCCCTATAGCTGAAGTAATTGTAAAGCGCAAGAAGGAATTCTTTATATATATTTATGAATTCATATTTTTACAAGCAAATAATAAACTAAATTGGCCAAAAATACTATAAGATCACGACAAATTAGAAATGGGAACTATAGACCAAAAATCCGACAAAAAAACCAAAATGTTTCGATTAAAACACAGAAATCTTCATCAGTCAGAATAATAAAAAACAAAACCAGTGCTCTCGTTTTTTGTCTCTATTTTGACTGATGAAGAATTCTGTATTTTAATCGAAACAATGTGGATTTTTTGACGGTTTTTTGTCTAGTTCCTATTTCTGTGTCGTGACCTTATACATTCACATTTATATTCATAATTATTTGTATAAATTCACCAATTTGAGATTATCTTAGTGACCACAAAACAGTGATGCAACAGTGATTAAACTTAAAAATATCATAAAATAGAGTTGAAAGTTCTACTCACTTTGAGTTTCAAGTTGCTTGATATGTATAAGGGGAAACCACGGACTTTTTCATATTCTACAGTTTGCTCCCGTGGAGGAGTAAAGGCTATGATTCCAACGCTATATTCACGGCAGTACTTGTACAGCAACTCTCGGTTCCATTTGTCCATTTCAAGATATTTGTTAATATTTTCAAAAACTATCACGCCATAGCGGCCTTTGTCTAAATTCGTAAGAACAGGAAGTGATTTACCGGCTACTTCTATTTTGTACCTGGAAAAGAACGAAAAGAAAATATTAATTTGGCTATCCACTGGGCGCTGCACCAAAATACATGGAAATACACAGAAAAAATTACACCTTAAAAGTTATCTAAAAATCTTCCATTGTGCTTACATGGTGCCTTAAAAATAAAGCCGGAAATTATGAAATACAAGAATTCCCATAAGCCTCCATTAGTGTGAGTGAGGCAGATAGACATACTATCACTCGCACTCACTCTCACTCACTAAGCTTATGGCAAAACAAGTTTCATCGGCTTTAATTCTAAACCAATAATTTTTCTCGTTTTTGGCTCAAAAAATCCATAAAAAAATTTCGCAGGAGCTAACCTTATTGGATTTTGCGTTTTTTCTTTGTTATCAAAATAAAATTCCAAAAAACACGACTTTTTCGAAAAGCTACTAGTGGCGTTATCTATCGGATTGGTGTCTGAAAAAAGTTTTGCCTGGAATCACTGTAAAAAGGTCACAGTGGCGGCTCGTGCAGTTTTGGCAACAACGGATCCTCTCTATTTAAACCTACGTAAAAACATCGATGTTCCGGAGGTGCATTGCACCCCCAAGAAATCGATACTTTTGCATAGGTTTAAATGGCAAAACAAGTGGTTGCAAAAATGCACGAGCCGCCAGTGAAAAAGGAGATTTTATAGATAAAGCCGCCCTCCAAAAAACCAATGAAAAAAATCACAACCAATGTAGCGAGTCAGCAAAAATTGTTGGCCCTTACAGATTCGAGTAATAGGACGTCAAATCACACGAACTCGTTATATTTAATACCTCTCCGAATTCCGTCATCGGGGGAGGGGAGGTGGCAGCCACCCCCCCCCCCCCCCCACACACCTCCGCGCGCCTGTTTCACATACAAACTCATAAACGGCGAGACTCCATCGCTGCTCTCAATGTACTTACGAGGTAGGACTGTAGGAGCAAAGAGAATGCGGGTACTATTTCCGCGCACAAAAACGCCCACAATTTGGAGTGACGCAAAATGAACACCCGTATGCCGAATAAGTTATCTCAAAGAACGATCCCAAGGATCGTGATTAGATCGAGTTCAGAGGTTTGCATGTCGCCCTCCCCCCCCCCCTTCCAATCAATCGCACGCCAGAATCTCCAGAATTGGCACATCGCAGTACACACGAAACACGTGGTACACTACTGCAATACAACACAGCGCCTTGCGTGCTGCATATCTGCAATCTGCAGAACAGTCCGAGTGGTATGGTGCGTCACCGAAGAAACTTCTATTGAACAACCGTAAAGCGGAATCGAATGCTGTGTTAGCGATAGAATCTGATTTTAACCAGTAACGCAAGGAGTGAAATATTCTCTCTCTCTCTCTCTCTCTCTCTCTCTCTCTCTCTCTCTCTCTCTCTCTCTCCCCTCTCTCTCTCTCCCTCCCCTCTCTCTCTCTCTTCTCTATTGAAACAAGTATGCTAAAGTCTAAACAAGGATAAACAAGGGGTATATAAAACTCCCTCTTTCTATCTTTTTTCTTCCTACACATTCAAAGGGAAAACGAGAGAGATTCAGGAAATCCTAGCTGCGCTACTGATTTTGAAGAACAAAAATGCGTAATCGGAGACGATCATGAAGCCTCAGAACGTTCTCAGTTTCTTTGGCTTGAGAAGATAGGTACATCTTTTGAGACTCATGAGCGGATACAGGAACTTGTCTTTCTCCCTCTCCCTCAATTTGAACTCATGTGTTAGAAAAGGATAGGAAAGAGGGCTATCACGTGACTTTAGTCCCCTATCTCCGTCCTTTCCTAACGCACGCGTCCAAATGGAAGGAGAGAGAGAAAGACAAGGTCCAACATCCGCCCATGAAAGAGACTTGACTTCGCAGAATGGGGTATTCAACTTTAACACGGACTCGAACCGAGCTATGTATCTCAAAGAATATCAGAGGCCCACACAATAAGTTGGATGGGAAATGCATTAGCCTGCTAGAGCTCGTTTCAGAAGTGTAGGCGGACCAAAACCATAATCTTTGGCGAATTTGCAACTTTTATTCCTTCATATCAATACCGAATTTGCCACTGACTTTATTCTTTTGTGTTTAAAGTTTTCCTCATTGAAAAGTGCGAACACTCAATTTCATTTTTATTCATTTTCATCGAGTAATATCAGAAATAATGTTGACAAATTCCAAAGATTATCGGTCTAGGTCCGCCTAAACTTCTGAAACGAGCTCTACAAGCCGTTTCAGGAACACTTCCCCCCCTCCCCCTCCAACACCTCGTGTATCATCCGAGGGGTAAAAAAAGTAAGGACGGAGGAGCCGAAGTAGGCCTCTTTAGCGACATAACTGACCGCGACAAGCACCAAACATCAGTGTTCTTTTTAACTAAATTTTAATGTATTTCAATGAATTTTCATGTTAACGACATGAAAATTCCGCTATTCCATTGTATTTGAGACGCTGATGTCAAAAATGGTATCATTTTCTACGTTACTCGTCCCAATTTTACGCATATTCTGCTTTTAAGCATTTTTCGCGATAAAGTATATAAATTGTGGAAAAACTAAATAATTTCGACCAAAACCAAGACCAAATTCAAACTCGGCAGGTCAATTTACATCTGTTGTCATGCTATCAACGCGATAAGAGGTCCAGTAATAAGAAAAAACTCAATTGTTTGTGTCTAGGGACCCTTGTTTTGTGTTCAGAGGGGGCGGACATCTATGTCGTTAAAGCGTAAAAATCAAGGAGCCGAGGAGTGAGAGGTTATGTCACGAGACTTTCGTGTCAAATGTTTTTCGGGCGGTGGTCTAGGGAATCTAGGAGTTAGGGAATTAAAATCTAGGAATCTGATTTGGCTTAGACGCCAATTTAAATTGTAAAGAAATCCGCATTCGATTGGTCAATTTTAAATTTTTCGCTTCTCAATGAAACATTCTATAGCATGGCGTTTCAATCCGGGCCGAGTTGAGATGCCCGCTCCCGAAAATACAGTTCGGTTTTCTCTCAAATCGGGCTTGAGTCAGCGAGCTCGGGTAGGAATTTTCTGAGAGGAAAAAGCTCCTAAAAAGTTTGAAATTTAAAGCGTCACGTCGCTGCAGGAAGCAATTTTGCAAAGAAAAAAATAATTCCTAAATTCTAACAATATAACAAAAAGTATGATGGTACGTCAAACCGAGAAATTTCTAGAACTTTCACCAGAAAATTCTGGTGTTTCAGAATCTGGCCAAAGTAATATAATTTATTCTAATTTTTCAAGAATTACGGTTCAAAAACTAGAATTTTAGAGTTGGTATCAGAAATTCCCTAATGGGTCTGTTGCACACTTCGGCTACAGCGTTTTAAAGTATCAATTCGTGTGTAAAAAAGCCAAAAAATAACAATGGCAGCATCAAAAAACACTAAAATTTAGTATTAAACTCACAAATTGCGAAAAACACTAGACACTATTCACCCCTGTATCTTTCCACCACGTGCACGATATTTCGCGAAATTAGCGCGGCACATTCAAATAATCACGGCCGAAGGTCATCACAGCTGACTTCATAAACGAATAAACAGTAAACACTGACGGCGTCTGCTCAAATTCTTACGTTTCAATATCCTCAAAAGGTTGTGAAAGGTACGGAGACCGACATTTGTGTCGAAAACTTATCAAAATGAAACAATAACTCACAGGAGTTCCAAGGATGATTCCAACTTCGATCATCATGCTTGGAACTCCTGTGTGTTATTGTTTCATTTTGATAAGTTTTCGACACAAATGTCGGTCTCCGTACCTTTCACAACCTTTTGTGAGGAATTGAGGATATTGAAACGTAAAAATTCGAGCAGAAGCCATCAGTGTTTACTGTTTATTTGTTTATGAAGTCAGCTGTGATGACCGTCGGTCGTGATTATTTGAATGTGCCGCGCTAATTTCGCGAAATATCGTGCACGTGGCGGAAAGATACAGGGGTGAAGAGTGTCTAGTGTTTTTCGCAATTTGTGAGTTTAATACTGAATTTTAGTGTTTTCTGATGCTGCCATTGTTATTTTCTCGGCTTTTTACATAGGAATTGATACTTTAAAACGTTGTAGCCGAAGTGTGCAACAGACCCATTGAAAAATGAAGTTCTCCGTTGTGCATCGGGACAGCCACTGGATACATTAGATACCATGAAAAGTCAAGAGATTTTAAACGGTTTTTCCAGAATTTTGAAGATTTCCTATGACATGTTCACCGTTTATCATCACTCCAATCCGACATTGCTACTATTAAAGCAAAAAAAGATGTCAAAAAGTGGATAGTAATATCCTATCCAGCTATCCTCACTCCTCACTCCTCAGGTGACGATCGGATAGGATCGGGACCGATCAAATGACGAACGAGTGAGAGGAAATACTTCAATCTAAATGCAAAGTTAAATGGAGGACAAATCCGATTGTGTCTCTTCCTTCGGAGTCGGGCCCGAGACACCGCACAACGGTCTGACATCGACAAAAAAAAAAAAAAAAAAAAAAAAAAAAAAAAAAAAAAATGGCCTAAAAATCACTGACAAAAATTCATAAAAAATCATTGTTTTCGACCTTTAAAATTTTAATTAAGGTGATTTTAGAGCCAATTAGTTCGAACCACAATCACCTATAGCCACGCTGCTCAAAAATTCAACAGATTTTGACTGAAATTTACGCATTTACGCTAAAAAAACAAATTTGAGGAACGTCAGCACCTGCGAGCAAACTTCAGGATGATGCCCTGAAAGTTTCAAGCTGCACAGAAACAAAAGTGTTTTATATTTAAAAAAATATTTTTGAATTATATGACAATGAGACGTACTTTTAAACTAAAATTAATTGTTTTTGAGTTACAATAATTGTTTTTAAATTAAGAATAACTATATTTAAATTGAAAATTCGGTATTTTGATCCAATGAAAGTTTTTTCTTCTTAATTTCACAAAACTTAGTTTCAATTTTAAAATACGTCTTTCTGTCATAGAATTCAAAAATATTTCTTTTTAAAAATAAAACTTTTTTTTCTGGGTGAAATACTCAAAAATAAAGCCGGGATTTAGCGAAAATACAAAAATTCCCATAAAAGCATCAACGAGGGTGAGTGAGGCACTTATTGTTTGTGTCACTTGCACTCACTGAGCTTACGGAAGGGAATTTCAATTAAGGCTTTGATTCTCAACCAATTTTGCTCGTTTAGGGCTCAAACAATTACACGGAAAAAATACGCAGGTGCCGACGTTCGTGAATTTTGCGTTTTTTCTTAATTTCTTTTTTTTTAAAATTTAAAATGCCAAAAATACGACTTTCCCCCAAAGCGACTGCACTATTCATCTGGAAAATTCGTTTTTTCTTGTTTTTAATTTAAAATGCCAAAAATACGAATTTTCCCAAAAACTACTAGAGGCGCTATCCGTCACATTGAAATCTGGGAAAGTTTCGCCTGGAATCACTTATAAATTTTCCATCGGAGACATTTCTAGGTTTAAATTACTTGTTAAAATTGCTCTCTGTTGCTGAAATCGGCCTTGAAAGTTTATAACAGATAAATTGATGAGTTTATTATTTGTTTTTTGACCGCTTATTTTCAGGGGCGTTTCTAGGTTTTAATTACTTGTTAAAATTGTTCTTTGTTGTTGAAATTGGCCTTGAAAGTTTATGAATGATAAATTGAGGAGAAATTTACTATGTGTTTTTTGACCACTTTTTAGGGACATTACTAGGTTTAAATTACTTGTTGAAAAATTGTTCACTGTTGTTCAAATTGGTCTTGAAAGTTGAATAATGAGAAATTGAGGAGAACTTTACTATTTGTTTTTTGACAGCTTTTTCGGGACATTTCTAAGTTTAAAGTACTTGTTAAAATTGTTCTCTGTTCTTGAAATTGCGTCCTGAAAGTTTATAAGAATGATAAATTTATGATAAATTTACGACTTTTTTTTTGGCCGCTTTTTGAAGATCCCAAACCCTAGAGCGCCGGGGCCGCATATGTCACCTCACACCTCATACCTTGCACGAAAACCTCACACCCGCCTCAACGCCTCACCTCACGTCACTGATGGTTCACACACAAGCTCGCATCCAACGAAATCTAATTAAGGCCCCATCGCGGATCGCACTTACGTCGTCGTACGTTCTCGCCGTCGTTGTAGACGTAACGACGAGATGGCGCGCGTTTTAGACGCCGAAGCTAGAGCGCATTTTAATGACAAATTTTGGCGGGTGCGAAGGCGAGAAATTTTCGAGAGGGAATCCCGGATTTCGAAACGCTCCATGTTGTCAGATAGCACGAGAAATCAAGAATTTAAAACACAATCCGATTCAAAGACACGTATAACCCCTCCTTTCGATTCGTCACGTGACCGGAATGGACTCTTATGACATTTTTTTTTTTTTTAAATTGATACACCCATTGGAACTTATAAGAGCTACTTATCTATCACTTAAATGAGTGAAAGAGCCTCAGATGCAAAAGATATGAAAACCCTTGAGGGCGATCGACTCCATTTTCCAAGCTGAAGCGATAGAGGGGTCACAAGCTGGGTTTTGGTGACATCACCTTTTTGCCAATGTTACATAGGCATGACTTGTCAGTGAAACGGCCCCAGTTTCAAAAGGTATGAAAACCCTTGAGGGCGATCGACTCTATTCGCCAAGCTGAAGCGATAGAGGGGTCACAAGTGGGGCTTTCGTGACATCACCTTTTTGCCCATGTTTATATGAGTCAAGAGTTGATATGCATGAGTGAAAGAGCCTCAGATGCAAAAGATATGAAAACCCTTGAGGGCGATCGACTCCATTCGCCAAGTTGAAGCGATCGAGGGGTCACAAGCTGGGTTTTGGTGACATCACCTTTTTGCCCATGTTTATATGAGTCAAGAGTTGATATGCATGAGTGAAAGAGCCTCACATGCAAAAGATATGAAAACCCTTCAGGGCGATCGACTCCATTCGCCAAGCTAAAGCGATAGAGGGGTCACAAGTGGGGCTTTGGTGAAATGGTGACATCACCTTTTTGCTTATTATGTTTATTGAGTCAAAGAGTTGATATGCAAACTTCGACAGGTCGTATGTTTGTCTAATTTACTCGGTACTGAAAGAGTTGAAGGAGAGGGATAGACGCAGAGCAACATGACTTTACTGCTGTTGGTAGCGTTCTAGAATTCATCCCTTTATTGTCTCGATACATAGATATATTATACCACAGGATAGTGTAATCTTTTCTACACCCGGATGAATTCTGGAACGCTACCGTTGCGTTGGAGGAAAAACGAAGAATGGTGTGGGCTGGGAACAGCAAAGGCAATGGCGGATCCAGGGAACTGTCCTCTCTCACTGGCCATTTCAATGCACGAGTTAGAAAAGGATAAAAGAGGGGGGATCACGTGACTGCCCTTCAGTGGCCTCAGTGGCCTAGCCAAGAGTTTTTGGAGGGGGATGGGGGAGGGTGGGGAGGGTCACAGGCCAAAATTCGGTCGAAATTCCTCTTAAATCACTAAAAATGACATGTTTTCAGGGCAGAGTTGGATGGCAAGGGGAGGGGGGGGGGGGGTTCCAGACCACTACTACCTCTAGCCTCACTTCTACCCTTAAGCTGTAACTTTCTAACAAACGCGTTCTAATCGGAGAAGAGAGAGGACGGCAGATTCCGGGGTCTGCCAATCAGTATAATGTTGCGGAAGTATTCATAGCTGGGCGGGATCACCGTTAAATTATCAAAATATCTGTTTTTTTGTTTGTTTGTTTCGTTTTTTAATTTTTGTTTTTTTTTTTTTTTGTTTTTTTTTTTTTTTAAGTCAGTGACAACTCCACCGGTTGACAAAAGATTCTGTACAAATGCGAGTATTCTCGTGCATTACCGTCATATCCTGAACTTAATTGCATCATATTTTGGAAATCAACCGGTGGAATGATCGGTGGAGGATTGAAAAATGCCACTAAATACACACGAAGCGGTAGCAGTGCCAATTTCGGTTTGAAGGTAGCTATTATTGTTTGCACGCACCGCTTTTTTTACAATTTAAGTAAGTGCCGATTACATGAGTGAGTATACGGTTTGCTGAACCCATTGAGCAAGTATACAAGGTGCGGCGGAGGACCTCAAAAATCAAAAAGTCCAGATTTTAAACATCAGCAATATATTTTCTCGGTTAATTACATAGCAAACTTTCTGATAGGTTTTAGGTATTACACCGTGTTCCTCACCAAAAACTTCTGGAAATTCTCGCACGAGAGATGTTAGTTTTTCGTTTTGTTTTTTTTTTTTTTAAGAGAAAAACTGATCCATTTCATGATTCCATCTTTTGAACCAGTGATTTAGAAATTGCTCCTATATACATATTGATACACTATCATCATACTCGTTTGCGACTCTTTTATTTTGGGGGGGGGGGGAAATCTTGAAATATCTACAACTTGAGATCTTGACGACCCAGTTTTTAACGAACCGTTAGACGATCGATGAATCGACCCGCAAAAGAGAGGTTGGAATCACGTTAAAATCGTTGCTCTCACAAAAGTGTTTTCCAATAAACTATTAAAAGTAATTACCTAAAAATAATTACTTATCTCGTTTAAACGCTCTGAGCTTTAAATTAATATTTGTATTTCTTGCAACATCATCATAGGAGAAAAGTACTGTGAATTAATTCTTATCGAAAATATGTTCTCGATATAAGAATATATTCTCGATAATATTCTCGAATATATCCGGTTAATTGCGAGAAGAAAAGTGGTGGCAGTCTGAGTTTTGTTCACGTTCGCCACACATTCTAATTAGCCTGTGGGCCGATTTCAAACCACCTTACCTTATCGTAATGGGCAGATCCAGCAATTTGGCAACCATGAATTCATCCCATTTGAACGTATGAGAAACAATCGATTCTTGAGGGGGCTATGGCCCTTCTACTCATCGATTGTTTTTCATGCGTTCAAATGGGACGAATACACAGTTGCCAGATTGCCGGATCCGCCTTTGATCGATACTGAATCTATGATCGGAAGTATTATAAACTTTGTGGGTTATGTCAACTCGGTACATGGGTGATTCCGATTATGAGAACCCTCCGATCTCTGTGACGTGTAAGGTGTAGTTATACAGGAGTATTCTTAGAGGTCATGGATTCATTTCAGTGCTGCCTTATTGTACATATATTTAATGACATTTTTCAATTCATCGATGATTCCAACTGAAATTCTATTTTCAGCGCTGTTACTACCAGCCGAGTTCTTAATCCTGTCAACTTTAGAGCAAATCTATATGGAAACTCGATCAAGCAAAAAGACTTGAACGAGCGACTTGAACTAAAGATTCTCATTCATTTTGAGACACAATCATTTTCTTATAACTCCAAAAGAGCAATATTCTCTCACGAGGCACATATGCACACAAAGTGATCGAAATGGTTGGTGTTTTACGTTCCACTGAGCGAATTTCGGCACAAGCGGATCTAAGAAATTGTCGTTCTCTCTCTTTTACCATTGGATTGCACGAGTTAGAAAAGGGTAGAAGAGGGGACGCAAATCACGTGACTGCCCCTGATCCTGATCTACCCTTTTCTAACACACGCATTCTAATGGGAAAAGAGAAAGAAGGGTACATTTCTGCATCCGCCAGTGAATTTCGGAGATATTATGGCAAATTCAGAGCTGCCGATTTGAGTAGAATTAAACATTTTTCAATTCACCGATGATTCCACCAGTTGAGAAAAGATTACACAGTTCAGTTCAGTATATGATTGCGTACTGCACGAAAATATTCTGATCTGTATAATCTTTTCTGAATCTGTGGAAACGCAGTTAATTTATTAAAATATCCGCAAGTTTTTTAAAGTCACCGAGAACTCCGCCGCGTTGAGAAAAAATTACAGATGCGAGTATTTTCGGGCGTTACAGTCATACACTGAACTGAACTGTGTAATCTTTTCTCAACCGGTGGAATCATCGGTGAATTGAAAAATGGCATTAATTCTAAACGCAAAACGGCAGCTCTGGGCAGATTTGACCCAACCGCTGCTCCGCTACAGGATCCGGAAACTCGCCCGCACCACTCGCGCGCTTATAGCGTTAAAACGAAGATGCTCTCAACATAATTTCCGATGAAATATTAAATTCAGCGAAATATTAAAAGGATTTGACTCGTCCCGCGTGCGAGAGAGTTCGTTTGCACGTCTCTCAAAACGGGGTAAATTAATTCACGCAGAGATAAGCTTTAAAGTATCCACCTAAATGTAAGCGCGTTCGCAAATACATCACTAAACATATACACATTACACTTACACATTCACCCAAGGCCCACATTAAACTCTGACATATTCCCTTCACTCACAGCATCTATATTCTGTCCATTTGGAGTTTTCTGGAAGACGGACTCATAAAACATGCGATGTGCTATTTCCTAGAAATCGGCATAGTGATTAAATTAATATCTCTCTCGGAAAAGCACGTCTCTTGTTTAATGGATCCTACTTCAGAAAAACGCCTCAATTATATGTTTTCCTTTAACGCCCGCCCTGCATTGCGAGCACTTACAGGCCGAAGTGCATTTCAGGGTGCAAGAGGAAATTAAGGTAGGTATGTATACAGGGTGTGGCAGACCACCCGTCCACTATCTTTATCTCAAAAACGGCCGAAAATTGAGCTTCGGGAGCAAAACTTTCATAGGGTATATCGACCCCAAGGAATCCAATGAAAATATTTTCAGCCCCCCAAAACCACCCCTTGGGGGTTATTTAGGGGGGTGGGTACCCGTATCTCGAAAAAATCAAATGGAAAGGGTATGTTTTGACATTGGAATCTAATACGACATAAAAAAATAAAACTTTTTTATCTCTAAGTTTTTTTTCTAAAAACCACCCTTTTTTGAGTTAGGGGTGGTTTTCCAAAAATTTAGGGGTAATCTTTGATTGACCGTTGTGACCCTCCAAATCATTGGATTTAAGAAAACTAAGAAGTTTCTGAAAGGGCAGACCAAGGGCTTTCTTTTGATCTATCACATGCCTATTTTTTGTGAAAAAGGGTACAAGGCCCCCTCACCCCAAAATTTTGGGGCTTCGGGGGGCCCTACGTAAAAATTGTCAAATGTAAAGGTATGGCTTGTGATACATCATCTGAAAGGTCTTTCAGAGACAAAAAAAGTGATACCCCCCAAAAGTCGTAAAAACTACCCCCTTCCAAAATGGCGGCCGTTTTAAGGTTAGGGGGCTCAAGGGGGGACCTTCAGAAAAATGATCCAAAACTGAACGATACATGGCTAAAAGGGTCTTAAAAAGAGAAAAATAATGGTTCAAACCGCGAGTCAAACCGACTTTTCAATCCAAAGTTACGGCCGATTGAAATTTAGGGGTGCCTTTTTGGGAAACCCAACTACCCCTAAATTTCAATCGGCCGTAACTTTGGATTGAAAAGTCGGTTTGACTCGCGGTTTGAACCATTATTTTTCTCTTTTTAAGACCCTTTTAGCCATGTATCGTTCAATTTTGGATCATTTTTCTGAAGGTCCCCCCTTGAGCCCCCTAACCTTAAAACGGCCGCCATTTTGGAAGGAGGTAGTTTTTACGACTTTTGGGGGGTATCACTTTTTTTTGTCTCTGAAAGACCTTTCAGATGATGTATCACAAGCCATACCTTTACATTTGACAATTTTTACGTAGGGCCCCCCGAAGCCCCAAAATTTTGGGGTGAGGGGGCTTTGTACCCTTTTCCACAAAAAATAGGCATGTGATAGATCAAAAGAAAGCCCTTGGTCTGCCCTTTCAGAAACTTCTTAGTTTTTTTAAATCCAATGATTTGGAGGGTCACAGCGGTCAATCAAAGATTACCCCTAAATTTTTGGAAAACCACCCCTAACTCAAAAAAGGGTGGTTTTTAGAAAAAAAAACTTAGAGATAAAAAAGTTTTATTTTTTTATGTCGTATTAGATTCCAATGTCAAAACATACCCTTTCTATTTGATTTTTTCGAGATACGGGTACCCACCCCCCTAAATAACCCCCAAGGGGTGGTTTTGGGGGGCTGAAAATATTTTCATTGGATTCCTTGGGGTTGATATACCCTATGAAAGTTTTGCCCCCGAAGCTCAATTTTCGGCCGTTTTTGAGATAAAGATAGTGGACGGGTGGTCTGCCACACCCTGTATGATGTTCAACCATAAAAAAAATAAATAAAAAAAAAAAAAACACTTGAAAGTGGAGCACGTGCGTTGTGCTTCAAGTTGAATTTCCGGCGACTGATGCAGTATGCAAAACACTCATGCTGGTGCAGAAAAATACGAATGTTTTGAGGCTCAACGATCATTGCGTAAACATGAGGCCCGTATCACATACAAAGTCGTAGCCATGGGATATTGTGTTTCTCTCTTTTAGCCCATTTAAACGCATGTGTTAGAAAAGGACAGAGGCAAAGGCTGAAGTCACGTGACAGCCCCTTTTATCCATCATTTTCTAACACATGCTTTTAAATGGGCTAAGAGAGAGAAACACAATATCATGTCTACGGCTATGATCAGATATACAGGGTGTAATGGATGTATACCCCCCCCCCCCCGGCCAACTTTTGAACGATTTGAGATAAAAAGTTGCGGTTAGGACCATTCTTCATAATTTTAGAGCAATTTTATTTTTAGGGGGGTCAAAACCCCCCAGCCCCCCTAGTTACTTTGCCATTCGATATATCGAAAACGAAAAACGATATCGACCTGCGGTTTGCACCAAAATGCTCAGTTTGATGCACTCTTTCGAGCGATGTATCACTCGATAGGGGTCGTGCCTCGAAATTTTTGAGGAAGACCCCTTGAGGGGCAATTTTATTGACAACTGTTGGGGGGCTCTAAAACCAGATTTCGACTAAATTTGTGGCAGAACCGTATTTTTTTCTGAAAAGTACTTGCTTTTTAGAGTATTTTAGACCCCTAGTTTTTTAAATTCCGACTGTTCAAATAAGAGTTCTGATTTTTTCAAAATCGAACTTTGACCTTCGATATATCGAAAACGGAAAACGATATCCACGTCTGGTTTGTGCCAAAAGTCTTAGAACTTTATGCCCTTTCAAACGATAAATCACAAGATAGGGATGCCATTTGAAATTTTTGAGATAAGCCCCCTAGGGGGCCCCCTAGGCGGGCTAGGGGGTTTTGGCCCCCTAAAAAATAAAGTTCATCTAAAATTATAAAGAATGGTCCAAACCGCAACTTTTTATCTCAACTCGTTCAAAAGTTAGCCGAGGGGGGGGGGGGATACATCTGTTACACCCTGTATACACCATACACTTGTGTGCTCTGATGCGATACTTTGTGTATTTAAATCTTATATTCTCTGAAACTGCTCCTTAGATTGAAATCGAGGAAGTCTTCGGTAAAAGGGTGTAGGTACACAACAGAAGGTGCATACGTGCTCGAGCTTAAAAGTCCTGATTTCAACTTTTATAGTGAGAAACTCTGATGAGGAAAACTCAGTTAGCTCAGTTTCATAATTTTGACGCTTTAAGCTTTCGACAGAGACCTTATTTACTAAATTTCGTTTGATACAGTAGCGTAGCTAGCTGAGCGTGTCGCTAGTCGAATCGGCGGAGGGGGGTGCCCGGTGCCCCCCCCCGCCGATTCGAATGCTGCGCCCCTCTTTTTTAAGTAAAAAATCGACCGCTTCCGTGAGCCCCCCCCTTGCCCAAATTTTAGCAGAAGCTAGAGCCATTATGTAGCTTTCTCCCCTCTTTTCCTATAGCTCCTATTTTTCTTAATCTGTTCTCTCTTCTTTACTTCTCTCCTTTTCCTTTCCTCTTCCTTTCTTTTTTTTTCCTTTTCTTTCCCTATTTTCTTTTTCCTTTTTTCCCCTTTTCCTTTCCTTTCATCATTTTCAACCTTTCTCTTTCTCTTCTCAAAATTTTTGCGCCCACCAAAGCGTTGCGCCCTCCCACGCCCAGCGGGGTCAGCGGGGCCTATAGCTACGCTACTGTTTTAAATGGGATAATAGACTTACGAGCAGACCTGTCGTTTTGTTGGGCTTTTAATAGCTGACAAGGCTCAGGGCTCACAAAGTGTCCCCTCTGCTCTTCCGGGGAACCGCCAATGTATATTTAAATGGGAAAATAGACTTACGAGCAGACCTGTCGTTTCGTTGGGCTTTTAATCGCTGACAAGGCTCAGGGCTCATAAAACGTCCCCTCCGCTCTTCCGGGGCACCGCCAATGGATATTTAAATGGGAAAATAGACATACGAGCAGACCTGTCGTTTCGTTGGGCTTTTAATCGCTGACAAAGCTCAGGGCTCACAAAACGTCCCCTCTGCTCTTCCGGGGCACCGCCAATGGATATTCAAATGAGAAAGTAGACTTACGAGCAGACCTGTCGTTTTGTTGGGCTTTTAATAGCTGACAAGGCTCAGGGCTCACAAAGTGTCCCCTCTGCTCTTCCGGGGAACCGCCAATATATATTTAAATGGGAAAATAGACTTACGAGCAGAC
The DNA here is from genome assembly GCA_011764245.1 of Trialeurodes vaporariorum. Lineage (NCBI taxonomy): Eukaryota > Metazoa > Arthropoda > Insecta > Hemiptera > Aleyrodidae > Trialeurodes > Trialeurodes vaporariorum. Next base: position 87,144,074 of record VMOF01000111.1, on the reverse strand, counting down.
CTGTCGTTTTGGTGGGCTTTTAATCGCTGACAAGGCTCAGGGCTCACAAAACATCCCCTCTGCTCTTCCGGGGCACCGCTAATGTATTTTTAAATGGGAAAATAGCCTTACGAGCAGACCTGTCGTTTTGGTGGGCTTTTTATCGCTGAAAAGACTCAGGGCTCACAAAACGTCCCCTCTGCTCTTCCGGGGCACCGCCAATGTATATTTAAATGGGAAAATAGACTTACGAGCAGACCCGTCGTTTTGGTGGGCTTTTAATCGCTGACATGGCTTAAGGCTCACCAAACGTCCCCTCTGCTCTTCTGGGGCACCGTTAATGTATATTTAAATGGGAAAATAGACTTACGAGCAGACCTGTCGTTTTGGTGGGCTTTTAATCGCTGACAAGGCTCAGGGCTCACAAAACGTCCCTTCTGCTCTTCCGGGGCACCGCCAATGTATATTTAAATGGGAAAATAGACTTACGAGCAGACCTGTCGTTTTGGTGGGCTTTTAATCGCTGACATGGCTTAAGGCTCACCAAACGTCCCTTATGCTCTTTCGGGGCACCGCTAATGTATATTTAAATGGGAAAATAGACTTACGAGCAGACCTGTCGTTTTGGTGGGCTTTTAATCGCTGACAAGGCTCAGGGCACACAAAACGTCCCTTATGCTCTTTCGGGGCACCGCCAATGAATTTTCAAATAGGAAAATAGACTTACAAGCAGACCTGTCGTTTTGGTGGGCTTTTAATCGCTGACAAGGCTCAGGGCTCACAAAACGTCCCTTATGCTCTTTCGGGGCACCGCCAATGAATTTTTAAATAGGAAAATAGACTTACAAGCAGACCTGTCGTTTCTGTGGGCTTCTAATCGCTGACAAGCCTCAGGGCTCACAAAACGTCCCCTTTGCCCTTCCGGGGCACCGCTAATGTATTTTTAAATCAGTAGCGTAGCTAGCTGAGCGTGCCCCCCCCGCCGATTCGAATGCTGATCCCCCTTTTTCAAGGAAAAAATCTACCGCTTCCCTGAGCCCCCCCCCCCCCCTTGCCCAAATTTTAGCAGAAGCTAGAGCCGTTATGTAGCTTTCGCCCCTCCTTTCCCATAGCTTCTATTTTTCTTAATATGTTCTCTTTTCTTTCCTTTTCTCCTTTTCCTTTTTCTTCCTTTCCTTTTTTTCCTTTTCCTTCCCTATTTTCTTTTTCCTTTTTTCCCCCTTTTCCTTTCCTTTCATCCTTTTCGCTTTTTCTCTTTTTCTTCTGAAAATTTTTGCGCCCACCAAAGCGTTGCGCCCTCCCGCCCGGCGGGGTCAGCGGGGCCTATAGCTACGCCACTGGTTTGATATTTATATTTTTAATGATTTTTGGAAAATCGGGTGTTTTACACGCGTTCTTATGGGCGGTGAGGTCGGCTTGGGTGCGTAGCAATTGACCAAACTGTGGTTTATCTAGTCACTGTACGTCGCTTCGTCGTCGCGCGCCATCTGGCAACAATGTGACTCCACCATTTAAACTCGTTAACTATCGAATTTTCTTGTGCACTAGGCACCCCCTGAATCTCACCTCTTACATGAGTTTAACTAGGTAGAATCCAGTGTTGCCGAATTGCTTGTGACGCCACTGGTTGGCTTTAATCATATAAAAGGGAAAGAAGTCTTACTTGATTCTGTTGTGGACCAGAAGCTCTGCGATCTCTTTGCCGACCCTCGAGTAAGTTGTCTCCACAAAAACGAGAACTTTCGGGTCGATCCTGAGTCGGGCATCAGAGCGGTGATCGTGGGCCACCGTTGAGAGCCTTGCGCCTCCATCGAGAAAGGCACAATGGATGGACGGCTCCAGGTGAGTGTCCTGACGCGAGAAGCTGCAAAAAAAAAACAAAAAAACAAAAAAACAAAAAATCAAAACAAAGCATGACAAGAGACCAAAATAATAGGAAAATCATTGATACTGATACTATAACGAATGGACAAGAATCCAAACCGTTTGAAAATGTTGGTTACTATTTGCTACCTATTTGTTATTAGAGAAGGGTAGATACAGGGGCTCTCACGTGACTTCAGCTCCTGGTTCTGTCCTTTTCTAATACATACATTCAAATAGGCTAAGAGCGAGAGAGAGAGACAATATCCTGGCTACAGCTATGGTTGATAGTTGAATTGCGGCCAGTAGCGTCACGTAAACTGCGATCTATCGATTCTTTTTCCATTTGAATCCACAAAAACAATCGATTATGGGGGGGTGCACAGTGAACCTCCGGAAAATCGATTGTTTTTATGTGTTTAAGAGGAGGATAATAGATATATCGCAGCTCACGCGACGCTCCTGATTGCGGCCACTGCAATTCTGTATTCTGTCGGCATCGACTAAAGTAGAACTTTTAAATAAAAGAGATCAAAAACACCAAAAAGAAGTTTTAGAGCGCGGGTTTCGTTTAATTTTATAGTTAATTTTAAAGGAATTAACTGCCGAGTTCCTCCAAAGATTACACGTCGACCACATCTGAGAGTGAGACGAGCTCTATCAGAGCGCATTTTAAGGGAGAGACCGACAAAAAACCGCGTGCACAACTGGATATGAAAACCAATGCTAATAATTGAAAACTAAAGCCACTGGAGTAACAAAGTAAGAACAAACGACGGTAATTTTATAAGAGGAAGTTCATAATTTTGAAATAACTTTCTGTACCGCGTAAACTTTCGGTAGACGGTATTTTCTGATGATAAGGCGTTCTTGCGGTCGAAGTGCAGAGTGCAGAAGGGTTTCAAAGTGCCGGCTGCCTCTCGCGAACCGGCATTTTTTTCCTCGACAACTTCCCGAAATTTCCCAAAACTTTACAAATTTTGATTTCATAAGTAAGTTAGAGAATAAATAGAGAAACGATTGAATTCTCTTGCTAAAACTTATTAAACATGAAAACAATACGAAATATTTTCTATTTTCAAGTTTACCTCTTTTATAAGCCGCGTTATTAAAAGATAGCAGCAGTAGCTCGCTCTTTTAGCGGGTATTTTCCGGATCTATTAGGTGTTTTGTAATGTCACATTTAAGCATGGTCACTCTACAGATATAAAGAGCGTGCTTAACGTGTAGTATCATATGCTTACACTCTGTTCAGGATACGATGAGACTTGACGAGTCAGGTAGCAACGCACAATTTTGCAACGCGGCCCTTTGAGTTGTACAGCCATTGTGCTCACTCGGGCTCTTTTCGATTGGACCCTACTTCGGGAAGAGGCAAATACCGAGAATCGGCTGACTATGAATGTTATCTGTGCAAAAGTCAAATTAGAAACGGTCACAGATACGACGAAATGGACGAAATTCATGCCCAAAGGACCATAACTCGTTAAAATTAGTCGAAATTGACTCCTCATTCTCCTCGGACACTTATTTTTTTAAAGAATTCAATTGAGGTACACTCATAAATGGAAATCTCAATAAATAAATCACGGAAGGTGATGAGTCGATTTCGACTAATTATGACGAGTTAAGGCCCTTTGGGCACAAATTTCATCCATTTTGTCGTATCTCTAACCGTTTCTAATTTGACTTTTGCACAGATAACATTCACAGTCAGCCGATTCTCGGTATTGCCTCTTCTCGAAGTAGGGTCCAATCGAAAAGAGCCCGAGTGAGCACAATGGCTGTACAACTCAAAGGGCCACGTTGCAAAGTAGTGCGTTTCTACCTGACTCGCCAAGTCTCATCGTATCCTGAACAGAGTATAGCGTGTTGCATGCCCAAAGATCTTCAACGAGACATAATTTGCCCCAATGACCAATATCTTTGTTCCCTATAATCCTTAATGATTGTGAGACAGTGAGATAAGAGTATAAAGGACTTACTTGGCAAAGGGGGAGCTTAGATAGTGGGTGTAGTAGAGGATCGACACCGCACATAATAAGACGAGGCTGGCGACGCATCTTTTGACCGAGATTTGCGTCAGAACAAAAAATCGACGCGACGACCCGAGGAACAGGAGCTTCTTCCCATTCATTAACGAAGATTCATTGCCTAAAAGAGGTCGCCGAATGATATCGGGATCGCCCCTTCTAGGCCCGCGTCGCCTTCCCTACGTTTGATTCATGCCGTTGGTGTCGCCTTGGTAGCCTTAACTGAAACAAACGAAAAAATTCAAGGCACAACTTAATAAAATGAAGAAACAAAAATTATGTATTACCGATTACCGAAGAACAGATAATGGGGCAGTTGCAAGGGTCTGAAATGTTGTGTTTTTTATAAAGAAAATGGTAGTACTTGTCGAGCTGAGAACAATGGTGCCTTTGGTTTTTTCGTATGTGTCCCGGTCTTGGAGATACACACGTTCAAAGTTGTAGAAAGTCGTGGGTGTAGTGACGTCACTACGCGGAATTCCCATTTAAAACAATGTATTTTGGGCCAAAATCTCATCTCCGTAACAATGGGACTTAACTAGAAACCAAAGGCATTTTTATTCTCAGCTCATCAAGTACTTTCATTTTCTTTATAAAAAACACAACATTTCAGACCTTTGCAACTGCCCCATTAGAAAATTACAGGTGGGTCTAAAGCTTTCAATGGGGCTATTGCAAACACAATGTGAAGAGTTGATTCTAGAAAGGAAATAAAAAAAAAAAAACAAAACAAAAAACAAAACAAAAAAACACCTTGTAAAAATGACGAAGAGTACACTAAAAAATCACGAAATTCATTCTCAGAATCGGGCTTAACCTCTTATGGGCTAAGCTCGAGTATTTTCGTTTTTCTTCTCAAGTCCATTGGCGCCCGCAGCGGGGGGCAAGAGGGGGCACTTGCCCCCCCCCCCCCCCCCTGGAATTAAAAAAAGTCAAGGTTTCACGGTAAAAAATGAAAGGAAAATAAAAATGCAATATTAATCAAAGAAGTAATAGTTAAAAAACTTCAGTATTTGTTTATTTTGTAATGTTAACTCATTTTTTGCAAGGTATGGAAGAATTAGACTTTTACCTTAGTATCATTTTCGTCTGTTATCACTTTATCCATTATATCAAACACATCAAAATTATTACTACATATTATTTGATACACCTACCATGGCTTTATAACTGTACACCGTTTGGATGAAAAAAAAGCTTTCCCTTTTCCACCGGGGGGGGGGGTCTCCTAGACCTTCCATTGGGGTTCAACAATTTTGCCCCCCCCCCCTTGAAAATTTTTCTGCGGGCGCCCATGCTCAAGTCTATTTCATATTGTTCCAGTCTTCATTCCCGATAAAAACGGTTATCGATGAAAACACTTGAAAGATAAGATTTTGTTGAGCGCCTTCAATGCGTCTTGTAGGCAATTCCATCTCTCCCGAGTACGAGCAGTTAACTACCTTCCCTAAATAAATGGAAGAGTGGCATTCTTTTGAACTAACCTGGTCGTTGAAGGGTTAATGGCGGAGGGGAGGTATCATGGGAGATTCCCATCTAAATTGAGACAAATCTCTGTGTTTCCATAGAAAAAGTGACAAATTAGACGGGAATCTCCCATGGTACCTGCGTTGAACTGCCATCGCTATTACGATCATGCCGTTATGGCAATTTTGTGAGTTAAAAACTGAATTTTAGCCTGTATGAGTGTGATTTTCCTGATTTTTGCTGGTTTTAACATCAGATGGGAGTATTTAATTGCTCACAGCAAAAGTGTGCAATAGCCCCATTCCAAATTTTGCCACCAGTTCGATTTATGACGAAAAAGGGGCGCTTGCAAACTTTTGCTACAAGCAGATGAAGAGTAAAATCTGATGAAAAAAACCAGCGAAACCCACGAAAATCACGCTAAAAAATTATAAATTTCAGTAATAAACTCAAAAAATAGCTGTAACGGCAAGATCGTAATGGCAGATCTACACAGGTATCATAGGAGATTCCTGTCTAATTTGTCATTTCTCTACGGAGACACAGAGATATGTCTCAATTTAGATAGGAATCTCCCATGACACCTACGTAGCTCCGCCACTAAGCCCGATTCTGAGAGTAAATGTGATTTTATAATGTATTCAATACTCATCGTCATTTTTACAGGTTTTTGTGCAAGAATCAACTTTTCAATCACCTGTAGAAAAAGTTTGAAAGAGCTCCATTGAGAAAATGATTGAGTGTTTTCGAAACATCGATCTCTTGAGACTCGCAAGTGCATGGTTTCAAGGAAGCTTTGCATGAAATTTAATCCAGAAAAAGTAAAAAAAAAAAAAAATGTGGTTGAATTAAAAATCGCGGACCAATAATTTTGGTTTGTGATTTTTGTTCAACCACAACTTTTCAAGTTTTGAACATTTCTGGATGAAATTTTTCACAAAACTTTCTTGAGACCCTAGTCATGTCCGAAGGGCTCAATATTTTGAAAATACTTAACCCATTCCTCACTATTCGTCATATATTGAACCGGTAGAAAAATGTGGAGCTAAATGCTGTCATCTTAAATAAATCGTTAATGGCGCTAGCCATCGGCCAAGTTAAAAAAAAAAAAGACCGAGAGAAAACAAAAGAGACAAAGAAGCTAACCTAACCTAACCGATGAGGACGATGGCGTCTGCGACAGTAACTTTACACGGATGAGAGCAAAATGCAGAGACAAATAGAGACCCAGCACACCGTATGCTTCCCGTGTTAAAAAAGTGAAGCAAGTTTAGCGGTCACAGTTTTGGTCGGGAGTCACCGGCTCCAACGATAAACATTGCCTACTGTTGAACGGTGAAGCTCAACAAAAGGCTGTGATTGGTTCGCCGTCCCGGAAACGGAAACAGGTTTTGCTTTCCGAATGCAAAACACACGCTCATCAGTCAACAGTAGGCAATAGTTGGCTGTTGTTCCGATGAGTTCCGACCAAAATTGAGCCAGAATAGTGGACACCTGTCGCAAGCTTTGTGCTGGGTCTCTATTTGTCTCTGGCAAAATGCGTCGATATGGGTGATTTTGGAACTTTCATCAGTGAAACGACCTACTTCCACTGATATTAGGAATTAAACAAGAGAAGAATCAGAGGAGATTCATCCGCTCGTGAAAATGCGGTTTTCGTAAAGAGCGCGCAATATAAAATGGACCAATCATGTGCAAGTAAACGAAATGCTCATCAATAGTAAAAAAAAATTATCATTATTTGAAGGGGGACCCCCCCCCCCCGGATGATTTAAATATACAAATGCACACACGATCGCTTCTTTTAAGTGAGCAGAGCTATACATAATTTAAAAAAAAAAAAAAATCTTTTCCCGCAAAGCGTTTACAGCAATAAACCCGCGTCGGTGATTAGGAAAAATGATGAATACTTTTCATGAAAAAAAAATAAAAAAAAATGTATCCGATGAGAGCAATTTATCCTTTCCCTGTCTCTTCTACAAAATAGATAAAATTAGCGGTAATGACACCAAGCTGGTGCTTTTGTGGGTGACAAATAATGGAAAATTAATTTCACGATAGGACGGAGGGCCGCGCAGGGGTCGCAGGGTGCTGCTGTTCGAACTGAATGCGACAGTTTCTTTGGCAGTTGGCCACGCGAGGCGCGTCCCATAATTTTTCAAGATATTAACTTGAAACAGCTGCTACTGCCTTTTACTAGGGCCATTCTTTTTAAGGAGGTACAAACAGTTTCGAGCTTTTATTAACAAAATCTCTCTCAAATTGAACATTTTCTTCCAAGAGTAAAAAGAAACACAAGTTCGCGTTTCAACTTCAGATCCACAATCCTTTGACAATAGGGAACTTTAACTCACGGTGAGGCCAGGAGACGAAAGTTGGACAATAACTTTGGTAAAACTGAAAATAGAGATTCCGTAGCATATTCAAACTCTGCTGAATTTTCTCCCGGAAATGATTTGATTAATTTTTGGCAGTTGAAAGGGTTAACATTTTTTTTTTTTCTGAAATTTCATTCAGGGACATAGGTTACTGACTGGACATTTAGGTGTTGTTGCATGATGAAAATCGACTTAAACCGAATTTACATGCGTAAAAGTAAGTACGGATCCTCGTACCCAGTAAAAACAATGGCTTTGAGCGTGAAGTTCGTAAAATATTTTTTTTTTCAACGACCATCTTTTTAAAGGTCAAAAGAGGGCATTTCAGCTAGATTCAAAACGTTTTCAAAATGTCCTTCGAATGTCTCAGAGACAACAGAGACCACTTACTAGCTATCTCTCTCATAGTGGCAACTTTTTTTTTTTCTGGGTCCAACAAAGCGACGTCTAACGGCTCCTATGTAGACTGTTGAGCAAAGATGTTGATGTAAGTAGCCAATCAGAGTGAAGCATCAATGTTTCGGCCGTTGGTCAACAATCCACATCGGAGCCGTTGGATGTTGTTCCACTTGTTATTTTGTTGAGTCCCTGAAAATAAAACCGTCCACCGCGCGAGCGACTAGTGCGTGGTCTCTGTTGTCTCTGAAATGTCCTCCGGACGTCCTGCACAGAAAAAATGTCTTCATAATTTTTACAAGGATTACTGAGAAAGCCTGAGCAACACCGATCGATTGTTTTTTCTACGATGGTAGATTTTTCGACTACCACGGTAGATTTTTCGATGACCCTGGTAGATTATTTGCAGGTCTTGATCGTAAAAAATCTACCATCGTGGATAAAACATCTACCGTGATAGAAAAAACGAGACATAGTCAGTACATTGTCTACCGCAGGTAGCTGAGGCTTTTCCATCAATCCTGGTAGAAAATATGAAGACCTGCTTTTTTTTCCGCGAGGGGATTTTGAACGCCCATTTTTCTTGCCAGAAAATGGCAATCAGAACTTCCTGAAAAACGCATCATCAATTCTTTCAACTAATTTTGAACAAATAGACTAGCCCCCGGGACAGTGATTTTAATTAGCATACGGCTCAGTATTTTGTTTGAAAACCAATTATACACTGAAACATCGATTTTTTGGCGTGATAACTGGATCAGTCGCCGGCTACAATGTAGTAACTACAAACAACCGACAAATATAAGCTCTTCACATCAACAACTAATGTTGACATTAATCATGAACTTCGATTTAAATACAATGAATTAATTATTGTAAAAGCGAATTGGACGCAACAGTTTGTTCCAACAAATAAATAAATGGACAGCACATTTTTCTGGGATTTCGCGCCTGAAATAACACGACCCGCAACACACCGGACAGAACCTCGCAAAGGTTCCAAGTCAAACGAAGGCAGGAAAAATTAATTGTTTCGCGAATAGATCGTACTGTACACACGACCCTGCGGAGTCACAGATCCTTCTTCGGCTGTGAAAATAATGTATGGCGCGAGAACGCAGAACGAATGGACGGCGCACTACAGTTTGATATCGTCAAAAAGTGGCCAAATATTAAATCGGAAAGTTTACTCATCAATTTATCATTTATAAACTTTCAAGATTAATTTTACGAGGGGCCCTCGGCCATTTTTATTCGTTTCCCTGTTGTAGTTCTATTACTTTGGAATTTTTGCTGTTGAATGATGGGCAACTCAATAGAAAACGTAGAGATTTTTGTTATGCGGGTTGCATACCAGCATAGACGGACCGTGACCAAAAGAAGTGGGGGGGGGGGGGGGTTGGGCTAAAAAGTGGTGACTTTCTTTTTTTCTTTGCTTCTCGTCTCAAAGGGATGTTTAAAATTATGTTAATTGTTGCCACATCGACTTTTACAGATTTTCCAGACTTTTAGCCCCTCCGCCCAAAAAAAGTGGGGGGGGGGCTATGGCTCCCCCTAGCCCCTGATATGGTCCGCCTATGCATACCTGCCACCTGCCCCTGAAACAAGCATTTTAATGAAAAAAGGCTATTTAAGAGGGATAACATTTATCGGGCTGTCATTGATAAATTGACTTGTTCTTTGGCTAATTAATAGGTAAATTTCTATGTTAAACGGAACAGAAGCGTTTTTTGATTTTACTAGCCGACGTATTTTTTTCCCCCATACTTTTTATTCGAGGTCCAGTTTTTAATTATTTTTACAGCTTGGAATCAATTAAAAAAAAAAAAAACCCGATCAACGAATTGAAAACCCAATTTAAAAACCATCGTAGCCTGGATAATTCGGCATTTTTTTTTTAAACTAAGCATTCTAGCTATCAAACCTAAATCCCGAGATACCTTATCCTTCGTTATAGAAAAATTCGAAAAAACGAGTGTGTCAAAAAAGAGAAAGAAAAAAAAATTGTTGTGTTGAATGAAGAAAAACTTAGACCATAAGTACATCATTTGTTTTACCTACACAGAGTATTGAGAGAAAAAAAAAATCCAATAGCACCATTTTAAAGAGGAGAAGATTCTCTACAAGAAGAGGGGGGGGGGGGGGTCAGAAAATATCCTAAATCTTGCCTAGGGTACCCGGTACCCTTATAATAAATAATAAGAAAGAAAAAAAACACAAGTAACATATAATTTAAACCGAGAAATGTCACTGGAGAGTTTTAAATGCTTCTATAAAGGTCGCAAACGATGATTTTTGATGAGTTATTTTTCACTGATTTTTGACCACTTTTTTCCGACCTTAGACCATGGTGCGGCAACGCGATGACGACGAAGGCAATTATGTTGAAAAGCAAACATTATGCATAAAATAACGGATTTCAACCATTAATTCATGTTTCCGATCCTTTTAAATCCCGGCACGATTTCTCCAGCGAGAGGAAACTATGACGACGTGGATGTTACTTTTTAATCGACCCTCGTAAATTAGTCTGGAAATCACGAGGGTGGTGAATTTACTCGCTTGCCAGATCTCAGATTGTAAGGGAAGTTCCGATGACGTCGCGTGCACTTTGGCAACACTATCTAGGATTCATTACTCTCACATACTGGGATTCATTGATCAAGGGATAGTCAAAGAAAGTAAAGAGAAGTCAAAAACCAGGAAAATTTTCTTAAAAACCAATGTCCCCATAAGGTATGTAAAAAAACGACATAAGAGAAACAGGCATTAAATTCCTTAACAAACTCCCTGAAGGCCTAAAAATAGCATTATTAGACTCAGGAAACAGAGTCTTCTTGAAAAATCTCAAGCAGTTTTTCATCGAACATGCATTTTACCATGTCAAGGAATATTTTGAATCTTAAAACTTGCAATATATGTTATCCTTAATTAATCTATTTACTATGACCATGTTAACTCTTTGTTTTTGTTGTATTGCGTAATATTTACTTTATTTCTGGAATGACTTGTACCAAGCCTTTTCTAAGGCTAAACTGTACCAAATAAATAAAATAAAATAAATAAAAATAAAATAGAGCACTGCATTCTATCCATTTAAACTCATGTAAAAGGTCGAATTTGGGGATTCACAATCACGCATGGGTTGCCAGATGGCAAGCGACGCCATCGCCACTGCCCTCATGCCAAAGGACTGTTCAAATTGTTTTTTTTTTTTTTTTTTTTTTTTTTTTTTTTTAAATTTATCCCCCCCCCCTTTACGATGAGTGCCCCCTCTCCCCTTCTCCTTTCTTTTCCTCTCTTCTAACTGAGTAACATTTCGAAGAAAACTTCAATTAAAATATTCATAACAATGAATGTACTTGCATCATGTTTGGTATGGCAATGTTGGATCAAGTGGCAAGTCCGAACAGGATGGGCCGTTCAATGAGTCCCTTGAGAGTATGCAAAACGCACAACGACTCACGCACGCTTCGGATACTGCACTCATGCGCGCACCCACGTTAAGGTGCTCGAGTAACAAAGGCCTGAAAAGCTCCGCTCTCTGCTTGCCGGCGCGGCGACCTGCGAGTCTGAGAACCCTCTTCGTCCTCCGGTAAGGTCGAAGGGTCGAAAAAAAAAGCGCGGAGCTGAAAGAAAAACCGAGACAAAAAAAAATCGCGAGTATAGAATTCGAGCAAACTCCCATTGGTAGGAGCAGCGACGTCTTTTGTTTGAACTGCGTAAGTAACGATTAGAACCGAGCTTATGTGTGCGAGTTTTTTGCAGAAGGTAACACGCGCCTTCACCATCACGGACGCAAAGTCCGCGCACGGTATGCACAAGTCTGAAAATAAAACAAATGTTGCTAGAAGAGAATAGATTCGCGAGGTGCTCTGAAACTTACTGGGTTGCCACATATCATTTTCAATTTTAAGGAACAAGATAGAAAACAAACCAATGGTAACTTGACATACACGGAAAAAAAAAGATTAGTGAAAATAACCATACGGATACCTGATTTTGGCACCTGCTAGATGTTATGGTAAACTTGACCAGAAGTATGGTACATTTACCGATACTTTGAGTAAATTCGACATGCAATCAGGTAAAAGCACCTAGTACCTAGTCAAAACATAGTATACTTCTGGTTAACATTACCATAACATCTAGCAGGTGCCAAAATCAGGTATCCGTATGGTTATTTTCACCGTAGTTTTTTTTTCCGTGTAAAAGAAACAGACGTATAAACAACGGGAAATGCAAGAAACACTTTTTTTTCTTCTTCCAATTTTGAGTTGAAAATGACTGCGATTTGAGCCGGAACGTCTTTACCAAAATTATTTTTGTGTGTTTTCTGCATTTCCCGTTTAATATCTGTTTCTTTTATAATTTTAAAGTTACCTTCTTGAGTAAGTTTTGCCTTTTCTTTGGTATAGAAAGACGGAAAAATTGAACACAAATATTCTCACTGGCGAATTTTTCAACTCCTTCGATAATGGTTTCGATGACTTTGGTTCGTTGTCCTCCGAAAAGTTCCAAACCTCTAATCTTCACATGAATTTCATAATAAAATTGGCTTTTTAAAGGTTTCCAGCAATAATGCCATAATTGGCAAAAATAATACACATATGTACTTACTTACTTTACATTGACTCATAATATGGACTTTAAATATTTTTCACCAAATTTGGATACACTGGTTATCAGCCAAAAGTTTTTCAAACTATGGAACGGTTGAAGAAATTTCCACACATTTTCCCCCGATTTTTAATCAGGAATTTTTAAAACAGATCCATGATAAGATGGGTTTGAATTTTGAAGAAGTAAATGATCGCGCGAATAAGTTTTTTTTCTTTTTTTTCCACCCTCTAATAGAGATTGTTTAATAAGTGTAGGCGCACCTAGACCGATAATGTTTGGAATTTTTCAACATTATTTCTCATGTTATAAAATGAAAAAAATTAATGAAATTGAATACAAGCGTTGGCTTTTCATTGAGGAACGCTATAAAATCAAAAGTTTAAAGTCGCAGGCAAGTTTTGTTTTGATTTGAAGAAATTAAAATTAAAAATTCACCAAAGATTATGGTTTAGATGCGCCTACTTTTCAGAAACGAGCTTTGGAAGGGGCAATAATTTCTCGATTCCACGGAGGAAAGTTGAGAAACTTAAATTCATTTTTTATCTTTCACTCCCATACACGAAGAATTGAAAATTCCTCTCGAAAATTTAATCATTCCCATTTTCCACTCACGCATGCATGGATGCATTTCCTGACCGGCCACTTCCAAACTTCCAACTTTTCCACAACCGAGCTTCTTCGAAACTTCAAAACTTTTTAACAGCGTCTAAGGGTATGCGCGAACCTTGAAATCGGTCCTCAAAGGCCGATGAAAGTCAGATAACGATAAAATAGTGGCTCGAATCGGCAATGGGGGCTTTTCGCTAGATTCCAAAGTAAGAAGAAGCAGTGCAAAATCTGGAAGAAAGGAAGTTGTGTGAGAAGTTCTTCCTTTGTAATCCTGGTCGCAATATACGGAGAAGTACCGTGATGAAAGAATAGATGAGAGAGAGTAGAAGAGGTTATAAAAACGAGGAATGGAATGGGATGGTGGAGGGAGATACAGTTGGAGGTGCGGCGAGGCGGGGTGAAAGTAGAAATAGAAAGAGAGCGAGAGAGAGAGAGAGAGGGGGGGAAGGAGAGGCAAGAGGGAGAGTGATTAAATACTTGAGAATCGCGACACCCTTTCGCGATATATTCGCGTGAAGAGCGGCGTGCGACGACACCCTCTGTTGATAAATCCGTGATACTGTGGCGCTCTGTTGTCGTTGTTGCATTCGTACCGTTTGCAGGCGCCGAAACTTTCAAGACGATTTCCAGGAGATACGTCTTGAAACCTATATACGACAAAATTATCTAGATTCCGTGCGCGACAAAAACCGTGCCCCTGAAAATACTTGAGTCCGACTTACCCTTGTCGAGTGCCAAGTTATTTAGTGAAATCAACGCTAGCTCTGCAGGAGAGGTAGATAAATTTTCGTACTTCAAGGTGCCAACTGTCGCCTGGAAGTCACCGAATGTAAGGCGCTCACATTTTCCCACTTTCATACAAGGAAAGCATTCCTTCAGACATGAAATTCTTGTATCAATCATTTTTGAGCGGCACGGAATTTTCCGCTTCAGCTAGATGTAAGGGAATCCTTTGATGAAGACGCATCAGATATTGTCAAAGATACTGTCGAAATAATGCTACAGTTTCTAGAGAAACGAGTTGACGAATATCTTTTTATGAACTTCTTCTTTTTCTGAAAATCTTCAACAAATGCTAGGAATTTTACTGAACACTGAAGTTCCTAAATATTCAGTGATCACGAATTTCGCTTGAAGCTCCCTGTAAGTTAATCGAACTTAACCTTTTCAATACCACGGCCAAAGTATATTCGTTTCTGAGACTACAGATTTGCCTGAAAAAAAAAATTCATTTTCTATTCAAAATACGACTCCAAATTGATCACATTTAAAAAAACAATATTTTCTCGATCGCCTTCAATCTACTGTGTATGCAAAATCTGCACAGAAACGCAGGAATATTTTACTACCCACTTAATTTGAGCAAGAGCGACCATTGATTGGTCTTCGTGACTTGGTAACTAGGGGCACTAGGGTCAACTAGCTGGTGGACCCAGGAATCTGACCTTCTCCCTCTTCTCCCATAGGAATCAGTGGCGTAGCGTGCAATTTGGCAACGTTGCACTGTGTCCATTTAAACCCATGTAAAAGGTTGAATGCAAAGGTGTTCGCCGAACACCCTATAGTTCGATCTTTTTAATCAGTTTAAATTGATACAATACAACGTTGCAAAATTGCACGCTACGCCACTGATAGGAATGTGTGTGTTAGAAACGGACAGCGATTATAGGGGCAGTCACTTGATTTTCACTCCCTCTCTGATCCTTTTCTAACACACGCGTTCTGGTTCTTGAGAGAAAAGAGCAGTGGCAGCTCGTGCAATCTGGCAACCGTGCACTTTTGCCATTTAAACGTATGCAAAAAGATCGATACTAGGTGAGGCGCTACGCCTCACCAAGTAATCGATTATTTTACACAGTTTTAAATGGAGGAAATCCATTGTTGCCACATTGCACGAGCCGCCGCTGGAAAAGAGAGAGAAGGGCGATTTCCTGGATTCGCAAGTGTCAACTAGCCGACGGAAAGCGAGACATGAAAGACGATTTTTGTTTTTGAAAATAAGTACCAAAAACTAATTAAATCGACGATGACAAAGTGTTTGACATTAGATTCAATTTTGTTCGGGCTCTAGAAAATCGGCCTGAGCTAATGTATTTGATTCCTCTCTTTTGAGCGAAGGTAAGTAGATAAATACACTGAATCAAGTATTCAAGCAAATGATTCAGCACGCGACTGATTAGAATGACGCCGGGATCAAAAGAATAGGAGCCGTGGGACAAATTGACTCCTCACAAAGACTTTCATTCTATTCTAACGGATTGACAAAGTACACATGAATTGTGCTCTTCCTCCTCGTTTACAAGGAGTACTTAAAATTGGTTCAATCAAAGTTTGAATCACTCGGTTCGTTTCCATGCATTTTCGAATGAGGACAGTGATAGTTTAATTATTCAGTAAAGAGCTAGTGCATTTAATTAAATGAAAAAGGAGAAGAAGGAAGGGAGGAGGAAAATACTTTAGAGTACCGACGCAGAAATCTCTATTTAAATAGATGTTTTGTCTTTCTACGATGGTTCTCTCTCATGATTATTTCATTTTAGGAGGAATTATACTTACTAATTATTGAAGGAGACTGATTCTTACAGAGAAATGCTTGCCCCCTCAAAATTGAAAACTCGGGCGGGGGGAGTCATGAGACGAAATGGAAACAAAGCACAACAGCAAAAAAAAGCAAAACAAAACAAAACAAAAGTCCAGCATTTTACTTGTTTATTTTACGATCAATAATTGATCATATTGCATTTTTTAACCGTTATATGAAGGTAATAAATAATGAACATTAACCACAATCAACAACATTAACATTTTACGCACGAACCATGACTGAGGATTAGAAGCCCGATCCGAAATCTTGATTCTTGAAACGATAGACCTCTTTTTCTATCCATCCATTATTTTTCCATAAAATACGAAATGTTTTTTTCCCTTTTATCCTTTTCTGAATCAAAAATCGGTGAATTGAAAGTCGCAATTTCAATGAAGATGCACATGATGCCACGATGCAAACAAGCCAGATGCCAACGCCAACGGGAACTTGGTCGTATCGCCCGCGCCGAGTTGAAAAGTTCCACGAGCGATAAGAAAAAGTTCGCTCAGCAATTTGCGAGTGAGATTATTATTTTTTCGCAACATCTGCAGCGAAGAGTAAGCAATAATTTTCATCATCTTAATGAAAATATGTGCATTCTGCATTGCTATAAGAATGAACGTTTGTGAAATTCCTCGAGCGGTCATCTCATATTCATTCATTCTTAGACAGCTAACTGACTGTGATGAGCTGCAGGACTGATCAGCTGATCAGCATTCTTGGTAAAACTCCGCATGTATTAATCTTCAAACAAGCTGAATTCCAGATCGCAAAATAACAATGAAGAACAACAATTTATTATAGAGACCAGCAAGTGGAAAAAAAAAAAAAAATGTAAAATGCATTGAGCCAATCAATGGACTGTTTCAGCATCGATAGATCTTGAGACAAATTTAGAGACCCAGCTCAAAGCTTAGGTCAAGTACCCAATTTTCCAGCTCAAAGGTCGGGACTCATCGAAAAACAGCCAACAGTTGCCTACTGTTGAGAGATGGATACAGGTTACACTTTCTTTATGGCTTAAATTGCCGTGTTTTTCCAGAGAGAATACGGTTTCTGATTAACTAATGTTTTAAAATGATTATGCTTTAATTAATTGAAATGTTGACTTCAAAGCAACATTTCAGGTAGATTTCGATAGGAGCAATGCTCACCTTTCAACAGTAGGCGAGTGACTGTTGGATGTTATTTGTCAAGCCCTCAAACAAAAATGGACCCATTTTACTCGCCTCACTTTGATAACACGGGAAGTATGTACAGCGAGTGCTGCGGGTCCTCTACACGGAAAAAAATCAGTGGTAAAATTAACCATAGCATAGTTGATTTTGGCACCTCCTACAAAGTATGGTAAATTTCACCTGATGTTTGGCATGATGAGGTACACTTTTGGTCAACGCATCCATCTGCGCGTTATATTAAACTGGTAGTGTGCTTCATCATACCAAACATCAGGTGAAATTTACCATACTTTGTAGGAGGTGCCAAAATCAACTATGCTATGGTTAATTTTACCACTAATTTTTTTCCGTGTATTTGTCTATGGATATCATACTCGATTTAAAACGAATCCAATTAAAACCAATTTTCCAATCCTTTCCAATCCAATTCTCCAATTCTTTTCTCCAATTTAAACGCATGAAAAGCAATCCATTCTCGAGGAAGCTGTAAGCCTCATCAAGAATCGATTGTTTTATCTAAAAAATGGAAAAATTGCCCAGTCTCCAAATCGCAAAAACCGATACTGCCCACTACTGCCCACTACTGCTCATCAGTGCCCAAAAGCAGGTGCGGATACACTCGTTACGACTTTTCCACTCGAATTATATAACTACCTTTTAGCTCCACGTCATGAAACTGTAAGACAATTGCCTCTAAAGGTTATTAAGCGATAAAAGTTTTATCATCGGCTCTTCAACCGAACGTATACCGAGTAGCATGGCCAATGCCTATCAACTATTGACTATTCGACAATCGTCAATCTCGACATCGTTGATGAAGTAGAATCACACATTGAATAATTATAAGACAATAATGTACTATCAATTAATTAATAATTAAAAAAGCACAAAGTCATTCAAGTTGCAATCATTATAAATTCAGTAAGAGAAAAGAAGCAGAAGAGATTCTCCTCCAGTCTTTCACTATCAGCTATATACAGATAGATTAGACCACACTTAATTTTCTCGTAGTTTGCGACAATGCGACTTTTTCGCACATAGAAGTTTTACGAGGAAGTTCGATCGAATGACATGACGGCGGATGCGGGAGGAGGGAGAGGGAAGGAGGACTTGGCGAAGATAGTGAATAGAGCCCTCTTACCCTTAGAGGAGGAGTTAAGGGTTTTAAGCACGGGTTTGGAGCAGGCAGCAAGGAATAATCTATTAAGTTGAAACAGGATTCCATTGAGGGGGGACTGGGGGCCATAATGGAGAACGAGATGCTATTGAGGCGGGGTCGAAAAGGGGCAAGGGGGCGTCATGCCGCGCTTAAGGGGAGGTTTCTGAGGGAAATGGCAGGGGAAGGGGAAGGGGGTGTCGTTCAAGTAATCTGGATGAAATGACAGATACGCTTTGCAAATGTTCCGGACGGGCGCACGGTTACGTTGTTGGGAAACAGTGAAAGAATCGCGCCGAGGAAACTGATAGCCATAGCAAGAGAGAAAATCGTCTCTTCCAACCGGCACCGGATCCTGGATCGATTTTTACTTCCTTTTTCTTTTTTCCTCCCCCGTGTTCTCGGGCACTTTTATTCCAACATTTATAAAACCTTGAGACCCCTCTGCCCCCCCCCCTTCTCGCATCCCACCTGCGGACGACGCAATGGGTGACACAACGCCGGAACAATGTTGTCAAATTTTGAGACAAGATTACCAGATTTTCTGAGAAAAATCGATACTTAATCTGGGTACTTATCACAACTTGCGGGGTGAGCAGCCAAATCCAGTTTGAAAATTCTTTGACGTTCTCAAATAGTAATTTTTAAAAAAAAAAAATCCCCGACTTTGGCGGAACGGTTTCAGTTCAGGAAAAATGCTTGCAATTTTTCCGGTGTTTCGGTAAAATTACTTTAGAAAGTATCTTCAAAAAAAAAAAAAGTTGTCAAATTTTAAGGCGAAATCTCCTGATTTTAATAGATTAAATCGATGCTTAGTCTGGTAATTCATCACAACTCGAGGTGCCCGCATGCCAAATCCAGTTTAAAAATTCCATGACTTTTCCAATTGATTTTTTAAAAAAAAAAAATCCCCGGATTTGGCGGAACGAAATCTTGCAATTTTTCAACAACTTGGGCATTTGATAGCTCTGCTCTAAAAAGTGTCTAAGATTTACACATTTTTATCGAAGACGAAAATGACGAAAAGAGAAGAAAAGAAAGGGAGGGTCTGGCTACTTTGAGTTATTTAAGTGTTATCGTCCACTTTACTTTACCTTCAACCCAGAAAACCAACTAATCCTAAATTCCCTGACCTGGACCACATTTTTACAAAATTCAAACTGTAATATCTTTTTGATTCCGGTAGTTTTAGCCGCAGAATCAGGCATAACCAGAGCTGCCGTTTCGCGTATAATTAGTCGCATTTCTCAATTCACCGATGATTCCACCGGTTGACAAAAGATTACACAGTTCAGTTCAATGTATGACTGCAATGCACAAAAGTACTCTGATCTGTAATCTTTTCTCAATCGGTAGAAACTCCGATAATTAATTAAACTGTCCGCAAGTTTTTTAAAGTCATCGACGACTCCACCGGTTGAGAAAAGATTACAGATGCGAGCATTTTCGTACATTACAGTCATATACTGAACTGAATGTTGCAATCTTTCCTCAACCGGTGGAATCATCGGTGAATAGAAAAATACGATTAATTATACGCAAAACGGCAGCTCTGGGCATAACTGAGCATTTTCGAGGACGTATAATAAAAATTCATCATCGCAAAAAGGTCGAATTAATTGTTTGCTTTAAAAGCCTAAACCCTTCAGAAAAGAGCTTACGGGGAAAATACATAGAATTTCAGATTGTTTGAAACCAGAGGTCCCCGGACGGTCAATGGTCATCGATACGATTTATCGCTCTCAGTGGCGGCTAGTGCTATTTGGCAACACTGCCTTTGCTCCATTTGAATCTATGTTTAACAATCGATTGCTGGTGAAGCGCTGCTTCACTTTCGAATCGATTGTTTTACATACAATCAAATGGAGGGATGACATTGTTGCCAAATTGCACGAGCCGCCTCTGATCGCTCTACTAAAACAGTCTATTGGCTTGGCAACCTGGAAAAACGTTTGCCCGCGCGTATCGTACTAAGCTTAGCCGCTTGATTCGGATAGGGCTGCGCGAGAAGGTATCGGTATCCCCGATGCACCTTTCCCATCCGTCACGGTTTAAGGGCCCTGACGGTAAAAAGAAAGAAAAATTCCCAGTTTGTAAAAAAAAAAAAAAAAAAAAACGAAAAAGAAGGAGGAGGATAAGAGAATGGGTATAAAAATAGGTTATCAGAAAGGAGAAGTTGAGAAGATGTGGCTTCTACTGATTGAATTCTAATAGAACCATCAATCCACCTCCTTATCTCTACTTCCCAAACCCTTGTCATTATTGTTTTGTTATCGTCTATTTCACTTCCTTATATACTGCACTTCTTCAGACGGATTTATTGCGAAAAAAAGTTCTCTTGAGAGAGAGTGCCAGTGCTTGTCACGATAAGATTTTGGAGAATCTTCAACCTTTTTTTTCCCTCTTTTTCTTCTTCTTTTTTTCCCGTTTTTTAAGCAGACGCAGGCTCCCTTAGTGGAAACGAAAAGAAGCTAAACATAGGGGTGATGGTTCTCGATTTATCCGACTGCGGCTCGTAATTTATATTCACGTGCCTGAGGGTAGTTCCACGGCAATAGGGCGGTGATGCGACCTTTTTGCAATTAACAATTGTACATCCTCGAAAATACTTAATTTGGCCTGCTATCTGCTTTCACGATCGAAACTGCCGAAATCAACAAAATATTACTGATTAAACGATGCATTTTGGAGGTTGAAATCACCAGAATGTTAGTACCAAGTTGTGGAGTAGTCGTAAATTCAGACTATTCTTATCTCCAAATGCAACGTCTCTGGTTGATTAAAGTCTCTCTCTCTCTCTCTCTCTCTCTCTCTCTCTCTCTCTCTCTCTCTCTCTCTCTCTCTCTCTCTCTCTCTCTTCTCTCTCTCGCTCCTCCTCTCCCCTCTCTCTCTCTCTTTTCTCTCTCTCTCTCTCTCTCTCTCTCTCTCTCTCTCTCTCTCTCTCTCTCTTCGTAAATTTAAATGCATGTGTTCGAAAATGATAGAGATATGGGCTGAAGTCACATGATTGATATCCCTCCGTTCATCTATTTCTAACACATGTACTTAAAGGGGCAAAAAGAGAGGTATAGACAAATTCCTGGAAACTAGTCTATGCACGTAGAGCTCGCAATTAGCTCAATGTAAATCTAAAACTATCTATGGTTCTCTGCAATTATGAAGAGTACCCGCTGATAGCGCAATTCAAAATGCAACAAATTAATTGCATTATATTTTGTGTAAAATTATCATGTTGAAAGCCTTTAATCGCTGACTGCGGAAGAGACTTAATTAGAGCGCTCGGTTGAATCGTGGTTTTCAAGCCGAGGCATGGGATGATTGCTGAACTTGCTGTCAGGTTGGTTGCGGGCTATAATTTTGCAGGAAACTTTTACTCGAGGCTACAATTTCGCCAGATTTGAAAGCAATCAAGACAATAGAACCAATTAGTGTGACGTTACTGCAAGCTGAGTGCAGCAGCGTGGCGCTCAAAAAGAGAAACCGTAAACCTCCGATTCGGCCCCCAAAAAACGTTTTTAACTTGAAAGCAGATGATCCATAAATCCTTAATTTATAAAGACCATTTCCAAATCAACAAAAACAGTTTTAAAACCAATTATACTGCAGAAAACAGACATTTCCTTGCAATAGACTGGTTAAGGAGAGCCAGTGGCGCACCGAAGGGGGTGGTTTTAGGGTCAAAACCCCCCCTAAGCATCTAGATTTTGCCCTGAAAAAGGTCATCTTCGGCAAAAATTTCTTTCAAAACCCCCCCTAAGGCCTCAGAAAATGAAAAATTTGCGGTGAAACCCCCACCAAACTAAAGTTCTCGGTATGCGCCACTGAGTAGAGCGGTAGTGATTGACAAAACCTCTGGTTCCCAAACAGACTCTGATTCAATGTATTTTCCCCATAAGCGCATTTTAGAACGGAAATTTTGGCTAGTAGGTAATTCAGGAAACTAATGCGACCTTTTTGCGATTATGAACTCATTCTACGTTCTCAAAAAAGCTCAGTCATTATACCTAG
The DNA here is from genome assembly GCA_011764245.1 of Trialeurodes vaporariorum. Taxonomy (NCBI): domain Eukaryota; kingdom Metazoa; phylum Arthropoda; class Insecta; order Hemiptera; family Aleyrodidae; genus Trialeurodes; species Trialeurodes vaporariorum. The sequence goes on along the minus strand of VMOF01000111.1, from coordinate 87,121,797 downwards.
TTACACGACTAAAACTGAACGGAAATTTTGGCTAGTAGGTAATTCAGGAAACTAATGCGACCTTTTTGCGATTAATTCTCGTCTGATTCCCGCCCATATTTCACAAGAACAGAAAGAAAAAAAAAAGAAAAAAAATAATAATTTGGGTGATTCAAACCTCAAAATGCATAGTTTGATCTTTAATATCTTATTGATTTTGGCAGTTTTAATCGTGGAACCAGGCATAATAATTGTTTGATTTAATAGCCAACATTTCCGTTCAAAAATGCGTATCGGGGGTAGAGTACGTTAAATAAGAGTTTGCTTGGAACTAGAGTTCCTCAGACGGCAATGAGAATGTTTCCCAGATAATATGTCCACAACTTTTATGTCCAAAATTTTATTTATCCAGTTATATTTTCGTCCAAACAATCTAATGTCCAAGGAACTACAATGTCTGCAAATAAAAAGTCCATGTCCAAAAAAATGTCCAAAGGCTCATATTTAATGAACTAAAGCATTCTAGTACGATTTTTGTATTCTTGTCTTCTACAGAAAGCTTAAAAATAAATCTTCTTTTGAAATCCATAAGATGATTTGAAAAAGTACCTACCTGGATCAACCTACTTGTTGATCAAACTTGTTTACAGAAGGTTCATTAGGGTTATGAGTCAATTTAAAACAGACAAAAAATACGATACATTTGCATACTGATCGCTTACAAAATTCATTTGCCCCTTAGACTTTCCGAATTTTCGGACTTGATTTTATGTACTTAAAATCTCCATGGACATTTTAAAATTGGCCTTTCCTTCTTTCGGACATTTCCTCTAAGGACCTACTTTTTTGGATTTTAATGATTTGGACATTAATTTTTGGACTTAAAAGTTTTGGACGTAAAAATGTGGACATAAAATTTGGACATAAAATTTGGACGCACATCATTTATGTGCACATAAATGATGTGCGTGATAAATGATAAATAATATATCTTCTCAATAGAGGGGAAATTTAGAAAGTCGTAAGCGTAAATTTTGCCCCACTCGGTACACTTGTCAACTTCGCCTTTTACCAGAACGACTCAAGGGAGTAATGCCATGGACAAGGTCACAAAGGTTACCCCCTGCTCATATTTCAGAGTATAAGTGAAATGGAAAGCGAAGACTAACTTTTAAATCGCCCCGTCCGTTTCGTTAAAACGGTCAGCAAAGATGTCTAATTTTTCAAGGAAGCGATTAGACACACGCACTTGTAAAGTCAAAGGTCGATGGTGATACAGAAAGAGGTGCTTGATGGCGTGTAATACGAGCATCACCGAGAATCAGGTCATTTTTGAACTTTCTGACGCGATGCGACGGGGTGCTTTGTAAAAGTTCGTACCGCAGCTCTGTGTCAGCTTTATTTCACGTTTAAAGCTTTTAACCAACTCATCCCCACCTCCTCCCCCTCCACATCAGCACATTTTTGTCGTCGCCTTCCTAGTTTCCTTCAAGACAGTGCGAGTCTCATCATGCAAGTCGGATCATGCAAAGCTTTCAAATTACTCACCGAAGTTTCATGAAAGAACTTATACTTTGACACATTGTCTCACCTGTTTCATTAACCCTCCCCGTTTCCATACACTGAGAAAAATGTTACTGTAACGGTTAAAGTACAGTACTTCTGGATGCCATTCTCTTAGGCGCTAAGAGAGTCTCTGGTAGCCATCAAATTATTGAACTGCCTCTACAGAAGTACACTTTTGACGGCACAAGTTCAATTCCGGCATCGGCAATTCTGGTGGCGATCAAAATAAATTCAGGCGTTGGTCAAAATAATTCTGGTAATTGATAGGTCTAGTGTAACACACCGTAGACGTTTAATGACGTTCTGGTAAGCGCCACCAGAAAAATTCTGGTCGTTCGTGAGGAAAGTTAGGTTATGGAAGCCGAGACTTAATATATTACGACATCACACTGTTAGAAATAATTTCTTTACGAATTGAAAGCTTTTAAAATTACTTCCAATAAACACAATAAGAGGTGGGGGGATTCAAAAGAAATAACGGAAACACTTTTTGTTTGGACAAGTACGAAACTGCAAATGAATACCTACTTGTGATTCCGGATTACTTTCAATAGAATCCATCAGCGAACTTTCAACGTCCAAGACTTTATTCACTTAATGAGCTCATGTCGATCCAACGACGAATTTTTGAACCTGATTTAGGTAAATGATATTCCGTCAAGAACATCATTTATCGCCAAAATCAAGATTCAAGCTAACGGAAAGCAAGTTTCAGTGAACTGAAGTAACGATAAGAGTTGACGAAACCAAAACACGTCTAAAATTTAAGTACGCAAATCTCACACTCCCATCACACGTTTGCGAACACTAGTAAATAGTAGGGAATCGAAAATTAATCAAGAAGCTTATAACACCAAACAAACAAAATTAAAACCAACTGATGTGAGCAGAAGCAGAATACAATGAGGCACCAACTTATAGGCTCTGCTCTGCACAGAGAATCCACGCACGATCACTGAGTTGAATTGAAAGTATTTCCAAATATAATATCCATTGAAATGAAATACCAAGACACATGTAAGATTCACTACATTAACGCCTAATTATAAACAAGAAAACATTACAGTTCAACTAATTGTAAGAATTATTCAAAGCACGAGATACAGATCCGAGAGTAACAAGACAAAACAATCAGTGCAAGCCAAGCCGCCAACTAAGAGAATGAGATGAGAAAATGACCCGCTCGCAGTAGAGAATTGTTACCAATCGCGCACTCATATATTGTCAAATTAGCATTATTTGTCAAGAAGCGCGGAGTACCGAAGTGGCAATGTACTAGACCACGGCGACGGAAAGCAGGGTCCGATCCTTGCCGCGGCCGGATACTTTTTAGGTTTTTTTTTAATTTGTGAAAAAAAAAGTACCAGAATTTCCGGCCATGACTAAAGTATTTTCTGGTAACAACTAAAATAATTCCTGTAGCGACAAAAATAATTCTGGAATCAACAAAAGTAAATTCTGGTAACCGTAAAAGTAATTTCCTGCCGATGCCTGTACCAGAATTTACTTTAATCACCACACATAGAATTTCTACGGAATAGTTAAATATTCCATACTTTGGTGGTTACCAGAATTCCAGTGGCGCCGGCGGTAAATTTTTCTCAGTGTACCACGCGCGCGTAAACTTGTTTCTCATTGTGACTAGATCACAATTTCAGTTTTTTATTCACAATAACTGCGTCTTCACTCGAGCGCCTTCAATCAAGTGTGTATGCAAATCCAGCACCGCGGAGTAGGAATATTAAAAACTAGAGCTCACGCATTTCGTTCGAGTATCGGACGGATTCTTACAAATAGCGATGCTCGCTTTCGAAATGCATCAAAACGGATCGGTGATGAGTGGTTGTTTAGCAAACAGTTACGACTCGTCGCTAACCAACCATTTGCCGATGCATGATGCATTTTGGAATAAAGCACCGCTACTTATCTGAGTCCTTCAACCCGATACTCAAAATGCGTAAGCTCTAGTCCTCACTTAATTTGAGTGAGTGAACGTTGATTAATCTTCGTATAGCCTGGTCGTAAAAGGGTTAACTTCAGCAGTTTAAAATGTTTAAATGTATAGAGGATCTGTTTCATGTTTGAAAAATTCAAAAAAATGTCGACAGTAATTTATCAAAACACATGCTTACGATGAATGAATTTACTGTGAAAAGTCGACTCATAGATATGATAATGGAGGTCTAAATTTTGATTTTTTGTGATTTTGAGTATCAGATGTTTCTGTAGAGTTTACTTAATAGGTTTTTTTCGAGTTGTGTTTCATGTGTTTGGTGTTATGAAGTTATTTCTATTGTATGATTCGATGTCATGAGTTACATTAGAATCAAAATCGATATGAGGATGACGATAATAATTTTTCTGAGATAAACTGATGGTGTTTGAATCATCCATATCTCCCTTTGCATGTTGTACATTAGTTTAAGAAAGTACTAGAATTATATATAGATGCTTAAAAAATAACATTTGCACGATTCTACTGCCCCCCCCCCCCCCCCATTTACACGAAAGCGAATAGTAATAGGATTTCTGGGAATAGTCTAATCCACCTCACCGACTCACTAAAACTTCCGTCTTTTTTTCTGTATCTGCCACTCCTTGATGTAGATACCTCGTTATTTTTTATGCTCCAAATATACTCTTTAATTTACTCGTTTCTTTCATTAATTTTTTTATAATTACAACTTCATTTCGACGATCCTTGTGGCCACGATACCTTGTTATTTCTACTTTCAATCAGCAAAAAATTCTCCCCCCCCCCATTAAAAAAAAAAAAAAAAAAAAAAAAAAAAAAAAAAACCGAAAGAGAATTAAGCAAAAGAGGTAAACATAAAGAGGGTTGCGAAAGTAATTGGGTTTCTCGGAATTTAATAACTAAGTAAGAGGATAAAATTACAATCAAAGGTACATTCGAAGAAAGGTTGTGCGCGGTACTCGGGACAACAATGGGGCGAGGAGCGGTTTCGAACAGTCAATAAAACTGGATTCGAGAAGTTTCAACGAGAAGAATTCAATTCCTTAAAAAATTAACGTTGCCGATAATAATTCAGAACAAAGAACTTATAATTTTCTCAAGCAGCAGACGTACTCCACAATTAATAGCGAGGTGCTTAATCTGGCAACGTTGCATCTCATCCATTTCAACTCTTACGAAAAAGAGGGAGCTGTTGGGTGTGCAATAAACAGTAGACATTCTCGAATTCGACTTTTTGCATGAGTTTCAAGTTACAAAGAGCAGCAATGTTGCTAGATCGCACTATGGTCTGAGATCGTCAAAAAGTGGCCAAAAATCTAAGACTAATTTTTCATGAATCTATTATTTTTAAGTTTTCAAGACCAAATTTTAATCATAGAAAACACTTTTAACAAGTCAATTTAACCCAGAGTGTCTCTGGAAAGTTTTGGATTGATTTTTTAAAGGTCGAAAACGATGATTTTTGACGACTTTTCATCACCGATTTTTGGCCACTTTTTTCGATCTCAGACCATAGTGGATCGTATGCATCTCTTTACACGGTTAGTTATTAATGAATGTGACGCGCTCAAAAAAAGAGGCTCCACAACAGAGGCAGCAGTCAGTGGCGGCTCGTGCAATCTGACAACCGTGCACTTTTGCCATTTAAAAGTATGCAAAAAGATCGATACTAGGTGAGGCGCTACGCCTCACCAAGTAATCGATTATTTTACACAGTTTTAAATGGAGGAAATCCATTGTTGCCACATTGCACGAGCCGCCGCTAGTCCGAGGGAAGGCGAAGGGGACACTTTTTTGGAAAAAGGCTCAAGAAAGGGAAAAACAAAGGTCCTAACCGGCGATTCTGGTTCTTTTGCTTCATTTATTTTTAACCTTGAATCTACAATGGGGCAGTTGCAAGGGTCTGAAATGTTGTGTTCTTTATGAAGAAATTGAAAGTCCTTGATGAGCTGAGAACAAAGATGCATTTGATTTCTATTTAAGTCCTATTGTTCCGGAGATGAGATTTTGGCTCAAAATACATTGTTTTAAATGGGGATTCCGCGTAGTGACGTCACTGACGTCACTACCCACACGGTTTTTTACAACTTTACAAGTGTGTATCTCAAAAACCAGGACACTCAGGAAAAAGCCAAAGGCACCATTGTTCTCAGTTCATCAAGTACTATCATTTGCTTTATAAAAACCACAACATTTCAGACCCCTGCAACTGCCCCATTGAATTTAAATCAGTGGAAATTGGTTTTAAACGAAAGTGCAAGTGTTATAGAGAAGATCGGGACATAGAATGTTAATGCACTTATCCAGGTGAGACAATTTTGCTAATGTGTCAGTTTCTACAGAGAGAAAATCCTTCCAGAAGAAATAAATAACTATATCGATTTCTGTGTCCACTGTCCTGATATAGTCACCCTTAAACGCACTTGCACTTTCGTTTAAAACCAATTTCAAACGTATTAGTGACAACTTTTTTAATTTTTTTTTTTTAATTTTTAAGGTTAAAAAATTTAGGCAAACAAACCGAGCTCGTGAGAAAATGTCCATACTGAAAAAAAGCGATAATCATATAATACCAGATGCTAGTCATACTACCAGAAGCACAACGATATGTGAACGACAGAAAGTATAGCAGTGGCGGCTCGTGCGATTTGGCAACAGTGTTTTTACCCCATTTAAATACATGGAAAACAATCGAAACTTGAGGAGGCTGCCAGCTTCCGCTTGAATCGATTTTTTACCTAAGTTTAAGTGGGGAAAAATGCATGGTTGCCAAATCTCACGGGCCGCTACTGAAGTATAGTATAGTACTTTGACCAGAAAATAAATTTAAAATAAATCCTTTCTAAATCCTTTGCAGATGGCCTACTTTGACCAAAATCTGAGTTGTCTGAAATTCTTTTTGTCCCCTGCTGGCTGTAAACCCGTGCTACGCTACGGTTGTGTCAGATCCAGAAGTAGTACGCATGTCACACCTGTGCTTCCGCGGGGTCCAACTGTCACCCGTCCTTTCCGGAATCCCAGCCCGTATTTTTTCGCTGCGTGCATTTGACCAATCATTGAACAAAGTTACCGATGAATGGAGTCAACTCAATCTTGCAACTGGGGCTAGAGGGGAAACACTTTATTACCCTTTATTACCTACCTACGAGCGATGATTCCGACAGTGTACGAGGTGGCGCGTTGGTCGCGTCGCGTCGCGTCGTGAGAGTGTTGAAAGAGCGAGGTGCGCGATTTTATATTAGCAACAACGATTTGTTCTCTCTCTCTCTCCCCCCTCTCTCCCCCTCCCCTCTCTCCCCCTCCCCCCCCTCTCTCTCTCTCTCTCTCTCTATCTCTCTCTCTCTCTCTCCACCCGCCCTTTGCATCTTTCTCTTCCCATTCTCTGCAATATCGCCTTGCGTCGCGTCGTACCACCGCTGCACTCAACAGCGGGGTTCTCTCGTTCTCGTGCGGCTGACAGTGCGAGAGGAGGCAATTAATTGCGTCTCGTTCCGTCCGAGCACCGTGCGGCACACAGTTGAGAGAGGCTGACAAAACGGACATCAAAATATAAAAAAAAATCGAACAGAAAGCCTAAAATGTTGCATTTTTTCAATAGAAAATAGCCCATAATTACTTCCTAGAAATAATTTGTAAAATTTGAAATTTTACGGTAAGTATGCAACCCACCATTCCGCTGCTTCTTCGGGCTGTCCGCCATGATGGTATACAAACGCTGACTTTTCCACATTGTGGAGCAATTACTTCGCTTAAAACGCGTCGTATCGAAAAAATGCAAGGTACCCAGGCGTAGCCAGGAATTTTTCAAGAAGGGGGGCGGTCCGGGGTCCGAAAATTGTCATGGGGGGTCCAAAGATACTAATTCGGTCAAATTTGTCTGAAAATGCAAAAAATTACATTTTTTTAGGACAAATTTTGGTGTCAAGGGGGAGGGAGACCCCCTGGACCCCCCCGGCTACGCCACTGCCTACAAGATTGCCTGAAAAGTACAGTCAGACTTCATTTCTGATTTTTTTCGGGGTTATTAATGGATTCTACACGTAAAATTACTCTGGGACACCAATTTTCATGACATTCGGTTCATAATGGTGGTCGCCATTCCAAAAAAAAAAAAAAAAAAAAAAAAAACAGAAATTCTTTAAAACTTTGGAGGATGTTGCTCAAAATGAGGGAATTTTCGAACCCACGTTTCAAGGAAAAAAAAGTCTTATTTCGGCCTCAAATAAATGTTCCAGAAGTTTGGCACATGAGTTTTGTAACATCACGTATAGGGATAGGGGCTGAAGGGACTCTAGAACATAGAACAGGGACTCAAATCGCAAGAAATGTGTGATTGTGCGGAGCAGCGCGCTATTGCGAACGCGCTGCTTTTACAGCGAGCATCAAAGCACCTCTCAAACGGGGGAGGAGGGCAAATTGGTGCACGGGGGGGGGGGGGGGGGGCGGCGCTGAGCTCGCATCCGCCGCATCATCGCAACACACACACGCCACAGTGAGAGCTCTTAATGTGCAACCAAGACCTCCGTGCATGCATGGGAAATATTGATCGAGATAATAGAAGCCGTCTCCAGAAAAAGGGCTCATAAAACAATGGGTGTGCTCTTCCCGAGATTTATGCATTGTGAGTAGGTGGAGGTTTTAGCTGAAGAGCACACCTGATGTTATACGGTCCTTTCTTCAGGAAACGGCCTCGTAATTCATGGCGTCGAGGAAAAGGAATTAATTATTAAAAAATTGACTTCACAATTATAAAATAAGAAGGACCAAGATTAAGGCTTATAACATTAGGCGCGCTCTTTCCTAGAAATCTTTATTTAAAGAAGCACTGAGATTTATAATTCAGAGCACACCCGTCACCCGATGAGCTCTTTTGAACGAATTGCTTCGATAATGCAAATGATTGTTTTACCCGCAAATGCTGAAAAATCCGACTTCGAGGCAGTAGACAGTAAAGGGCCTTAGCAATAAAACCATTAGCGTCGATGGCAGTTAAAGGGTGAAGAGGGAGAGAGAGAGAGAGAGAGAGAGAGAGAGAGAGAGAGAGAGAGAGAGAGGAAAGAGAGAGAGAGGGAGAGAGAGAGAGAGATTTGATTTGATTTGATTTGATTTAGCCTGGCTCTAATAGGACTTGCAGTAGTCCTTTCTACCCTAGTGCCAGGAAAATTAAATGCACACAATATTAAACAAATAAAAGATGTACAAAAATGATCTTATAGATATAAAAAACGATTGAAAAGACAAAGAGAGAGAGAGGGGGGGAGAGAGATAGAGAGGGGGAGAGAGGGAGGGAGAGAGAGAGAGAGAGAGAGGGAGAATTTTAAGATCGAGAACTTAACCGCTTCAGTGTATCACATAATAATTAAGAGCTCAAAGGGACGAGACAGATGCGAATCGGGTGAGTTTTAGGACATGCTAACATATGATGGGCGCTCATTTGAACAGAGCTGAGTAGAACATAATTTAAGCAGGACGAAACTTTAATCAAATACATGCTTAGATACGGATCCAAGAGGGGGGACGAGGGAACGTGCCTCCTACTCCCAAAAAAATTGTAGTCCCCCCCTTAAATTTTTTCAACAGAAAAGAGCCCAACATTGTTTCCTGCAAAATTTCACATTTCATAGGCGTGCCCATCCCCCCCCCACAATCCTTTAAAAGCTTCATGTGGTTAACTGGCCAGGGAGAGAGAAAGACAAAGTCCTGTATCCACCCATGCGTTGGATAAACGCCGACCGACCAAAATAATTACATACATACACTATACACTAGTATACAGTCTCACAAAGCACAGTCGATCTTCCATATTTATTGATTCAGAAATAAATCTTTCATCGATCGCGGCTGAGTGCATCGATTGGTCCAGGATCGGTTGCCAAATTGCGAAATAAGTTCCGATTTTGTCCATTAGACTAAACGAAATGTTTTGAGATTTCAGTAGAAATCTGGCAATGCTGCTCATGGCGCTACAATAACGATCGGGCGATCCGATTTGTCGGCTTGTTTGACGAATTAGTTTTTTCCGCTCACCTGTCTCGTACTTCCTGCGCCTGACTGCAACGAAGGAAACTGCGAAAAATGCACGAAAAGGCAACTTCGCGAACTTTAGCCTGAAGACAGATGAGTCAGTGTTATCGTGACTGCAAAATTAATCGGATACCCTAAGCAGAGGAGACTGAATAGCATTGTTGCCAAATTTCGTTGAAAAAAATGTGAAAATTTAAATTTTCCGGGAAACGCGTTTAAGGTCATTAATCCTTTCAATACCACGCTCGGGTATACTCGTTCCTACGACTGGATCTGCCTCTCAAAATATCGTTTTTTTTTCTATCCACAATAATAACTGTGACTCCAAGTTATTCACACTTGAAAAATAATTTTTCTTCGAGCGCCTTCAATCCACTGTGTATGCAAAATCAGTACAGCGATGTAGGAATATTTAACTATTCACGGAAATTGAACGAGCAAACATTGATTAATCTTCGTAACCTGGTTGAAAGAGGGTTAATGTTTTATTTCATTTACAGAAGGATTAGAACTGCTTTTTTTTTTGTCAAATTGAGGACCTCTGGGGGGTTGATTTAGCTCATTTCACGAGACGAGACGAGATGACTCCGAGTCGTCTCATACTATCTCTTCGCACGAGATAGAGTCGTTTACCTCGTCCATCTCGTGTCGTCTCGAACGAGATAGACAGGGAGAATCAGATTATTGGGGGATGATTCTGCTCTTTTGGACGAGACGAGATGGAGACGAATCGATCATTCCCATTGGTTTAAACGACGTCACGTGACATATTTGAAGTAGTTCGAGTCGTCATCGTCAGAAAAATGTCTCCACCGTCCATTGGATGACTCGAGGTCTGTCACGTGACGCCGTTTAAACCAATAGGATTGGTCGATTCCCGCTATATTGCCTCGTCTCGTTCAAAGGAGCAGAATCAGCCCCCTGCAAAGACGCAATGAGGGCGCTGCATGGAGAAGAAACGCTCGTTACACTATGAAGAACAGGATTTTAATTAAGGTTCCGTTTCGCAAAATAAAATGACAACTTCGATTTTTTATTTGTTTTTATTTAGTTTTCATTTCTTTGACCATGAATAAAAACATCTTAACCCCCAAGTGAAAGACGCACCCTTAAAATTTAGCGCTACTGCTAGTTGCATCCAAGACAAGGTTGGCGAACAAAAGATGAGTTCAACTTATCTTTGCCGAACTTAACGAGAAAACTTACTTTAAGTTCAGCATAGTCTATCATTACCTTGATGCGAAGCGGTGATCTAAAATACAGTTTGTCCAAACTTTACAAAGTTGTTGAATGGTGTCGATGCCAACGCGGTTGAGCAATTTAGTGCCCAAATCTCTTCCGAGGCCATTAGAAAATTCACCGGTATAACCGTGATGCATTTTCATAGTCCGGCAAAATTCAAAGATTACCACGTCAATTCATCGCAAAACACTCGTGAAAATTGCCGAGCGTGCTGATGTCACCGCGTAGGAACACAATTTTACGCGAGAGTTTAAAAGTAGCAACTACTACTTTAAGAACGCATAAAATCGGTGGCCTATTGGTTGGAAGGGGGGGGGGAGACCCTTGCCCCGGGCCCCAGGGTGGCAAAATCAGGATGAACAACCATAAAAAAGGGGTGTTATCAAATTTCAAAATGAATCACGGAAAGCGGCAAAATCAATGTGTAACAAGCAGAAAAAAAGAAGAAGAAAAAGATCATCGAATTTATAATTTTGTGGGGCGGCAAGATTGCATTCTTGCCCCCCCCCCCCCCTCCCCGGGAAACCACGGCACGCCCCTGTCGTACCATAATTCTTGCTATTTTTTACAGGAAATTCTGGCACTGTGACTATATTCTGATGATAGAACCATCGCAGGATTCGCAGGATTTCCTGGTAAAAATACTGGACTCTCCGTGGTTCACATATTGTTGTACACTTCTGGTAATATTATTAGAATTTAATATTTTTTTTTTTTTTTCTCCAGGGAAGAGAACTTTGTACCGATTTATCTGAGCTTAATTTCAATGGTAAAGTTGAACCGTTATACACTAACAACAATATACGGCAACAAGGCTTAAGTTCGCGTTCTACAAGGAAGACGGATTAAAAATCATGATAACGTGAAAATAATAGCAAAGATAACGCGTTGTGGCGGGGCGCAAGCTACCGACGCGACGCGACGTAGACGAGACGCGCCGCGACGGTGATACGCGAATAATGCCCGCGGGGCAAGTCTGAATAAAATTTATAAAAAAAGAAGAAAAAAAAAAAAGGGGGCGAAGGGGGAGAAAAAAAAGGAAGTTTCAACGAATCAATTGAGGGGAGGAGGAGGGGGATGAGGAGGAGAGGGAGGGGGGAACTAGGCGCAAAGAATGATGTCGGTTGACGCGACGCGACGCGACGTGACGGTGCTTCCGCGCGCACACGCGATATTCTGCAGCCATTTTCATGCCTTTTAATCCATTTGCAGGAGGCTATCAAATTTCAATGCCTCTCCCCCCCCCCCCTTTCATCATCTCCTGCCATCTCCTTTGTAACGACTCTCACAATGATACAAAGCGATCTCAATTTTATGGTCTGCTGGCTCTGATATCCTTTAGAGCTCTTCGAGTAGACATAAGATGATTGCAGGATTCGACGATAGCAACATTTTTTTCTTCGCTCTTTTCTTCCTTTTTTCAAAAGAAATTTAAAAAATTAAAAATTGTGTCAATGTTGTTACGTCAATAAACTGTTTTAGTAGAGCGATGAATCGTATCGATTGGCGTCCGAGGATCTCTAGTTCCAAACAAACTCAGATTCAATTTATTTTCCCCGGCGCCGTAAGCGCATTTTTGAAAGGACGTTTAGTCTATTAAAGCGATCAATTATTCCAACCTTTTTGCGATTGTGAATTCTACAAACTCGAAAATGCTTGATTATATGCCTAATCCTAGGACTAAAACTGCCAGAGTCAACAAGATATAACAGATTAAACGATTTTAATCACCCAAAAGCTTACCCGATTCCCGCCTATTCCACAACAACAACAATAACACTCGGGTGATTCCGTCCTCAAAATCATGGGCGGATACATGAATTTGTTTGTCTCTCAAAATCATGGGCGGATACATGAATTTGTTTGTCTCTCAAAATCATGGGCGGATACATGAATTTGTTTGTCTCTCTCTCCTTCCATTTGAACGCGTGTGTTAGAAAAGGATGGAGACAGGAGCTAAAGTCACGTGATGGCCCCCTCTGCTATCCTTTGCTAACACATAAGTTCAAATGGAAGGAAAGAGAGAAAGACAATTCCCTGTATCCGCCCATGCTTCAAATGTATCGTTTAATCTATAATATCTTGTTGATTCCGGAAGTTTTATAAGGAAGCATTTTCGAGGACACAGAATTCATAATCGCAAAAAGGTCGCATTAATTGTTTCATTTGATATTCTGAATTTCCGTTCAAAAAAGCGCCGATTGTGGAAATACGAGGGTCGTCTCAAACGTAAGTAATCCCGGGCTGTCCTCAAAGGGCTGTCCTCATACCCGTATTTAACTCAGAATTCTATCTTCTCTTTCCACCCGTCCCTAAACGCATTCCGTCATCTTTTATTTTTCTAAAAACAACTATTAACCCTAGAGAAAATCTAAAAGCAGTGTTAGACGCGCCGTATCCTCAGCTTTAAGACCCTTTTCTTGAATTTTCGTTATCTTTCAAAGTGAACAAATGGCGGCGATTTTACTGCGACCATCTCCCGTCACAGTGGGCCCAAATTTTACGCAATCAAAGGTATCGTTTTTCAGACATGGGGGAATCAACATTGTATAAGAGATCAAAGATTAGGTACACAATGTGTAAAAAACCGATAAAAAAAAAAATCTAACTTTATTTTTGACACAGTCTCCTTGTTTATTTAGACACTTTTTGATACATTTTACACCAATTTCCTTATTCCATGAGAAAAGAACATCAACATTTGGATCTCAAACCAGGATTATGTTCTTTTCTGATGGAATAAGGGAACTGGTGTAAAATGTATCAAAAATGTCTAACTAAAGTAGGAGACATGTGTCAAAAATAAAGGTATAGATGCCACTTTCAACAAGTAATTTGAACCTAAAAATGTAACTAAAATTCTTACCCAAACCGATGGTTTTTGGTGATGTTTCCTTACTGATTCTTGGCCACCTTTTTTCAAGCTCAGAACAGAGTGCAGCTGCAGCGCAGCGGTCCTCGAAGGACAATCGATACGATATAATCGCTCAACTAGAACAGTCTATAGCTTCTTTTCAGGTTTATAAGGAGAGAGGGACAACGATACACATGGCGCAGTTCACGAGAGCTGCATGCCGCTGACCGGATGCAACGATGTTTCCAACTTAAAGCTTCAGGTGGGCGCGAGAAAATACAGAGGGGGAAAAATCTCGGCGAGTGACCTTGAGAGGAGAAGAGGAAACAGGAGGTGAAAGGAAGGGGGAAGCAGATCCTCCCACGCGAAAAGTCCCCGTCCTCTCTCCACGTGCAAGTCTGAAGTGCACGGTCCATCCAGAAATAAACATGGAATTAGGAATCTCCTCATAGACGCCACTTCGGATCTCATTTATTTATACGCCGAGAACTTGAAAATGGGCTCCATTCCATTTACTCCTTCAATAGGAGAATGGCTTCTCGCAGGAACTGCTCAACTCAACATAGTTGCCAAACATAATAGACAGATATTATGATATTACCGCGCGAGAGGAGAAGTGTTCATTGTGCAAGTACCAGTGGCGCACTATTGGCAAATTTTGACCATTTGGCGGTCATAAATCAATTTTTTCAAGCTCTGAATTTTCGTCTTCAAATCGAAAATACTCCCTCCCCCTCCACTTATGTGCAAAATCTATGGTCACAGCCTTGATTTTTGACCTCTTTAAAGGCTTGGGATCAGTTCCGAGAGTTTGAAGTCATTCTTTTGACTTTCAAAAAGTTACAGATTTATGACCGCCAAACGGCCAAAATTTGCCAATAGTGTGGCGCATGGCGCGTCGTGTGCAATTTGGTAACGCTGTTTTTCGTCCATTGAAACTCATGCAAAATATCGATTCGGGGGAGTACACTGTGCGCTGCCAATATTTCGACCTTTTTCACGTGCTCAAACGCACAAAATACGACACTGGGGGGAAAAAATGACCAGAAGCATGAGAATAAGTGAATCTATGTAAGGGATAATACAATTGCCATAACTCTATGGAGTTTGTATCATAGTTCTTGAACATTTTTAAGAAATTTTAATTCTATGACCATATTCTGGTATTAACACCAGAATTTTCTGGTCAAAATACTAGACTTTCTGTCGTTCACACATCGTTGCGTACGACTAGAATCTGGTATTATGACTAAAGCATTTTTTTTCAGCGGATGTTGCCAAATTGCACGCGGCACCGCTGGAAATTAAGAATCTGTTCGCGTGGTAGAAAACTTCCCAAGGTTTTTTTATTTTTTGACGAAAATATAAAATTGTCCTTCGAAGAGTGTTCGAAAAGTCTATTGTTTTGCTAAAAGCAATGACTTTTTGAAGCTTAAAAGATAAATGATGAGAAAAAAAGAAGAAAATTGAAAAATGTTTGGCAACGTTTTTATGGAGTGGCTGAGGACGGGGAATTGAAAAGAGCGAGAGCATATAGGATCCCTCCTTCGATTTCTAAAGGTACCATTTTATTTTAGAGTGCAATAATAGGTTCTTTGTAGTATATGGGTACGTCCACCCCCATCCACCCAACTGTCAAATTTGTCCTCATTTCATATGAATTTAGCCGAAAAAAAAAATATCTAGAAACATTAATCTTAAAATAAACCTTTACTTTTCTATTATTAGTAGCCTTTTTTAACTATTTTTTCAGTGTTTTTTTCACAGCGCACATGCGTGCAGCCATGATATAAATTTTTTAAGGTTAATATTTACTCATTTTTTTTACCGCATAGCTTCAATTCATCGCATTTTTCGTTTGCACTCCTGTGTGTTTACACTATATAGCCTTACTTTTCGTACGCACGTGTAAATAAAATGCGCTTCCGATTGTTTTCTTCCCGCGGATTGGTCTACCTCTCTCGCGAACGACTTATGAGCGGATAAACTTCCAGCGCTGCTAAAAGTAGGATATAAACCGGCGAACAATAAAAAGATCTAGAAAGGATATCAAATGGGTGACCGACACATGGAGAATTTTTAGGTTAGGGTCAAAGTATAATTTTTCTATATTTATCTTACATTCTTATTTTTCATTTATATTTTGGTGCAGCGAACTCGCGCAAAGTCTGAAACACAATTCGATCGACTCCACATTGTTATACACAGAAAAAACAGAAAACCCCGCTTTGGTAGCGCTGACATAACCTTGGGTAGAAAAATGACCTAGCAAAAGACTTTAGTCGAGCCAACTGAATCTTTGGTTTACCCCAAGGTTATAGATTAAAGAGGTATGCTCATCTCATCTGACTTCGCGCCACAAATTCAGTGGCGCGCAGTTCAAAATCACTGCAGACAAGATGGCCGACAAAAGCAGAAAACGTATTCTCTTTGCAGAAACCATTGGGTTGTTTTCTGCTTTCATGCAAAGGACAGCCCGATATTTTCTGCAAAAGAATATACGTTTTCTGCTTTTGTCGGCCATTTTGCCTGCAGTGATTTTGAACTGCGCGCTACCGAATTTGTGGCGCGAAGTCAGATGAGTATACCTCTTTAATCTATAACCATGGGTTTACACATCAAGATCTCTTTAGTTAGGCGTATAAAACCTTTGGTTGATTCAACCAACATTATTCTACCGAAGGTTTTGCCAGCGCTACCAAAGCGTTTTTCTCTATTTTTTCTGTGCATGTACAAAGGCTTATTCGACCACCCTCTCTAGTCCCTGAAAAATGCCAAAATAATAGGGGTTGTTTAATTCATTGATTTTCTTGTAATTTAGGTATTAAAATAAGTTACTCAACCAAAAATTAAAGTTCTTTTTATATGCATATTAACTATAAACTAAAGAGTTAGTGGAAGGATCACAAAAAAGCGTAATAATAATCGATATAAATCAATAGACCGTATTAATGAGAGAGCAAACCGCCATTACTTCTTCTTCTCGTACCTATAGATACCTCATTACGACTTCAACAAGGGTTAAGGCGGTAAACTACCTGCCTGTAAAAAAATTGGGGAAAACATTGAACTTTTGCCCCCCCCCCGCCAGATTTTTTTCTTGATACGCCCTTGTTGTATAATACTCATACACATACACAGTGGCGTAACTAGAAATTACCTTTCTCTTACTTTTTCCATTAAAATGTGTAAGTTAGAAAAGGATAGGAAAGGGGGATCAATCCCCTCTTCCTATCCTTTTTCTACCTGTACATTCGGATGAGTAAAAAGAGAGATAGCATGATTTCTAGTTACGCTACTGCACATACACATGAATATGGATATGACTAAGGGAAAAATTTTAACACGCTTCTCAAGAATGACTCTAAACTTCCTCGACTCAAAATATTACAGGGGGAAAGATATAGGGGTTCGTGCGCATTTCTGAAGAAAATCTTGAGAAAAAGATAAGATTTTACACGGTTTTGATATAAATGTTCTCAAAACCTTACCGTGACCAACCTTGAAAATTTCTCGAAAGCTTTACGCATATACTTAGAAGATCAAAATTGTATGAAAAAATCCCCAAGATACCCTTCGAAAACTCGGCGAATTATAATCTGCGCGGAGAAAAATCGATTTGTTCGTAGCTTCATTTCAGAATGGAGCTCATGCTCTCGGGATTTCCTATATCAAACAATGTAAAATGACCGGCTTTTTCTTGAAATTTCCTCCAAAAATGCCCCTTATACCTATAGTGACGTAACGTGCAATTGGCAACGTTGTATTGTGTCCACTTAAATCCATGTAAAAGGTCGAATACAGAGGTACGCCGAACACTGAATAGTTCGATCTTTTTAATGCCTTCAAATGGAGTAACTACAGCGTTGCCAAATTGCATGCAACGCCACTGATCCCACATCTTCTCCTATGTATAATACTTTGAGTCGAGGAAATTTTGAGGAAACTGTTAAAATTCGGCCCATATAACTATGCCTTAACCCTGACCAAAATATATTTTTAGGGCCGCTTTTAAGACCGTCTGTTAAACGTTTAGAAGGTGGATGTTCTCGTTTAGCGGGCGAATTGCGAAATTAAGACTGCCAGTTCATCGTTTAACTGCTAGTTAAAATAGAGGGTAGATTTTGTGCCTGTTAAAATTTAGCAAGTGGATGTTCAGGCAATCGGACCAATCAGAGCGGGCGCCGAGTGCCGATGAAAGCCGAGAGCTCCCGAAGTGCCGAGGCAGCCGAGGCGCCATTGCTACTTTTAGGTTATGTCCAAGGCGTTACCATCTCCGGTCGGCAGAGCGCGCTCCGAAGGTCATTCGATGGTCGGCTCTGATTGGCTGAATCCTGTTGAATCACTGAAATTATGTATAACGGCTAGTACAGTGCTGACTGGCAGTTAACTAGCGGTCGTAAAAGAGAACTACTTGTTAAACTGTCTGTAATGTATAACTGTCAGTCAGTTTAACATCCATATTTCACGAATATCTTAAAAGCGGCCCTTAAATCAAAAAATATGTAGGTTGCCAAATATTAGACTATCACTCTCGATAAAATGTAACGCTTCTCGGTTGAAATCGGTTCAATCTGAATTTCCCACGAGTCAAATGGGAAATGAACCGCCCGGAACCGTGCGGATACGGCAACAATGAAAATGTCCAAAGGCAAAACGCTCGCAGTTATAAGTGCGAAAACGGCGAATTGAGGATTATAGACGAAAGAGCGATGCATCCTGGATAAATTGTCTGCACCGCACCAGGCCAGGCCACGGTATGGCTGGCGTTGCGTGCTCCGAGGCGAAATGCACTTGCACTTGCAGCACACGGATTGGGGAGTGGGACGGAGGAGGGAGGAGGGAGGATAAGGGAAGGTAGGGGGAGGGGAGGGGGAGGTTGAGCGATGCAATGACTTTAATTGACTTTGTTGACGGTGACCTTAGAGCAATAAGCCATTGGACCGACCAACCGGGACCCAGTAATCCCATCTAAAACTCTTGCAGCGCCATACATTTCATAGCGGATTTTAAGCCTTTGCCAGGGTTGCCGAAATTGGCGAGAAACAAAGGAAATAGGAGAAGATGTTGAGTTTAATTTCCTTTAAAGTAATAATAAAAAAAAATATATAAATTTATACTAACAATTTAAAAAAGTATAAAAAAGAAAAAGAAACACGAGTTAAACTAATATGAATAATAATCCCTTCGCTTCCGCGTCAATAAGCCGAATCACTTTCATTTCTCACCTATTTCTGAATTAAGTTTCTGGCTCAAGAGATAGCGCTACTAGTCACTTTTTTAAAATTTGACTTTAAAAACTTACTGGTTTTTTTTTCTGAAAGCGTTAAGCGAAAGGGGTCCCCACAGGAACTGCTTAATTTCTTAGTCAATTTTTTTGGGCCAGATTTCAAAAATGTTGGTCCTAGATTGACGGAGAAATCAAGCACCGAAATTCTGGTAAAATATTGGGCTGTGTACGGGAATTTTATCATAATGATGAAAACAGTGGCGGATCTAGAAATCTCTCCGGGGGAAGGGGGGGTGGTATATATAACTTCCTTTTTTAACAAAACGCCTATAATTTCCTCAAAAATTCCTTCGTAGACAGTGTAAAGGTTTTGGCTCCAGGGGGTGAGGAGGGCTACAGCCCTCTTAGCCCCCCCCCTCCGGTTTCACGCCTGTATGGAACTACCCTAGCTAGCTCAAAATCTTGCTAGAATTTTGGTGCTTAATATCTTCGTCAATCTAGGACCAACATCGTTGAAATCTGGCTAAAAAATCGTGTAAAAAAGTACGCAATACCAGTGGGGACGCCCGTTTCGATTAATGATTTCAGAAAAAAAAAGACAAAAAAACTATGAGCTTTCAAAGTAGAAAAAAACGCGACTGTTGGCACTGTCTATTGAGCCAGAATTTTACGTCAGACAGGCGAGGAATCACATTATACTATGTACTACATATAGCTTACTCGAATTAAAAAGGACAGTTGAATAAAAAAAATGTCTAACCTCAGCACATGTTGTTGCCAATGGCATTAGCTGAAGGCATTGAATGATATGCTCTAATGAAAATAATCATCCAATGGTTCAATACAAGATTAAAGCGGTTTGTAACGGATGAAAGCACGCTCGAATGAGGATACGATGAAGTTATTAAAAAGTTATAATCTCGAGTAAAAACTGTAATTAAACTGACATTTTTTTTTTTTTTTTTTTTTAATTATTTAATTTTATTGACGAGCTGGAAAGTGCAGGGGCATGCAGGGTTGTACTATCGACGAATTAAAGATTGTCGCGAGATTTTCACACATTTTCAGGTATGGGTGTAAGTGTACGTGCGGGACCGATCGATCTGCAACGGCTTTTCCGCCCCACCCGCTCTGGCCTCTCACCAGCAAGGTGTGAGGAGTATGAAGAGTGGCCGAACCAGAATCTTGAAGGCGAAACTTAGCTCGTGAGAATCTCGCGACAATCTTTAATTCGTCGATAGTACATACTCACCGATGGGATAATACTATACGCTCCGAGATAAAATAGGCAACTTTGCTGACATTATGTTTTGAGGATCAAGTATATTAATTAGAAAAACAGTGCCCGTACCTTAATTTTTAGTAGCTGGCGGTCGTGATGGTATTTTACTCGCCTATTGCATCATGTGTTATGATTATTACCTTTGTGATGCCGACAGAATAGAAAATTAAGTGACGTGATGAACAGTCAACAATAATTTACTTATAATGAAAACTCTGGATATATATTTTTCAAAATGTTGGTGGATTAACTAGATCCAACCGAGAGAAATTATTTCGGAAAAAATAACAATTTATCCAATCAGGGGCGTTGGGACTCTCAACCCAAAGGAAAACCGTGGAATTCACACCAGCCCCTTTGAACCAGCGAATGGAACCTGGGTTTGAAAAGGTTCAAAATCCATTCTGGTTCACAGCCGTAGCTTTGAGAGGGGGGGGGGGAGCGAAGCAAATGCGGATCCAGCAATCTACCAGCTGGGCATTCTTCCAGTTTGAATACATGAGAAACAATCGATTAGTGAAAGGGCCATGGCCCCCTCAAGGATCGATTGTTTCCCATACGTTTAAATGGGAAGAATGCATGGTTGCCAAATTGCTGAATCCTCCAAACGGGAGAAGGGAGCTCTTTATTATTCGAGGCTCCTGATCCTCAGATCCGTGACCCAAAAGGGGGCCCTAAATCATGGACATTTTTGACCAACCATCAGTTTACCCAGTGGCGGCTCGTGAAATGCGATTAAATCGATGTCTACTCCATAGAAAAGTATGGATCGTCTGGGGGGTTCGATTGAACCCCCAAGAAATTGATACTTTCCTACAGTTTTACATGGAGTAAACATCGATATATCGCATTTTACGAGCCACCACTCAGTTATCCCCGGATCATTTGAATCTTCTCGACGCCCCATGAAGTCAATGCAACTATAAATATGTGGTATGCGTTGAAAAAATGTTGAGTCGGATTCGATTTTTTAAGCAATGAATCTAATATGAGTGGCGGCTCGAGCGATGTGGCAACAATGCATTCTCTCCATTTAAACCTAGGTAAAACAATCGGTCTCCAGGAGATGCCATTGAATCCCCAAGATATATCGATACTTTTGCATAGGTTTAAATGGCAAAAAAGCATAGTAGTTATCAGATTGCACGAGCTGCCACTGATAAATTGAATCGAGATGATGCATTTGAAGCTCGAATAAAGATAAAAACGTTTTCTGCATTACTTTTTTTACACTATGTGTATATCCTCTTCGATTCAATTGGGAGGAGGCTCGAACCAGTGGCGGCTCGTGCGATTTGGCAACTGTGCAATTTTCCATTTAAACTTATGTAAAAGAATCGATTCTTGAGGAGGCTGACAGCCTCCGGAAGTATCGATTGTTTTACATTGGTTAAATGAGAGGAGGACACTGTTGCCAAATTTCACGAGCCGCCACTGGCTCGAACCACCAAAAAAGGCATGGATAATATAAGTAGAACTTTGGAGAACACCAAAAGAATGTCGTACGTATCGAAAATCGAACGAACGGAAATTAGAACGATCAATAGGAAATGAAGAGAAAGTGAATCACAAGGTACAAGCTCGAACGATCTCTGCGCTGCTGTAGTCAACTACTATACGCTCCGTGCGCCTTAAAGGACAATAGTCATTCACGCTGTTTTTGCAAAGAAGGTTGGGGTTACCACTCACAAATCGGGCTCCAATTCAGATGCAATCACGTTGTAAAAACAACGTAAATAACGCTTGTCATTTGTGGCATTCCTCCTTAGCACGACGCGACAGTATGAATGAACACTGAACACACCTTTACACTACAATACGATCGCCCTCGTGTGTTTGCTGCACTGCACGCATCGTCGCACCATTTAGCGTTCGTAGCCCCGCGTCATCGCAGCAATGCAACATGCGTGGTCGGTCCGCGGAGATAGGCGGACAAGAGAATCGCTTCGTACACACTATACACCTGACGCAAGACGTTACTATTCCAACATAAATCTTCAAAAGCAAGTTATGACACGGCAAATCATTATCCCCTCGGTACCAACACCTCTTTTTCTAAGCGCTCGGCACACACTCATAATGAGGTCGTCCCACAGACAGAATAAATTTTGCCTCATTTTTTAATAATTTCAGGATAAGAGTTATAATGATCTAATCGGTGATTTAGGCATCCGTCACGACATAAATGTCATAAATGCGACAAAGAATCAAGTATCAGTATAATTTTCAACAAAATTTCAATGTTCCACAATAATTTTTTGAATGATTTTATTGGAATGGGGCTATTGCACACTTTTGCTATAAGCGATTTAATGGTAGATTATGGCGTAAAAACCTCAAAAAATAACGATGGCGGCACTAAAAACTTCCAAAATCCACTCTTAAACTCAATAAACGCAGTTATTTGCGCGAGGGTAATGGTGGCCGAAGGCACTAACAATGGGAGATTCCTATCTTAATTTCGTCACTCTTTCTATGCTGACAAGGATGATTCACAGAGTAATTAGTCATCAGAGTGATGATCCACATCCGATGAATGGTACCGCAACACCAAGTGACACCGGTGTCAAATGAAAGTAGTCTCTTATTATTGGTCACTTCTTGATGGAGTTTCAGAATCGTTAGATGGGAATCTCCCATTGTTAGTGCCTTCGGCCACCATTACGCTCCCTCAAATAACTGCGTTTATTGAGTTTAGGAGTGGATTCTGGAAGTTTTTAGTGCCACCATCGTTATTTTTTGAGGTTTTTACACCATAATCGACTATTAAATCGCTTATAGCAAAAGTGTGCAATAGCCCCATTGTATGCTAGTAAGAGCTGCCGTTTTGCGTATACTAAATCGAATTTTTCTATTCACCGATGATTCCACTGCGGTTGAGAAAGATTACACAGTTCAGTTCAGTTTACGACAGCAATGCAGAATGCACAAAAATACTCACACCTGTAATCTTTTCTGAACCGGTGGAGTCGTCGATGACTTAAAAACTTGCGGGTATTTTAATTAATTAAAGGCGTTTCCACCGATTGACAAAAGATTATACCGATGTGAGTATTTTCGTTCATTAGTCATACACTGAACTGAACTGTGTAATCTTTCCTCAACCAGTGGAATCATCGGTGGATTGAAAAATGTCATTAATGGGTCTGTTGCATACTTTTGCTACAACAATATAGAACCTTGATTCTTATGTAAAATTCGGCGAAAATAACGATGCGCACATTAAAAACGTTCAAAATCCACTCACTAACTCAGGGAATCACTTCAGTTTCGAACAACCCGCGTTACACTATAGACACTATTTGCACCGGTATAATTCTACATAGACGGAACCTCCGTGCATAAGTACACAACATCGTAACTACAAAATGATGGAATTCCCATCTAAATACATGAAATATTGGCTGCATTTGCTGTCTGGTCTTTTCAGTTTATCAAAGATTACAAAATAATATAAGAAATGTACGCATCTAAACGAAACATTCCAATGTTTGTAAGTTCTGTTCATGTTTACATAACCAAGATGGTTCCATCTATGTAGTTATAAGTCGGTGATATAGTGTCTAGTGTTGCGCGGGTTGTTTGAAATGGAAGGTATTTTCTGAGTTAATGAGTGGATTTTGAAAGTTTTTAATGTGCGCATCGCTATTTTCGCCGAGTTTTACGTTAGAGACAATGAGTTATATTGGTGTAGCAAAAGTACGCAACAGACCCATTATAAGCCAAACGGCAGCACTGATGCAAGTCGGTGGAATTTGGGACACTAATTTCTAAAATAAACTTATTTCCTAGCCAACTTGCCACGTTTTAACGCAAATTCTAATGGGACATTTTGCAAGGGTTTTAAAAATGGGTGTTTTTCAAAAAGAAAAATAAGTTACTCGGTAAGCTGAGAACAAAGATGCCTTTCGTCTTTCCCAAGTGTCCCGGTTCTGTAAGATACACTCGTGTAAAGTTGCGAAAAAGCGTTTGATGAATTCCCATTAAATACAATGTATTACGGGAGATCACCACATCTCCATAAACTACGAATAACCTAATTAGGAACCAAGGCATACTCGTTTTCATTGCTTACTAAACAACACTAAAATTTAGACCCTTGCAACTATCTCATTCTCGGAATTTTTTGCAATAAAGGTAAAATATTGTGAGGAAACTACAACGTTTCGATCTGAACTGAGGCTAAATTCGAATTGAGAATTTTTGAATGTTATGGACTTTCTTCTGTGCTGCCGTGCGAACTTAACCAGCGACTCAACAAGGTAGGCAACTTGTTACACAATCCATGTGATTTTCTTATGAGCGTATACCAGGTTGCATATTCAGCTCCTTGGTTCATCTACACCAGTAGAACCTGAATCCTAAGCTCGGTAGGCAACATGTAATGCACGTATTTTTCTGGGCGCCAGCGAATTCGCTAAGCAATCAAAATGCATCGAAATCATCACACAATACGCGGAGAAAAGAGAAAAACGTTATGGGTATAGTTATGTGACTCACCTCTACGAAAAATGGTCCATTGTTCTAAGAGACATTAACAGGAAGCACTATTAGTCATCTGAAAAAAAAAAGAATGAGTAATAATGAATAAAATGAAGGAGGATACATTAATCGCATTGACACAACTAAAGTGATAATATAGTTCAGTTCTTTCTCCAGCATCTGCTAGGAAGATAGGCGAGGCGATTTTTACGTCAAAATTTATTCTGGAAAACAAATACAGAGGATTAAAAAGTTTCGAAATGCTACTCATGATTGCGGGGAAAAAAATCCACGGACTGGTGAGACAAGTGAAACATGTATGGGAACACAAAATAACTATGGCCAGAGCATGGAATACGCAACGCACCTTTGTTGAATGGTTTGATTTGTCACTCGTATTGCATATCCTGGCTATCTTTCTTATGTTAATACCACGCCTCATGGGCGCCCGCAGGATGTCACCCCCCCCCCCCCGGAATTCAAAGACAGTCAACATTTCACGATAAAAAGAAAAAGAAATGTTAATCAAAGGAGTAATAATTAACGAACTTCATTATTAGTTTATTTTGAAATTTCAACTCATTTTTTTGCAAGGGACAGTAGATAGAACTGTACATTTTTCGTCAAAATTAGTATTTGATCCACCTACAATGGCGGAGTAATTGTACTTATTGTATACTAATTGGATGGGAAGAAATGCTTTCCCTTTTTTCGGGGGGGGGGGCTAGACCTTCCATTGGGGTTTAACAATTTAGCTTTCCCTTGGAAATTTTTCTACGGGTGCCTATGCCACGCCCGGGCTATTTGATGTCGTATCTTTATCTCTCATTAACAGTAAATGCTACACCAAATAAATTGTTGACATTTGCAAAATAATGTTTCACCGAGAGCCTTCAATTACCGGGATAGGAAAAATAAACACCGCGGAGTACAAATATTTAACTATATCTACTGAATTTAAGCGAGTTATAAAACTTTAATTTCTTCTGGTAACCTGAACATGATTCCGCTCGTAAGGAGGACTATCAAACGCAAACGTTTTGGCAGTCAAGAATTTTCATTGAGTACAGGAAGGAGGTATGTAAGTTCACAAAAAATCACAGACAGTCGAATTTTGACGACAAGAAACATATGTATAATATTTCCAAGATGCAAGTCATAACATTGGGACAAATTTCCAATCGCAAGGCAACATTTCGTACCTTTTTCCTGTGATCGGTGAAAATTCTTGACTATCAAAACTTTTGCGTTTTAAAAGCACAGTCGACAAGTTAGATAATGTCAGCCCGACTCCTTCGATTTTGGCTAAGGTAGGCAACCTGCAATACTTGTCCTAGTTAATTCAAGCATTGCAGATGGCCTATCTGAGCATAAATCCAAGGCGTCGACTGTTGCATGATTTGATTCTCCGACTGAACTTACAAGACGGGAAAAAACAAGCGAGATAGTGTTAGTCGGATCTAATTTGGCAATTTGTCACTTTTTCGTGCGTTCTATCAATGTAGGTAGATCTAAAAGGCATAAGATGCATAAAACACCCTTATATTTGTACGAGTGTTTCTTCATCATTACAGCCCTATTTCACGAGATGGCTTTCCTAAAGTTAGAAGTGCATTTTGAAACTTTTCGAGGCTATACTATACAGTTTTTTCCCCAGCATACTTTTACCTAAGAACTCTACAATTTCATTTGACCATAGTAAAAGTTTAGGGCATACCCATTAATAACGTTAAAAACGAAGGAAGATAAACAGAGGAAAATGGGAAGCTATAAATTTCACGACGGGGGTAAATGTATGAGCCATGGGATTTTTCACATCAGAGGAGCTGCGAGTTAATTTAGGTGGATGCACTCCTCTCCTTATTCAGACTCGATGGAATCCATTAAATCACTTTCATTACTATCGGAGCTTGTAATTTTCAGGAGAACCCTCAAAATCCCTAGGTCTTCAACTTTGCAATGCACCGCGAGTTCAGCTCGAAAGCCCACCTTTAAATCGCATGCACCAACGACTATAAAGCGGGAGATGCAACCGCGGCAGAGCTGCCGTTTTGCGTATAATTACAGGCATTTTTTTTTAAACCCAAGGATTCTACCGGTTGATAAAAGATTATACAGAGTTCAGTTCAGTTTATGACTGTATTGCACGAAAATACGCTGATCTGTAATCTTTTCTCCATCGGTGGAAACACCGTTTAATTATTAAAATATCCACAAGTTTTATTAAAGCCATCGACGACTCCACCGGTTCAGAAAAGATTACAGATGAGAGTATTTTCATCAATTTGAGCCATAAACTGAATTGAGCTGCGTGTAATCTTTTCTCAACCGGTGGAATCATCGGTGAATTGAGAAATGCCATTAATTATATGCAAAACGGCAGCTCTGAACCGCGGTAGCGCAGTTTCTAGATATTAAAATGTTCTGAGGCTTCCATTTTGATCGTAAATTTGATTAGCGAGTGCTGAGGCTTCTGCCGAGAGAGAGAGAGAGAGAGAGAGAGAGAGAGAGAGAGAGAGAGAGAGAGAGAGAGAGAGAGAGAGAGAGAGAGAGAGAGAGAGAGAGAGAGATTGAGAGAGAGAGAGAGAGAGAGAGAGAGAGAGAGGCAGAGAGAGAGAGAGAGGGAGATAGAGAAAGAGAAAGGTAAAAAAAAGTAATTTTTAAAAAATAATAACTGAAAACACGCGCGTTGCATCATAGAGAGGGAAAAAAATTCAGGGCAAAGAATATAGAGTAAAGAGAAGTACGAGGAACAATGAGCCTTTATTTATTGTTAATTGTCGCATATAAAAAGATAATGCGGGTAATAATGATATGAATAAGGAAGGGTTGGAATGATGCCAAACTGATGCCAGGCGAGAATGGGGCACGAGCCCATCGCAGGCAAATCGCACATCATCCCCCTCCTCAACACCCTCCGTTCGCTACACCTCGCATCCTGTCCGTGACGCCACGTTCCCGAGTCCTTCCAAGCGCCCCCTAATTACTTTTCAAATCAAGTCGAATGATGTTTATACGCAAACGATCTTGAAAATAATCCCTCCATTGTTGCCGGAATGGCCAATTCTAATTTTAAGAATAGACGGTTTTTGTGCGAAGTCAACGGTTAGCCAACAACCACAACAATGCACTCATCGGTCGCAATCGGTTGTGATAAATCTCGCGTAGCGTTCCAAACTATCTCACTCACTCTCCCGTAACCCCTATGTATATCCATCTCTTTCTAGTATCGAAATTCGTATCAGGGCCTTGTTTTACGACACATTATTATCAAAATCGCATTAAAATGCCTCGAGCAATTCGTTTCTGCCATAAAATTTCACAAAATAAGTCTCTATATACGATTTTTGAAATTAGAGTGAGATGGCAGTGCATACGGGTCACGTGAGAGCGAGAGAGAAAAACTGGCTTTGTTTGGCACGCTCATCACCGGCAGTCGCCATTACTAAAACCCTCTATACCTCGAACCGAAAAAGTGGGAAAGTAAATTTTGCCCTATAGGATTATGTAGGAAAAACGAGACAGATGAGACTAACTTCATAATAAAAGCCGATCTTGCATTAAAAATTAAACTGACTTGCATTAAAGTCGAAGCCAAAGGTCTTTCAAACTAAAAGATCATAATCAGTGGCAAAGTGTATCAAGCAAAAATTTAATAACAATAAAAAAACAATGTAAACTAAATTATGCTATTATATTGTTATTAATTTTTTGCTTGTTACACTTTGCCACTGATTATGATCTTTTGGACCGAAAAGCCTTTGGCTTCGACTTTTGCGCAAGTCAGTTTAATTTTTAATACAAGATCGGCATTTTATTATAAAAATTTAGTTCCATTTGTCTCATTTTTTCTTTTAATACTATACACATCGTGTTCTTTGCAATGTTTCAATTTACTGTAGGATAGTTAAAATTTAAACATAACTGATCGTGAATATTAACCGTATGCAGTAGCGTAGCCAAGGAGGGGGGGGGGGGTCCAGGGGGTCTGGACACCCCCCCCCCTCATGACACCAAGATTTGTCCTAAAAAAAGGTCATTTTTTGCGTTTTCAGACAAATTTTACCAAATTAGTATCTTTGGACCCCCCCATGACAATTTTTGGACCCCAGGACCCCCCCCCTAGAAAAATTCCTGGCTACGCCACTGACCGTATGACTTAGTGATGGGCGCCGGGAATATTTCCCAGTGCGGGAACTCACCCGGTTTTTTTTTTTTTTTTTTTATTGATTTTTTATTATTTTTCAATTGATCTTTCAACCTATTTTGAAATCCCGCACCAAATTGCGGCTGCGCAGCCCATTGAAATTCACTTGCTGTATTGTAACCAGTCGGAAAAAATTTACTCCCTAGAAATTGAGAGAAATTCCCACTACGGGAGTATTCCCTTTCGATGGGTGAATTCTCGGGAATAAACCAACACTAATGACTATGAATATTAACCGCATATGATACTGTAAAAAATACCGGAAAGTCCTGTATTATCTAACCACAGCTAGGTAAGTATTAACCATTCCAATTGCAGCACAATTTTGTAACCATCGCAAGGGTAATATTTACCCTTACACTTTTTTCAACGTGGTTTTATGAAAAATAGTGGTGGTGGTGTGACACAGAGATGTAAATCACATTCAGCGCTCTCCTTGTCCATTGAATAAACCAATAAGCAGGGTACGTTTTCAAGAAAAACGTTTGAATGCCAAAATTTTGATAACAGTACTAAACATTTTCTTGGTTGACATATCTTTGTGCTTCTAGTCATCTTTTTCATGTCAGTTTGGTAAAATTGAGAATAATTTCAATTTCCCACGTACTTTTTTAGGAGATCTTTATTCAATTGTGTTCTGAATTAGATGCGTTTAATCAGCGCTCTCCCCGTCCATTGAATAAAACAATCCGGGTACGTTTTCAAGAAGTGCGGCACAAATGCCAGAATTTTGGTGACAGTACCAGAAATTTTCTTGGTTGACACATCTCTGTGCTTCTAGTCATCTTTTTCATTTCCGTGAGGTAAAATTGAGAGTAGTTTAAGTTTCCCACATATTTTTTTTAAGAGATCTTCATTCAGTCGTGTTAAGAATTAGCTGCGTTCAAAGCACTCACAATTCACAAAAGATAATTAAAGTAAAACCTCAACAACGAAATACACAGCTTCTCTTCTTGTCTCTGAATAATTCTCGAGCGGAAATAAAGAAATTACCGATGGTCTCTCTCTCCCTCTCCCCCCCCCTCTCTCTCTCTCTCTCTCTCTCTCTCTCTCTCTCTCCTCTCTCTCTCCCTCTCTTCCGCCCTCCCTCTCTCTCTCTCTCTCTCTCTCTCTCTCAAAGAAAGCCGATTAAGATTGTGAAGCATCGTTCCTTCCTTCTCAAAGTCGTTTAAAAAGTTCAGGTTCGCGTTCGCCTCTTGGCATCTGCATTATCAAAAGGGGATAAAGACGGGGCGGGTGGAATAGACAACACGCTATTTTAAAACTTACAGAACATAAAAGGGACATTGGAGAAGGGCGAGGAGGGATATGAAAGTGAGAGATCCACCTAATTAGGCTAACACTGCAGGTGTCATGTCGGAACGTTTGTTGCATTTTACAGGGACATAGCGCCGTTAACTCTCACTTTTGAGAACAAGAGAAGGGAGGCGGAAACACCAGGGGGAGGAGGGGAGGAGGGGAGGGGGAGGGGGGAGGGTTTATTTGACCGAATGAAGGGAAGCTTCGTCATCGTATGTGTGCTTTGCTGTTGCTGAATCATGCTGTTTTGCAAAAACTCGTCTTTTGAGAGCTAACGCCTCTGAAGACAACACTAGAACAAAAGGGACAGGATACTTTGTAAACAAAGAAGCGACAAAGTCGGCATAAAAGCCGGCATTTTTTTCTTTTAATCAACGCTGTGAAACGAAAACGCCTTCTTGCCTAGTATGAAACCCTTCTGCTCTGAAATAAAAAAAAAAAAAAAAAAAAAAAAAAAATAGGCCGAGGCGCATAAAAAAGAAGAGATTGGAAACATGAAGACGAACGGATAGCGATTGATAGCGATTGTAAGCTTCTGATTCATTTCATGGACCGGAGCACTATGGTCTTGAGGTCGTCGAAAAGTGGCAAAAAAATCAAGAAGTAAATTTTTCATCAAAATATCATTTATAAACTTACGAGACCAATTTTAACCACAGAGAACACTTTTAACAAACAATTTAAACCGAGAGGTAAGTAAGAGGTAAGTAGAGAGGTAATATGTAACTGGTAAGTAAGTGACACGGTGGGTTTTAAAGGATTCAAAATGAAAAAGCCGAATACCCCATATCTGTGGATAGGAGGTCGTTCTGAAGGCTTTTTAGAACACATTCTTGCCAAAATTAAAATAATCCCTCGGGCTATTTTTTTTAAAATCGAAAAAAACCGTTTTTTCATTTTTTAGCCCCTATGCGGTTTAGCCGCGAGTTTTGTTTCGGGACCGTCTCTAAGTCCAGGCAAATTAGATCCGTTTATAAGGCCCTCAAGGAAAAAATTAATAATGAAAGTTTATTGCGGGAAGTTGTTGGACTTCCTAAACAGCATACTAAAAGTCCCAGTGTCACCGACCGCCGCTAACGCCGCCATCTTGAAAAAACGGGGGGAGGGGGGTGCCCCTGGTCGGTTTTTCGCGAATTACGCGGAAACCATTCATCCTACGTTAAAAATGCACGGGACTTAAAAGGAAGAACACAAAATTTCCTATCGATCAAGTGTAAGTTGGTTCACTTCGATTGATTAGTTACTTTATAATAGCGCGATTTTTAAAAAATCGATTTTTGAGGATTTCTGAAAAAATGTCAAAATGCGTCGGTTTTTTGCAAATAACTTGAAAAATAATTGTTTTACGTCCAAATTTGACGAGGTAAATCAAAAGATTATTCAGTTTACTATCGAATTGATGCACAGTGCGTTGACCAATGGACAAAAATCGAAAAATCGATCTCGGAATTTGAATGAAAGGGCCTAAACAACGTTTTTAGGAAGGTTTAACAACAACAGATTCAGCATTGATACGCATTTTATCCGCTACCCATTGGATGTTTTCCGGTGCGGTCGGCGGACATTAGGTTCAAAGTGGAAATTTTTTGACTCGCACCGCAACTTCGTCAGATACGCAACATAACATTCCTAACCCTACCGAAGTAGTGACATCTCCGACTTCTTAGATTAATCATTCCTATAGGTAAGCACTATTTATTTTGATTTTTGCAGATTTTTAAACCATGTTCTCATGTGTTTTTCATGGACTCAAAGTGGTCATGTCAATCTATCTGCATTTTAATGCTTTTTCTCAACTTTGATGGAGTGTCAAAAAAAAGTACCGCAAAATACCGCAAAACTACTTATACAGGAACGTTCAGAATCACATAATGTTTTAGAATCTTGAAACCGTTACTGCCACCATCTGCCACCACGTCTGTTGTACGAGTTTTTGTGATTTCTTTCAGATTCGTGGAATTGGATAAATTCAGAACAGTATTTGAGAGACGGCACACAATCGACGGTAATTCCAAAAGTAAGGCCGTCGTTTGTGGTTCAGAGGAGTTGTTTGGTGTGAGAACAAATTCAGAAGCCATGAAAGAACAATCGTCCCAATTTTCGAAAGTTTTGTCCGGCAAAATTTCGAGAAAATGGAAAGGCAGTCACAGATCCTCGAATAGACTTCTGGAGATCAATGCTGATTGGCTCTGTGAGGACACAACTTTCGAAAGTTATGGTGGTCTATCTTTTATGGCCTTTTAACTTGTTTTCATACCAGACATCCCCTTCCAACTATCAAGGACGGTTTAAAAAAAAAAAAAAAAAAAAAAAAAAAAAAAAATCTCTTCAATTGAGTGCCACCTCATTTCGCCATTTTCACGAGTCCGAAAAAAAATCACGAAAATTCGTATATTACAGGCGCGGCTGCAGAGTGCAGGTGGCTGCAGTAAAGGTTGGAGGATTCTTAAACATTACGTAATACTGAGCTTTCCTGGTTATAGAGTTTCACGGAACTTTCTTTTATGCCGTTCCATCACGGTTGAGAAAATGCATTAAAATGTAGATGAATTGACAGGTACACCATGTGGCCTTATAAAACAAAAAAGGGCATGGTTTATTATCTAAAGAAAAATCAAAATAAATATTGCTTTACTATAGAGTATAGTCCATGATGTCGGAGATGACACTGCTTTGGCAGAATTGGTTGTAATTGACAAAATCGCTCTGCAAAGCAACAATTTTACTATTTGAACCTGATGCCCGCCTACTACACTGTAGCAAACACCCAATAGATAGCGTCAATATGAGTACCATAATGCTGAAGCCGTTTATGTTATCAAACCTCCCTAAAAACATTATGTAGGCCTATTTGTTAAAATTCCAAGGTCAATTTGGAGAGATCGAGTAGATAACGGGAAATATTCATAAAACTTGTTCACTTATTTGTCAGTATTTTTCCCAAATACCTGATTTAATTTGTTCCAATAATATAATGTTAAACAAGAAGGTTAACACTGAAATCTAACTCATTAATATCAGAAGTACAGCTGCACTCTTGTGTTGTATTCTATTCCTCTAAAACAAATTTTTTGGCTTCTAAAATTTGGCACTGTTTGAGAAGGTTTGAGTCATTTGCTCGGAAAAAGGCAAGTTTTGAGCCTTTTGCGTCAGTATGGCTCAAATATTGTGCTGTTGAGCTTCAAAATTACCCAAATATGAGCTGATGGTGTAGAATTGAGTTAAATGGACGAAATGTTCTGTTTTAGGATCACAGCTCGGCAAATTCTCACAAAATTGACCATTAAAAACTTCCATTTTTTGTCTAATGCTTCCCTTTAGGCCTCTTAGGCTATGAGAAAAAATTTATTTTCTTCAAATTCCTTCAAATTTGTGTTTTTTCTACGTAAATGGACCATTTCAAGAGGTACACCACCTGAATATCTCCAATTTTAAAAAAATACGTAAAAATCGACCCCCCCCTTCTGCCCCCAAAAGGGGGCCCTTTTAAAATTCAATTGTGCCGTGCAATAGTACCCATCGAGGGGACACACTATACAAAGTTCCATCCTAATATCTCTTTCCGTTTAGAAGTTATTGATTTTTGTCACTTTCGTCCATTTGGACAACGCACTGTGTGATGTATCGAACGTCACCTTGGTTCGATTTATCGTGAAAATATTGCGATAAATCGAAAACAAAGATTTCATTGTTTTTTTTCTCTGGACACGAAATGCAAGAATTTTGCAAATAATATGGAGGAACGAAGCTTGCAGACGGTAAAAAAACATGTTAACACTTGAGAAACTCAAAATTATTGTAAGTGTGACTCTTTATTTCACACTTTTATCGTTTTTTTAAGATGAAAACGGGGTGAAATACTGAGAATTGAGAGCTTCCTGAAGCGCTTGCATTTGAATGATACTTATTGACGGTGTCTTCAAGAACAGATTTTTGTGTGATCAAAACGAAATGTCAGTATGAATCCGTTCTTGAGTTCATTATATCCCCTCTGTTTTACCTTTCTTAGAAAACCTTTAACTATGTTCCACCCTGCTATTACGCGGAGTGAACTCCATGCTCATTCTCGCATCATCACGCCCGTAGTTAATTGCCATACAATGTTCTTTAGGTTTTTCAACATCTATACGCCGATCAATGATTCAGCAATGTATCAACTGCCCATCTCTGGATGCATAGAGATCTGGTGCATCAGTAAAACTTGAGCAATTTTGAACGATTGGTTGGTTCACATTTTTCTGGATGAAGGTATTATGAACATGTGGGGCGGAGAGCCTCCTTTATATTCTTAATAAACAAAAAACAAAACGAATGAAAGTGAAAAATTAATAACTTCCGGAGTTCTCTCGCTTACTAATTTGTTGATACTTTCTGGCTTCATTTTATCGCTATTGACGATTCCAAGAATTCGATGGTGCCGAGACTCGCGAGAGTCCATCAAAATAACCGAACCAAATAATCTTATTGCGCTATGACTTTTATCACTTCTGCTCCAGACTTCTCACTTAATCAGCAATATGGGCAATATATTCAGATAAAATTCCAGGATTTTCTGGAGCTTTGAGGCCCCCTAAAAATCAGTCGGTTCTCTATACTGCGAATGGCTACACGCGTTCGTATAATGAGTAAGCTCCGCGTCGCTTGGAAACGGATTAGTATAACGGCGTAAAAAATGTGTTTATAATAGACGAGGATAGAAGTTCGCAGTGTGCATTTCCGATGGTTTTTTTTTTCATTTTTTTTTTTAAATAAATAACTGTGTAGGTATTATTAGTGATGTAGGCCCAGTGTCGCGCGAAATCTGGCAGCGTTGATTTTTGTCCATTTAACCCATGCAAAAAGTCAAATTCGAGAGTGTTATCGCGCGGTTGCCAAATATAGGAGAGAAATGAAATTAAGTATTTTGCCTCCTACCGCGGATGCTACGCGTCTACATTTTTGAAGGGTATATTATCAAGTGCAACTTTGGAGGGGAAGAATTTTACAGCGAGAGCTATGGGGGTGGACATTGACAGAGAGTGGATTAATACCTAGATCTATGCTTCTTGCTCCAGCCCCTGATGAACTTTTAAAGATAATATCATCTGGTTCTTGAAAGTGTGATGGTTTCAAGATTCTTTTCTTTCAGTTGAAGAAAAAAAAAACATTCCTTTTTTATATAAGACTTCCAGAATAACAATTTTGTATACTACTGTGCGCCATTTCCATGAAAAAACCACAAATGTATCAAATAAAGCGTCAAACTGACAATAATATTGAGTTTCACAAGTGTTAACATGTTTTTTTACCGTCTGAAAGCTTCGTTCCTCCATATCATTTGCAAAATTCTTGCATTTCGTGTCCAGAGAAAAAAAACAATGAAATCTTTGTTTTCGATATATCGCAATATTTTCACGATAAATCAAACCAAGGTGACGTTCGATACATCAATTCGATAGTAAACTGAATAATCTTTCGATTTACCTCGTCAAATTTGGACGTAAAACAATTATTTTTCAAGTTATTTGCAAAAAACCGACGCATTTTGAAATTTTTTCAGAAATCCTCAAAAATCGATTTTTTAAAAATCGCGCTATTATAAAGTAACTAATCAATCGCAGTGAACCAACTTACACTTAATCGATAGGAAATTTTGTGTTCTTTCTTTTAAGTCCAGTGCATTTTTAAAGTAGGATGAACGGTTTCCGCGTAATTCGCGAAAAACCGACCAGGGGTACCCCCCTCTCCCCGTTTTTTCAAGATGGCGGCGTTAGCGGCGGTCGGTGACACTGGGACTTTTAGTATGCTGTTTAGGAAGGTAAGTCCAACAACTTCCCGCAAAAAACTTTCATTATTACTTTTTTCCTTGAGGGCCGTATAAACGGATCTAATTTGCCTGGACTTAGAGACGGTCCCGAAACAAAACTCGCGGCTAAACCGCATAAGGGCTAAAAAATGAAAAAACGGTTTTTTTCGATTTTAAAAAAAATAGCCCGAGAGATTATTTTAATTTTGGCAAGAATGTGTTCTAAGAAGCCTTCAGAACGACCTCCTATCAACAGATATGGGGTATTCGGCTTTTTCATTTTGAATCCTTTAAAACCCAGCGTGGTTAATTGGAGTTCCCTGTTTCTTATTTTCTTTCATATTTTAGTTATATCGCTGACTTATCTTATTCTTTTTCACTTTAATAATGGATCCAGATCATAGCGGGCTTCTCTTGGCACTTCTTAAACCCACCCAAATATCAGCAAGACGTTATACTCGGCTGCGCGGCCTATAGCCCAGGATAAAGTAACTTATTATCTTCGGTGGTGCAGTCAGATATTAATTCTTGAGGGGGGGGGGGGGAGTGACTCCACCTTTTTTCACGTGCCTTATTTACTGTGGATTTTGTGGGGTATGGAATACCCCTCAGGTTGACGGGGGGTTCGGGGCCCTCCCCCAGAAAATTTTGAAAATTTTA
Source organism: Trialeurodes vaporariorum (assembly GCA_011764245.1). NCBI lineage: Eukaryota > Metazoa > Arthropoda > Insecta > Hemiptera > Aleyrodidae > Trialeurodes > Trialeurodes vaporariorum. The sequence continues at coordinate 87,085,212 of VMOF01000111.1, read as the reverse complement.
CGTCCTGAAAACGCAATTTTAATGGGTTATTTTGGGTTTCATTCGTGAGAGAACCGAGAAATTATTTTTGTGATATAGAGATAACGTTTTAGCAGGGTTTGAGTTTGAAAAGAAGGAAAAAAAGATAAGCTAGTTTTTTAAAAAAAAAAATAAGACCTATAATAATGATAGACTCCTAAGACTCGCTTCTCGCTTGTAATTAACGGATTGTCATTTTTTTGTTTTTCTTGCCAGTAGTTTTTATTTTCTTCCTTGTTTATTGTTTAGATACTTTTTGGGGAACTAGGGGGCCCCAGTTTGACCGTTTGGGGGCCCCGTTTTGGCCCGATCGAGGGCTTCGTTTTAACCCATTCGAAGGCTCCCTTTTTATCCGGTCGTGGGCCCCAGATTTGCCAAATGTCGGTTCGCATCGTGAACTAGAGCGGACTTGGCCAATCTCAATGCATTTTCGATCCTCATATTAAGCTAATTCAATTAGCTTACACTAGTTTTTCTTTAGTGTAATATATTTACCACTGGCGCAACCAGGATATCTTCCATCTCTCTCATTTCCCATTTGAATGTATGAGTAGGAAAAGGACAGAAGGAGGGGGTTTTATCCCCTTGTCCATCCTTGTCTAACATACGTTTCTTAATGGAGAAAAGAGAGAGATGAAGAAACTCTCGATGCGCTACTGATATTTACTGTCTTCTTTGATACATTATTCAGTTTTTCATTCTTAAATTTCTCCATTTTCTCCATTTGGCGGCCCCCTCGGGCCTGAAAAAGCGAAACTTAAGGCCGCGATCGCGGCATCGCGGCCTAGTGGCCCTGATCAGCCCGACCCTGCGCACTATGGATCTGAGATCTTCAAAAAGTGGCCGAAAATCAAAAAGTAAATTTTTCATCAAAATATCATTTATAATTTTCAAGATCAATTTTAATCACGTAGACTCTTTAGAAGAGTAGGTAATTCAAACGGAGAAATGCCGTATAGGGAAGTTTTAAATTAAACTTTAAAAAGGTCAAAAACGATGAATTTTGATGATTTTTTTTTTATCCGATTTTTTGCCACTTTTTATTCGATCTCAGACCAAAGCGCGGTGGCGATGGTGGCAGGGGTGTATAAAATGAGCGGAGAATCCGTGATCTCAAAGTCGGGGACATTTTTTGTGTAACAAGTGAAACTTTGTGTAAAGTTTTTTCCCTCTTTTAGGAAAATGATACAAGTCTGAAAACTTTATGAGCTAAAATTCCAGTGAGTGCTGATCTTGACTAAAATAGACAAACAAAAGAAAAAAGATAATCATGGTTGTGGAAATGAAGAAATATATGGACAAAATTCCTTGCATCCCACGAACAATTTTTCTTCAAGCAGAGTACGCACCCCACGAACGGCAAGTGATGATCTTTGAGGGAGGGCGCCATCACCAATTTTATACAAGGGCTTAGTTAATAATTCTAGGCACTCGCTCTAAGTACGCACCAATCATGTTTTTCTCGGTAATGAATCTGTTGTGTACTTTTGCTACATCAATATAACTCATTGTATCTAACGTAAAATTGAGCAAAAATAACGATGTGCACATTAAAAACTTTCAAAATCCACTCATTAACTCAGAAAACACCTTCCATTTCAAACAACCCGCGCTACACCAGACACTATATCACCGACTTATAACTACATAGATGGAACCATCTCGTTTATGTAAACATGAACAGAACTTACAAACATTGGAATTTTTCGTTTAGATGCGTACATTTCTTATATTATTTTGTAATCTTTGGTGAACCGAAAAGACCAGACAGCAAATGCAGCCAATAGTTCATGTACTTAGAAGAGAGTTCCATCATTTTGTAGTTACGACGTTGTTTACTTATGCACGGTGGTTCCGTCTATATGTAGTAGTATACCAGTGCAAATAGTGTCTAGTGTAGCGCGGGCTGTTTGATATTGAAGTGATTTCCCGAGTTAATGAGTGGATTTTGAACGTTTTTAATGTGCGCATTGTTATTTTCGCCGAGTTTTACATGAGAATCAATGTTCTATATTGCTGTAGCAAAAGTATGCAACAGACCCATTCCATACAGACTGCAGCACGAATGTAAATGAACGTTCAGTAAAATGACAGTTTTGTTTCAGAAGAGCAATAAAAGCATGACTTCGCAGTATGGAAAAAAAGCTGCGATACAAACGCAGCAGAGCTGCCGTTTAGCGTATAATCAGTGGAATTTTTCAATTCATCGATGATTCCACCGGTTGATATAAGATTACACAGTTCAGGTCAGTGAATATCTATAATGCACGAAAAAATCCGAATCGGTAATCTTTTCTCAACCGGTGGAGTCGTCGATGACTTTAAAAAACGTCCGAATATTTTTATAAATTAACGGCGTTTCTACCGATTGAGAAAAGATCACGGATCAGAGTATTTTAGCGCAATAGAGGGTTTTAGTAATTGCGGTGATGAGCGTTCCAAACAAAGCCAGTTTGTCTCTCTCGCTCTCACGTGACCCCTATGTGTACTGCCATCTCACTCTAATTTCAAAAATCGTATATAGACTTATTTCTTGAAATTTTATGGCAGAAATGAATTACTCGAGGCATTTAAATGCGATTTTGATCATAATATGTCGTAAAACAAGGCCCTGTATACGAATTTCGATACTAGAAAGAGATGGATATACAAGGGGAGTCACAGGAGAGTGAGTGAGATGGTTTGGAACGCTACGCGAGTTTTATCACAACCGATTGCGACCGATGAGTGCGTTGTTGTGGTTGTTGGCTAACCGTTGACTTCGCACTAAAACCGTCTAAACGCAGTCAGACACTGAACTGAACAGTGTAATCTTTTCTCAGCCGGTGGAATCATCAGTGAATGGAGCTGTTGCAAACTTTTGCTACAGGCTTATTAAGAGTTGATAATGGGGTAATACCCAGTAAAAATAACGATTAGCGCACTAAAAAATCACGAAATCCACTCCTAAACTCACAAAATGCTTTTAAACAGGAGACCGTAATGGCGGCCGGGGCCGCGGTTTTCATTGGGGTTCCCCATCTTCAATCAGCGCCATCTACACGAGGTGTTCTCGCAACACCACACAAGAAGAAGAAGAAGCATACAATTGCCATAAGAAAACCGCGGCCTCGGCCGCCATTGCGGTCTCGCATTTAAAAGCATTTTGTGAGTTTAGGAGTGGATTTCGTGATTTTTTAGTGCGCTAATCGTCATTTTTACTGGGTATCACCCCTTCTTCAACTATTAATAAGCCTGTAGCAAAAGTTTGCAACAGCTCCATTGAAAAATGCCATTCATTATACGCAAAACGCCAGCTCTAAAACGCAGTTTATACAAGAGACGCATACTTGAAACTGTATGAGTATACGCAGTACTATGATCAAAGCAAATGCAGAGGATGAAAGATAAGATGAGGGAATCTCACGCTGCGCTGTGCAAAATATTTCATTGACAGCAGCATGCATCTGAAACACAATTAATTGAGACGGTTTTCCGGAGAAACATCAAGTGCACTCTTCCGACGAAATCCCAAAGTAATCATAATGCTGATATTTCACAAAAAACACAAGCGATGTTTTAGGGGCCCTTGTCTCAGAAATAACCTCAAAATAGCTTTGGGATTGAAAAGTCAAAGCTACAAAGCAACTTTGCACTGGGTTTGGCAAAGTTCCATCATTAAATCCTGACATTCCTCCATTTCTACCTTAAAAATTCCCTGATATAAATTCGATTTTTACGCAACTCATTCTAATATTTTATCTTTACAAAAGAGTCGCAAAACTTCCTAAAACTCTGGGAGGGATTAGAATAAATTAAAAAAAACAGCAAATTATGGTTTCATGGCGTGATTTATCTGTAACTTAACTGTCTGGAGAGTTTCTTATGGGACAGTTAAGATCCCAATAACCAGACTAATTCAAGGGTTCAGCATTCAGCTTTTAATTTTTATACTTACCGCCAAAGAAAATAGGAAAACAAAGTTTTCAATTCTTAACTTAATATTGAAAAATTCCACAGAGATAAGTTTCTCTTTGTTCTAACTTTTAAGTTTAAACCTTAGTTTCTGAAGACTGACAACCTGAGCCTCTGATAGCTGAAGCCTTGGCGAATTGTTAACATTTTTGTCTAAACTATGCCGCATGTATAAATAAATCTATCCTTTGAGGAAATATGTATATACCTAACTCAATTATTTCCTTCAGGCAGAGAGAATTCCTTTTACTAGAGCGCATTATACAGGGTGATTCAGACCACCCTATGCCCACTATATGTTTTTGGTAAGTAAGTCTAGAGATAGGAAAATTTCGGTTAAACTTCCATAACCTAAGTAAAAATTCAGAAAATATATTAACAACCCCCAAAAGCCACCTCTTGAAGAGGAGAGGGGGTGAATGTTATCTGAATTTCCAGGGCTATAATTACCTGATGAAAGCTTGGTTGACACTTTTCTATCTCGGGTCGTTCGAGCTCACCGAAAATATAATGGGCTCGTCTGGCTCACCTGTATACATATTCGCAGTGAAAAAAGCCAGCGGAACGCTTTAAATTTCAACGGGAGCATAACTTCAACACGAGAGAAGCGGAATTTTGCATCTTTCTTCAGATGCTTTCATCATGAAAAGAGTGGCGAAGGGGGGGGGGGGTACCCGGTACCCCAAAGCACACGAATATTATCGGATATCGATAAGTGCTTACAACAAGCATATTTAAGGGGAACGTTACGAGTAAATATACAGCTAAATCTGTTGACTAAACAGAATCACAAGTTCGATCGGAGTCTTGGTGCAAGAATCTAAATATTTGTTACAGATATATATACATCGCGCAATGATTCTGATTAATCTGGGAAACACACACATATATATATATATATATATATATATCCCCTGCAAGGTAGACTGCTTGAGCAATGAAGGGTTGCACTGAAATATTTTCATTTAATTAGACTGAATCGCGCGAAGCTGGATAAATAAACCCGCTCCGGCACAGGATTAAGTCGTTAATTTATTACGCTTGGATTTCGTGCGTCAGACCCCCTAAACCCGCCGTCGCACAGGGGGGTCAGACATGGAATATATGACTAAAAATGCAAATTGTTGGTATTGTTATGGTCACAAAGTGCATTGTAAGAGGTGATTCTTGTAGACAATTTTACCAGAAAAACGATGAATTTACATTCAAAATTCCTGGTTGCGGATTGATGAAGAAAAACAAGCATCTAAAGTTTACATACCATGTCCGGCCTCTCCCATTCGGTTAGCTCTACTGAGCGCGGCTCTCTGCAATACTCGGTGGACGTGGACGAAATATAGAAGGGGGGTCGCATTTGAGTTGAGCGCTTTCGCCGATACTCCGGAAGCTATAGCGTGGATCATTAGACTGTCCTTCACGAGGAGTTATAGTGACACCGGATGCCCGAAAATCGATCTTGCCGATATTCTCGGATCCGGATCCCTCGGCGATTGATGGGGATCCTGGGACTGTGCGAAGTGCTCCCCTTCCTCTTTCTTCCAGCAAACTCCACGCGCGGTTGTATGTGTATAAAACGTCACTTCACTGAATCAGATCTGCAGAAACTTCCATAACCTCTGTATTTTCCTGCAGTCCATTTTTTTTTTTTTTTTTTTTTTTTGGGCCACACGAACTCTGTTTTGCTACAATGTTATAGGCGGAAATAGGAGGGCCCGTTTCCTGGGGGAAGGGGGGGGGGGGGGTTGGAAATTTTTGGAAATTAAAAATGTTCGGCCATTTGGCCATGTGATTCGGCAAATCCCAGAATTTTGGCTCTCTTGGAAAATTCAAGGAGCAAAACCAAATAGGTAGTTAAATACAGAATTTGTTTACCCTCAAAATATGCCTGGATTTTAAGAAAAAAAGGGTCATCAAGGAGCTAGATGGTCATTGCAATCAGGATCACACGCATGAAAAAAAAAAAAAAAAAACAACAAAAAACGAAACAAAAAAACAACAAAAAAACAACAACAAAAAACAACAAAAAACAGTCATCAGTTTTTTGCCTGCTCAGCAACCCCATGGAAAAATTCGTATACATAAAAGCACACTTTTTGCAAGAAGGTCAACTTTGCGCGCTCGATAAAATTCTAACTCAAAATCAACGCTGTTAAAAAAAAAAAAAAAAAAAAAAAAAAAAAAAATCAACTTCAAATCGACGTGAATCGCGAAAATGTGCCGCAGTCGCGCTTTTGCACAAAAATACCCCAAAATAAAAAAAAATAAAAAAAAAAAAAAAATCCAAAATTTGTCTAAAAATTTCCCTCTTTGCCACACTGATCATGCCAGATCAGAAATATTCTGCAGGCTGCACCGAACAATTGAAACAAAAAACAATGACGTGGCATGCAATCCGGCAACTGCACAATTTTTGTCCATTTAAAACCCATGCACAAGATCGAATTCGAGAACGTTCATAGTAGTCCAAATGGTTCGATCTTTCTCCAGGGTTTTAATAAAAAAAAATACTACATTGCGCGTTGATAGATTAACAGCTATGCCACAAATTATGACCATTTTTGGTAGAGCACTGATCACTGTACCGAATCGATTGTTTTACATAGAATCAAATGGAGGATCGATGATAGCGTACAAGTCTGCCGCTCACACTTACGTTGACCGCGACGCCCCGAGGAATCCGTTAGTCCGAAGTAAAATGTGGGCATTAGTTCGTAAGGTGCTCAGACTGTATTTAATTTTGGATCCCATCTGTCGTTCCGGGTCACTTGGAGTTAGGGCCCAGGGGAAACTGCCCCAGTTACCACCGCACCCCTTCCTTGGCATAGAGTCCCTGTTTGTTAAGCGTTAGGACAAGAGGGTCAGGGTATCTAGTCAACTTCTGATTGATCAGTCAGGGGTGGCAGGAGTAATTTCCATAAATACTCCTAGTCGCAGTCGACTGCGACAGGGTGCAAAAGGTAAATACTCCGAGTCGCAGTTGACTGCGACAGGGAGCAATAGGTAAATACTCCGAGTCGCAGTCGACTGCGACAGGGAGCAATAAGAAATACTCCGGGTCGCAGTCGACTGCGACAGGGAGCAATAGGTATTACTCCGAGTCGCAGTCGACTCCGGCAGGGCGCAATGACTAAATACGCCGAGAAAAGTTGACTCCGGCAGGGCGTAATGAGTGGCTGCTCCGAGCAGGAGTAAACACTCAATTACTCCCGGACAGGAAAATCAGATCAAGCTACGCTTGATCTGATTTTTTTCTGATCATAGGTAGATAAGCGGCTTGCTCTTTGCCTATAGGCGAATCGCAAGCCGATTGCAATTTGCCTGCGACATCTATAATTCTCACAGGGCTGCCGTTTTGCGTATAATCAATACTATTTTTCTATTCACCAATGATTCCACCGGTTGAGAAAAGATTACACAATTCAGTTCAGTGTTTGACTGTAATGCACGAAAATATTCTGATCTGTAATCTTTCCTTAATCAGTGAAAACTCCGTTGATTCATTAAAATATCCGCAAGTTTTATAAAGTCATCGACGATTCCACCGGTCGAGAAAAGATTATGGATGCGAGTATTTTAGTTTATTACAGTCATGCACTGAACTGAACTGTGTAATCTTTTCTCAACCGGTGGAATCATCGGTGAATTGAAAAATAGCATTGATTATGCGCAAAACGGCAGCCCTGAATTCTCAGAAGAATCTTTAAAAGCGTAAATAGATGTCGATCAATAAAATCAGTGAAAGATGACACCGTTCGAAACTCTGCGGAATTTCGATAGCAATGGTTCAAGGAAACTCGAGTATTGCTTTCGGAGAAACGCGTTTCTTTAAGAAGTTATGAGTTATTTAAATCGGCATAAATGTAGATATACATACAAAACAGCACAGTGACTAAAGCGCAACAGGGTCGACATAAAACTCCAGGAAACATTTTATTAGGCTTCCCTTTTGACAGCTAGAAATAGATTCACTCGCAAACATACAGTTTAAATTTCTATAGAGATGAAATGCATTCCACGCATCCTTGTGTTCGACGAAGGATGGTCCAGCTTAGTAAGAATATATCGCATGAACGCGCCGTCAAGTTTTCTTATGAGACTAAGGTCAAATGTTAATAATCCAAATTTTGCAGTGAAAGCTCTCTTTAGGGTCTACACGAGATATTCCTCTCGAACAAGTGATTCCAAAAATCGCAACGAGTTCACAAAATTGAAGCTTGCAAAAGCCTTGAATAATTCGACAAGTAATAATGTAATTCCGTGAATGCTCGTGCTCGAACTTCCTATCTCAAAGAGAAATTTATTCAAAAGAATCTATATCAATAAATTCTTAATAAGAAATGTCAAGAAGGCTCAGAATCGTCTCAACCCTTCTATCATAAGTAGCTAGAATCACAAAGGTACAAACAATGTTGCCAAGTTTAAAAAATACTCTTAAAGGCGCACAATTAAAAATTGATTCGGGGGGGGGGACTAATTTGAATAAGAACGACTGGGGGGTTTGGGGTACACCCCCAGCCGGAGGTGGATACGGGGGTCCTCCTCGAATTTTTTTGGGATTTTAGTTGCTCCAGGGCACAATTTTGAGCCGTTTTAGAGTTAATTTGATTTGATAAAAATGTTTAATACAAGTCGGCTTTTTACCTTAAAATTTAAAACAAAAAAATACCAACCTTTCAACTTCTTTAAGCAATTTCTCAGTACTTAAGCCGACAGGGTCTAAAGGGATATTAAGGTCTGAAATGCTCCACCTGCGCATACGTCTCCTTTAAACCAAGCCTTTAGTTCCACTGGGCAACGATCTTTGTATGGCCTTTATTTTGTCACCATATCATATTATTTTTCACAAAGAAATCAAGATTTGCAACAGTCTTTGTGTCGTCAATAGTACGTATATATATTCGGGACACTTCAAAACTGATCACGCAATCATCTTCGTTTTTGAAAAAATTGAAAACTTTCCTTCAATCGCCACTTCTACAGATATTCGAAACCCGATTAATATTTATTGCGACAGAGTTCCAAAAAAGTTATAGCGCGCTTATCCCCGTAATGGGCGGCAACCGGTTTCAGTAGGAGATCTATCGAATTACGGAGAGCGATACTTTTCCATGGATAACGGTACTCCAAGGGATTCTGGGAGGGAAGGAGGAGGGACTTCGGGGGGGGGGGGGGGAGAAAAGACGGATTCCCAGAAAAAGCAATCAATTTCAAGAATTCCCGTCCCACATTACTGGCTCAAAGTATTTTCTCCCGTCATTCAATCTTCTGCGCTGCGTAACGAAGCATTTGGCTTCAACCTTCTCCTTCCTTTTCTTTCCTTTCCTTTCCTTTCCTTCCCTTTCCTTGTCCATCTGATTCATTAATTAAGTCGGAACTTTAAGCGAGCGAAAGCACTTTAAGCCGAAAGGCAAGTAAACTAGCTTTGACGACCGATTTCGAGAAAAAAAAGGGGATACATGCACTCGACGTTTGTGATAGTGTTATTAAATGTGACTGGGGATGTAAGCTATGGGACTATGGGATAGCCGATTTATTTACGCTGATTAAACCAGGATCTTTCACGAATTTCCATTAGTTTATTTATACTATACCTCGATTCCACGAATTCACTCTTTGAGCATGTGAATCCCTCGGCAACGCATGGAAGAAATTCTTTGGAGACAGTACTTGTACTGGCACATCGAACTATATAGACGTTTTCCTCCAAGTTCAAACTTCAAATTTATCCTCGATTTTTTTTTTTTTTTTCATTATTTTCAAAAAGAGCATAGTACTATAGCGAACGCAAAAGTTTTGACAGTCAAGAATGCACTTGAAGCGCAAAAGGTTGCTTTATTGCCTGAGGCTGCGCCACTTATCTCGAATACTTGATTGATTACCAAAACTTTTGCGTTTGATAGTGCACACAGAAGCGGTTTAGAGGCGAGGTCTTCAATTAACCCCCCCCCCCTCCCTTTCTACAGAAAATAGTCCAAAAATTCTTCCTGCGACATTTCAAATTCCAAAGGCGTGCCCCCTCCCCCCCTCCGAAAATGTTTCTGGATCCGCCACTGAGTAAGTACATGCTGTGCGCTGACGAGAATTAATTGGCTTTATAGAATCAGAAAAAGTAGAAAATTTGCCACCTTACGGTAACGGATCTGGAAAATTTTTCTGGGAGGAAGAAGAGCACACGACTATGAAATTAGGAGCGCCGCAACTGCAGAGGAAGCATCATATACTAGATTCAGTTGAAAAAGAAAAAAAAAATAGGCTTTTAGGAGAGGGGGTGTGACACCACTCCCCCCCCCCCCACCTAGCTAAGCCAACACCGTTTTACGAATACATAAAATCATTGACTTGTTTACCGACTTTTATGACAACCCCTATATAAACTGCGTATATATAAGTATATTTGACTTATTTATCGGCTTTTATGACAACTTCTAAATAAAGAAATGTAATGCGTACACACGAAGACGTCCAACGTGGAAAAAGATTGGCTTAACCAGGCAATCCATCGGGTGGAGGGGGAGGGAGCGAACTTCGAAGTTTGTTTTTAGGACTCCGAGCTATTGAACCCACCCTTGAAAGACGGGAGGGGAAAAAATAGAATGAATGATCGTAGTAAGAATAGTATGGAACGCAAGAAAGTTTCAGAGCGTTACCGATTTCAGCTCGTCTTGGTTAACTTCAGTCTGAGAAGATGACGTCATAAATTTTGCGTCAACTTTTCTTGTCAAGTCCAATGAAGAACAGAGCTACTGTTCCCGCGTCAAAATTCTAGAAATTCAGTCTGTCTCCTATTTTCTCACTCTCTTTCCATTTGCCGAAAGTTTTATTTTGATTCTCTCTCTCTCTCCCTCCCTCTCCCCCTCTCTCTCTCTCTCTCTCTCTCTCTCTCTCTCTCTCTCTCTCTCTCTCTCTCTCTCTCTCTCTCTCTCTCTCTCTCTCTCTCTCTCTCTCTCTCTCTCTCTCTCTCTCTCTCTCTCTCTGCGCCTTTATTCCCCTTCTTTACGAGCGAGAGTATATGGTGAACGACTTTTTAAGCCGGCCGAGTTCATTCGCAGAACTTCGTCACCACACGAAATGTCCGTTAAAACGTGGTAAGTATACACTCAAAGCTCAAAGGTTCTCTCGAAAGAAAATCTGTTTCTCTCAGTACCTTTTTCTCCTCCCTTCCCCCCTCTCCCTCCCCCTCCCTCTCTCGTCCTACCCCTTCCTTTCTGTTTCTCGACATATTTGGTTTTCCGACTTCTTTCTCTTTCTCTCGCATGCCATAATTTATATTCTTTTGCGAATATGGCTGTGATCGGAATGAAGAAAATCAGCAAGTCCCACGGGAGTGAAGAGCCGAACTACATTCACCTTGTAACAGCGTTGCCAACTTTACGATTCGATTTAAAAACATACGGAAATAATTTGAAAAGGGTAAGAGTTAATTTATACACTCCATAGGATTGACAACACTGCCTTTAGTATTCTTGCTGTGGACCCAAGGAGAAGGACTTTTCCCCCGGTGCCTCTTTTAGATGAGTCAACCGTCCGACTGGTTCAAGGATTACTGAGACTAGATACGGCACTATACAGTAAAAAAGAATTGTTGAATGCCTTCAATTTGAATCCACGCAACATGCGGTTCACGGAGCAAACCATGCGCCTGGAGTCACGACCAATCTCAGTTTGAGTTAAAAGGAAAATGTGAATAAATATACGTGCGGCAGTCCTGGAGAAGAGTGATTCAAATAATCAAAACAAACGGTTTTAATTGGCTGAGGGTCACATAAAAACAAAACAGGAGATGGGGTGAAAATAGAATGTGCGAAGAGCTATGAGAAAGCTGTGTGAAAATTGCGATAAAAATTGCGATAATAATTGTCAACTAATGGCGAATACAGGATTTGTCCATCGAGAGAGAGACTCTTCCCATTTGAACGCGTGATTTTGAAAAGGACGGAGATGGGGGAGAAAGTCACAAGACGGCCCCCTTTGCTATCCTTTTTTAACTCACGTGTCTAAATGGGGAGGGAGGGAGAGAGAGGGAGAGAGAGAGAGAGAGAGAGAAAGAGAGAGATAGAGAGGGGGGAGAGAGAGGGAGAGAGAGGGGGAGAGAGAGGGAGAGAGAGAGATAGAGAGAGTTATAGAGAGAGAGAGAGGGGGGAGAGAGAGAGGGAGAGGGAGAGAGAGAGAGAGAGAGAGAGAGAGAGAGAGAGAACCTGTCACGGTTCATGATATCTACACACTATAACTTGTAAGTAACCGGTATGACTTAAGGCGGAAGCAAAGACCATCACAGATTTTCTGATATTTTTACAAAAAAAGAAAGTCTACTAATTTTATATTGGTTCAAGAGAATTTACAAGAAATTATAGTATATGCTTCGTTAATGTAAGTTGAGGCCACGTAAGTAGTTGTTAAAAATAAGTGATCTAATACAAAATATAAAAAAAAAAAAATTAAAATTGCATTATTTTGCAATGGACAACAATTTGCGCATGCGGGATTAGGGATATATCTCCCCGTAAGATGCTGAAATGACGATAACTTCGTAGGCTTAAAGAAACATCTTCAGACAGCTTGATCAGCGGTATCTCAGAGTGATTTCTACGTCAGAAAAATTGAGATTTATTAGAATCTGACATCAGCAAAATGGCGACGGATTTGCGTAAGCTCGATCTTCTTTCTTTTCCCCTTCTCGGTTACGAGGGGTTAAAATTTTCACTCAAAAATTCAAAACGCATCACGCACTAACAATTAAAAGGGAAAGAACTTACTACAGCAAGCGGGAGCTTGAACTCACACATAAAAACTCTATCTAAAGCTCATATGACATAAATTTTGCTCGCAATAAATTACTGTCCGTAAAAAGTATACTGTCAATTAAAAATAATAATAATAATAAAAAACCAATAGGTCTGTTGCAAACTTTTGCTACAACGATTGAGAGAGTTTAATCTAATGTAAAATCGCCTGAACAGTCCATTTTTGGCATCAGAAAGTCATAAAATGCAATAATAAACTCACAAGAGGCGTTTAATGAACTCCAAGATGGCGGAGAAATATCGAGCACTTTGTATGCATGCACCAGGAACATCCGCAAGGATGGCCAACTTTGACAACCTCACTGGAGGTCGAGGTTATGTGTTTGTTTACGTTGTGATTGGTTGTGATCGATATTGTGAGGTTGGCTATCCTTGGATGTTCGTGGTGTATGAATACAAATTGCTCGATATTTCTCCGCCATCTTGGATTTCATTAAACGCCTCTTGTGAGTTTATTACTGCATTTTATGACTTTCTGATGCCACCAATGGACTGTTCAGGCGATTTTACATGAGATTAAACTCTCTTCATCGTTGTAGCAAAAGTTTGCAACAGACCCATTCACTGATAAATGCTTTTTACAAATTCATGGCTGCAAGCGCGAAAATTATGACAATTCTCCACATTTTTTCGATGAAAATGGAAGAAAGAAAAAACCAGAATTTATATTTCAGGCGCCAATTTATAAATAGTCTGCAGCTTTTACTCAATAGGAGACGGACTGTTTTTTGAGAGAAAACCACGCATGGCGTCCGATTCAATCAGCAATTAAGTATTTGAACAAAAGCATTTTTCAAGAAATTCTATTGTTTTAAAGCAGAGCGCCCATCACTGGGTCAAAAAAACAAAAAATACAATAAACTAATTAGAAAAAAATGAAAAATCATCGCTGTTTCGGAGAGAAGAAACAAAAATGAGGAGAGGTTATGAAAATTACGTCGATTCTCTTTTCTTCGATGAAAATGGAAGAAAAAAAAAATAGATTTTTTTTTTTTGCAGGCGCCAATTTTTAGTCTACAGCTTCTACTCAATAGGCGACAGCAATTTTTTTGGGCGCATACCACACAAGACGTCCCGTCCGGTGAGATTCAATCACTGGCTCACAACTGAGAAATTTTGCAATTAAGTATATTCAAACAAAATAATTTTGCACTAAATCCTAATGTTTTTAAAGCATGGCGCCCATCACTGGGTCAAAGAAACAAAAAATGCAACAACTAAATTTGATAACAATGGAAAATCATCGCCGACTCGGAAAGAGGGGAAGAAAAATAAAGAGTGCACCAGACATACTACGGGAAAGCACGCTCATTTCAGCTTGGCGGGGCAAAATTTAAGCGCGCATTACGGGGTGAGAGGAAGGGGGAGGGGGGGGGGCATGGAAAGAGATGTAACGCAACGTGAACAAAAGCCGGAAACTGGCAGACGCGGTTTTAAAATCGTGCAAATGAAAGAGAAGGAAAACAGAGAGGGAAGAGAGAGGGGGGGAGAGAGGGGGAAGAGAGAGTGAGGGGGAGAGAGAGAGAGAGAGAGAGAGAGAGAGAGAGAAAATTGAAGCAACTACAACAAAAAAAGAAAAATAAGCGCACCTGTTCGTGTCCCACAGATATTTTTTCTCTTCCTCAAAGCTCGCGCGTTCGAAAACCGACCGACGCGACGAGACGGATGGAGCGCGGAGACGCGGACGAACGCAAAAAGCTCGAAAAAAGCGCTCTCGAAAAAAAAAAAAACGCCCCGCGGCAATCGCAATCGTCTTGGGTCTCGTAAATATGGGGTAGGTTGATTGTTGAGGGGGGAGAGAGATTTCGGGTTCATGGTATCGAGGAATGAAATCATTTTCGTGTGAACTGAATTCTGACTTCCGAGTAATTTCTCCGCACTTAATCTATCAAAAAAAGCTCCGCGGACGAAGCATAATGTAAATAGAGATGGAGACGGAGAGACGGGTTGGCAGAAAAATGATTTAGCAGACTTCGTGGAAGTTTAACCAAATATTATTTTTACATTTGAAAAGTCAGGAGAATAGGACAGAAATTTCTATACGCACGGAGAAAAATGTCCTGCTAAAAATGGCGAGAATAAATCCTATGCAGTCGAAATCTCTCAAAAATAAATTCTGGCACTTTTAACCAGAAAAGTCCGGCACTTTAGACCCGAATAATTCAGTGATAAATTTCGGAATTCTACTTAAAGACCGAAAATCTCCTGAAAACAGACAGCATTTCTTTTCGGGAACTTTTGATAAGAATTCTGGTCATTTTTAAAAGAACATTCTTCTCCGCGCATCAGAAATGTCAAACCAAGGAACAGTAGCGCACCGAGAGTTTCTTCATCTCTCTCTTTTCTCCATTAAAAAACGTATGTTAGACAAGGGTGGACAACGGGATAGAACCCCCTCTTTCTGTCCTTTTCATGCTCATACATTGAACTGGGAAATGAGAGAGATGGAAGAGATCCTGGTTGCGCCATGCGCCAGTGCAGGAATCAAAGCGGTTCAGAGGAAAACACAGTTTCCGATAGTATTTGTCCGAGTCTTTCTTTCTCGCAATGAAACGTGCGATGCCGAAATGGTGACACCCCTTCAATTGGTGTAATTCGGAAACTTCCCGTAGATATCTTCTAGATTTGACTTTACTTGATCTTGTAGCATCCTCCAGATTTAATTTGCAATTCAGACACTCACCTCCAGCCGAAACGCCTTGAGATTTCTCGACGAAGTTTCAAGGTCTTTTCAGATAAGAATTCGCTAGAACGGGCAATCCAGGGACGCTTTAAAAACAAACGCTTTTCTATTCAAAATAAGACTCAATGAGCTGATTTCAAGGTAGTTTGTTCGATACATTGAGCTACTCTCAAGATTTTTCAAGAATCGTTGATGTACTTATATTGCAGTGGCGGCTCGTGCAATACGGCAACAACGTATTCTCTCCGTTTAAACCTATGTAAAACAATCGATCCTCAGTAGGCGCAATCGCACCCCCAAGACATCGATACTTGTGCATAGGTTTAAATGGCAAATTAGAATGGTTGCCAAACTGCACGAGCCCCACCACTGATACATTGTTAGAACAGCGAGCGTCTCTGAATGGGTCTGTTGCAAACTTTTGCTACAACGATGTAGAGTGTTAAATCTGAAGTAAAATCACGTGAAAAGTCCATTGGTGGCATCCGAAAGTCATAATATGCAGTATGAAACTCACGAGAGACATTTAGCGAAATCCAAGATGGCGGTAAAATATCGAGCAATCTGTATGAATGCACCACAAACATCCAAGGATAGCCAACCTCACAATATCGATCACACCCAATCACAACGTAAATAAACACATAACCTCTGAAGCTGTGAGGTTGTCAACGTTGGCAATCCTTGGATGTTAAAGGTGCATGCATATACAAATTGCTCGATATTTTACCGCCATCTTGGATTTCATCAAACGTATCTTGTGAGTTTATTATCGCATTTCATGACTTTCTGATGCCACCAATGGACTTTTCATGCGATTTTACATAAGATGACACACTTTTTATCGTTGTAGCAAAAGTTTCCAACAGACCCATTGCAATTTTTCTCACTCGACTCAAGTATTTCTCAAGCCAAACTAAAGTCAAAGAGATGTCGCAAAAAGTCTCTGAATTGCACCCTGCTTATTTTTCCGTGAGATCATTTAGACGTTTAAAGGAAAACTTCTAAACGTCTGAGATATTAAAATTTGAAGAATGACAAATATAAAATGGCCTCGTGCGACTCAAGAGAAGACGGTAAATAACAAAGTTTAGGAAGAAAGCTATTCCATTAATTAATTGACTGCGGATTCTGGGGACCTATATTGATAGAAAAGTTTTCTCCGTTCCTGTCACGAAAGTTTCAAAGTTTGCCATTTGAGAGGCTTCAGATTTAGAAGTTTGAGTATTTTATGCAAGTTTGAGTGAGTCCTGAAACCAAAAGATTCCACGCCTGTTTTAACCGAGAGCAGGAAATTCAAAATTCAGGAATCTGACTGGCTTAAATGCTTTTATCAATTGTGAAAACAGCATCCGATTCGAAAAACCTCCAACTTTTTGCGTTTTTTTCCGTATGTTTTTACAGTTCGTTTTTGGATGTTTTTGATTGTTTGGTTGGTGGATTTACCGTCGACATTTTTTTCAATTTTTGGTTGTAATATTTTAAAGTTTTCGGGTTACACTTGTTATTTTCCCGTGTCAAAATTTGTGACGTACAGGGTTAATATTGTAAATTGTCTTGTTAATCCATGAGTACGTTCCAATTCTTAAATTTGAATTTAAATTGTCAGGTGGATTTCAATGTATCGATATCTTCTTCGTATAAACTCATGGAAAAAATCGATCCCTGAAAGAGCTTCCAAACAATCGATGTTTTTGGACGAGTTCAAATGAAAGATATACGAGAACCGTGGATTATTCACGAGCCACCACTGTACTCACGCACAGTGGATGCGGAAACATAGAGTTTTCCGGACATAATTCCATGATTAACACACTGAAAAAAGTGGATGGGCAAAAACCCTTAAATGATTCCAATATTGTGTAGCAATTTGAATGGTTCATACTTACAGCGTCATTGTTAACCAATTCAAGATTTTTTGGTATTCTTATTACATCCGCGGCTGCGACCTTCTTTCAGGGGGGAGAGGGTTCCACTTGACCTGGTGGCTACCGCCACTTCTTATACAATATTTACGATTAGATGGTCATTTTTTTATAACCACAAATCCACAAAAATGATTGTACACGGAAAGAAAGCGGTAAGTCACTTCAGGCGTTGTCAAAGGAAACAGATTCCATTATTTTAAATATGTGACTCAGTGGCTCTCTTAATGAAAGTGATTGAAGGTAAAAAAAAAAAAAAACAAAAAAAAACAAAAACAAAAAAAAAACAAAAAACAAAAAAAAAACAAAAAACAAAAACAAAAAACAAAAACAACAAAAACAAAAAAAAAACAAAACTAAGAGATTTCTGTACACATAAAAGACAAGAATACCAAATTTTTATTTACTTTTCATTTAATTTTTTAAAGTTAGCCACATGGAGAATAAAGTGAAGGAGATTGGTTACCAAATTTTGTCAACGCCTGAAGTGTCCTACCGCTTTTTTCCGTGCGTACTCTCCGAATGGTTTATGGAAATTGTCAATGATGATGTTGTCCCCCCTCCCCCGCTACGCAATGTAGGAATCATTGAAGGGGGTAGTTGGGCGTGCTTTAGGGGGGGGGGATTGCCCTGCTCAGGCATTTGACACATCTCGAAAGTTAAGGAAAATTCGAGAAGCAAATGAAAAGAGGTTGCGTTATTTAGAGCGTGTAAATGTTAAGAAAACTTTCAATTTATTCAGGAAAGAGAGTGTACAAAATGTGTTTTTGCCCAAAAGTTTCCTAAATTGTAAGTGAAAATGTGGACGTTAGGGTGATCAAGGACCTCGACGGTAAGACGCGTGAGAAGGAAAAAAAAAAAAAAAAAAAAGAGAGGTCATTAGTATTTTAATTACCCCTCCTCCAAGCAAAAGTTGAAAGGTTAGCATTTACACTTGCACTGTTTTTCGGGGGTCAAACTGAAAATTATAAACAGGAAATATTATGATAACTTACCTTTAAAAGTTTTTGAAACCATTTCTGTAAGTGCTTGAAATTATTCAAATTAACCCTTCATCGACCAGGTTAGTTCAAAATAACGCCCCGGAACCGTTTACTTAGGGAAGGTAGTTAACTGTTCGTACTCGGGGGAGCTGGAATTGCCTATACGAAGAATTGAAGGCACCATACGAAATTTCATTTTGTAAGTGTTTTCGTCGATAATTACTTTTATCCTAAATGAAGACCCGAACAATATGAAACAGACTTGAGAAGAAAAACGAGAATACTAGGGCTTGGCCCATAAGGGGTTAAATGGTTTTTGCAAGAAAGTATCAACTCTAAAATGGATTTAAAGCAAAATAACAACAAACTTTTATGTCGGGAAATATGTATGTTTTTATCAAATTTGTGGCGACTCGGCAACCATGAAACCATACTGCATACTGCCTACACTAGACTGACCACCGGGACGTCCTCTCGTGAACGAATAAAAACAAAGCTACACCGAGCATCGAGAACACCGGTGCTGTGTTTACAGTGAATGTGTGAGCAAACGTTGCACGATTTAGTGGTAAAAATTCTAGATTCCCTGCTTTAGTCAACTAGTTAACTGCGATGTTTTTATTCGATTTGGCAACCGTGCACGCGAGTAAATAAAAACTCACTTAATCAGCGAGTCAAACAACATAAACACACCGACAACACTTGAAACGAAACATCACGAAGTCGCCCCGAGATTTCTGTTTTCTGTTTTTGCACTGCACTGAGGTCTCTTCGGGTTTCAGCTTTAACATGTTCTTCTTCTTTTTTTCAATTATTTTCTCAACAGCTTTCACTTGTAAGTAAATACGTCTTTTTAAAATAAAAAAAAAATTACATAAGAAAAGCAAACAAAAGGCAAGGAGTTTCCCTCTTATTTCCGTGAAATAATAAGTGAAGAAAAAGTATATCCTTCCAGGCATTCTTGATGACAATTTCTAGGAAGTTTCATTTTATCGGAGGCGCAAGTAGCCAACAGGAAAACAAAAATTCAATCCGAAAAGTACAGGCAACTGTATGAGATATAGGTTGACGATTCAACGCAACCCGCATTACTCGCGTTAGAACAAATACTTTATTCGAGGAATATTAACAATTTCTGGGTACCGAGAGGAAATATTTTAGGCAAGCTCAAAATGGATAAATTCGTCTTTCTCAATCTTTGCCCATTTGACTGCATGTGTTAGAAAAGGATAGAAACAGGGACTGAAGTCACGTGACAGCCCC
The DNA here is from genome assembly GCA_011764245.1 of Trialeurodes vaporariorum. Classification (NCBI taxonomy): domain Eukaryota; kingdom Metazoa; phylum Arthropoda; class Insecta; order Hemiptera; family Aleyrodidae; genus Trialeurodes; species Trialeurodes vaporariorum. The sequence continues at coordinate 87,065,585 of VMOF01000111.1, read as the reverse complement.
TCCATAACCATCATTTTCTAACACCTGCGTTTGAATGAGCTAAGAGAGAGAGAAAGACAACATCCTGGCTACGGAAGAAGGGATCAATACACGAGCTTTCCGACGTTTTCAGGAAATATTAGGGTGCAATGGAGCTGTTACAAACTTGTGCTACAGGCTTATTAATAGTTGATTCAGATGTTAAACTGAAAATTTTAAAAGTAAAAACTGAAATCAGATGGAAAGAACTCTTAGAAAGGTTTTTGGTCCACTTCCTTTTTTTTACGATACGATGCGACTCAAGCGAGATAATGGCAGCACAATGTGGAAAAGTCAGGACTTTTACTACAGCGGGCGTCCCGAAGAAGCAGCAGAATGGCAGGTTGCATACTTAATTACTGCCGCTCTTCATGGTAAAGACACCGACTTTTCTACATTGTGCAGCGATTATTTCGCTTGAAACACATCGTACCGTAAAAAAAAATGAAATAAAAAACTTTCTAAGAGTTTTTTCCATCTTATTTAAGTAATTATTCTTCAAATTTTTAATCCGTAACATAAAATTTGCGCCGTTAAAAGTATGTAAAAGATCACAGAAATGTTGACTGAAAGGGTTATACCATCCGGAGGAGCCAATAACGACAGGTCTCCGATGTTTGATATCTGTGCATGGTGTGTTTAGCAGTGGCGGCTCGCCTAAGGAGGCAAGGGAGGCTGTGCCTCCCCAGACATTCAGAGGGAAGAAAAAATAACGTCGACAAGGTAGTAACGAGAGACAACATATTAAAATTAGGCAATCACAATGTCCGTGACTCTATAACTTGAGTCAATCTTCACTAGAAGAGAGCGCCAGAGAAGGAAGTTAAAAGCGGGCGGGCAACGAGATTTCAGAGTCACGAAACGACAGCAGTCAGCAGTGCCAGAGTCTGTGCCTCGTCGCGTCACCTCGTCGAGAGGCACAGACTCCGAGTCGGTCGAGCGGTCGAGTCACAGTCAAGTAGTGGTGTTCGTTCGGCACACACACACACACACACACTCAAGCAAGGACTGTGCATGCACTAACGAAGGTATCGGAGGCTGCTATCCTCCACGACTCCGGCAGCGTTGCCGAGCCAGTAGCTGGATAACCGTCATGCCAGTCGCCGGACCAGCCGCGCCTGTCTGTTGTTGTTCGCCCCCCCCCCCCTGCTGGTGGGGTTCCTCCCCTACCCCCCCCCCCAACAGCCACCCCAATGCCAAAGCCCACGAGCCGCCACTGGTGTTTAGGAAGGGAGGGGGGGGGTGCAAGAGACGCTGCAGCCTTTAAAAACTGTCTCGTCATGACGCGACGAAAACGATGATGATTACAAAACGACACAAGTACTTGAGACATTTCTCGTGCTGCACTGTTATGTGTGGTACGGGCCCGAGCCGACCCCAGCCAGCGACCACTCCACTCGATAGAGACAGCCAGTTGAGGGCCACGAGACAATATGCTCAGCGGTCGTGTCGTGGGCGAATTGGGCGAGTGCGGGGAATCCTGATTCCTAAAGCTATGTTGTCAAGCTTAGAGTCGCTGTAAGTAGAGAGTTAAGACAATAGGGAAGTATTTCTCTAATTGGCCAAGTAGACTCTACAGGCAAACCCCCCCCCCCCCCCATTGGAACATTGGATGCGTTTTTGCACATTTGTTGACAATGGGGCTCTTGCAAACTTATGCTACACGGGATCGAAGAGTTGATTCTTGCATAAAAACCTGTAAAAATGACGATGAGTACACTAACATATCACGAAGTTCACTCTCAGAATCGAGCTTAATGGCGGTTCGACGCAGGTATCACGGGAGATTCCTATCTAAATTGAGACATATCTCTGTGTTTCCGTAGAGAAAGTGACATAATAGACCGGAATCTCCCATGATACCTGCGTCGAACCGCCATTGCGATCTTGCCATTAAAGTAGTTATGTAGGTTTATTACTAAATTTTAGACTTTCTCAGTGTGAATTTCGTGATTTTCGCTGGTTTTTACATCCGAATACACTATTCATTTGCTTACAGCAAAAGTTTGCAAAAGCCCCAATGAAGTGGTCCCACGAAGAGTCCATGTATGTAGAGAGTTAAGACAAGCGAAACCATTAGCGCCGCCGCCATTGGCTGCGTTTTTGCATATTTGTTTACATTCTGAGGGCCGCTGTCGTTGGGTTCTGGTTCAATGCAAAAATTACAGAGCCGCAGAATTTCTAACGATATAATCTTTCACTGCCTTTGCTGATCGACATCCATTTACGCTTTTAAAGATTCTTTTTGTCATTTTAGACATTCATTAAGTGCATATCGTGATTAAAATGAACAGATTCATCAACAATTAACTCTTATTTTATCCGTAAATAAACACCGTTGGACCCGTCGTTAGTAAACAACTGTTTGTAGACAATTGTGGATAAACACATCGAATGGCGCCCGTAAAGCGTAAAACTCGCTAACCAATCAGAGGTTGACTAGTGACTACCCTCTTGTCTCGACTCTACATACAGGGACTCAAAGGCTCTACGGGCGCCACCATCCGATGCGTTTTTGCACATTTGTTTACGTAAATTTGTTTACAATCGAAGTGGTCCCACGGTGTTTTATGGAAAAAGAGTTAATTGTCCAAGAACTTGTTGATTTCAATCATGATACACCTCAAGAACGTCTATAACAAAATGATCTTTAAAAACGCAAATTAGGTGTTGATCAGCAGAGCCAGTGAAAGATTACAACGTTAAAAACTCTACAGTTGTAATCTTCGCATTAAATACACAACAACGGCCCCCAAAATGTAAAAAAAAAAATGTGCAAAAATACATTCAAAGGCGGTGCCTCACAGTGCAGTGAGAAAAACGCTCCAAAATCGCTGTAGGGCAGCTTTATACTCGGCAAATTATTATCTAGACATTTAAAAACTGAAAAAAACATATTTTTCTTTTGTGGAAAGGAGGAGATTGCCTTTTTAAATTCTTACGTAACTTAATTTTTTACCGAGAGATCCTCCCCTGAATAATTTTTCACAGGGGCAGCATTTCTAGGTCATAAATTGAGATACGTAAGAACTTAAACAGACGATCTCTTCCTGTACACAAGAGAAAGTGGTGTTTTCTTTTCAGTTTTAAAATATCTCGATAAGCCGAGTAGAGCTGGCTAAAGCCATTGGAGCTTTTTTCTCCCTGCACTGTGCGCCTGTAGAGACGAAAAGTCATGACCAATCAAAGGTTGGCTACTCTCTTCTCTTGACTCGCCACCAGAGCTGCCGTTCTGCGTATAATCAATGCTATTTTTCCATTCACCGATGATTCCACCGGTTGAGAAAAGATTGCACAGTTCAGTTTAGTGTATGACTGTGACACACGAAAATACTCTGATCTGTAATCTTTCTTTCATCGGTGGAAACTCGGTCAATTAATTAAAATATCCGCATGTTTTTTTAAAGTCACCGATGCTTCCACCGGTTGAGATAAGATTACAAAGTTCAGTTCAGCGTATTACTGTAATGAACTGAAATACGCGCATCTGTAATCTTTTTGTATATTCATTTCGTATATTTTCGTGTATTATAGTCATACACTGAACTGAACTGTGTAATCTTTTCTCAACCGGTGGAATCACCGGTGGCAAAACGGCAGCCCTGTTCTCCACATCCATCGTACGGGGACCCTCGTTTCGATCACTCTGAAAGACAACTGACAACGTTGCTCTCAAGTCTAGACACGTGGAGTGACAGGAGGGACCAGGGAAGGAATAGATTTCGGCGTGATGCTCGCTGCACTTTTCAGAGCTCCAAAATCGTTGCGCGCGCCGCGCCGGGGCCAGGTCCGGACCGAGGTGGCACATGGCGCAGCGCGGATCAGGCGGCAGGCAACCCCCCCCCCCCCCCCAAATCATAAAAAACCCAGCGTGGCGGAGCGCCTCATCATGTGTCAGCCGTGGCAGGCCGCCGCGCCGTGGCACACCACGAACGCACCACGCGTCGCACCATCGCATCAGTCTTCTTCACTCCTTCCTTCCTTCCTTCCTTCTCAAGTCAAGTCAAGTCAAGTAAAGTCAAGACCCTCATCCTTCTTCCTGCGAGTTTCCGGTTTCCGCGGAACTTAGACATTACCGGGGTTTACACCTCCCCTTTGGCTTAGCTCGCAAAGTCGCACTACAGACCGCAGGAGTAAAATATGCCAAACGGTAATCGGATCGGAGGAGTCAATGGAAACTCATATCAGTGTTGCCAAATGTATAAACGGTATGTTATACAGACAGTATTTCTCCCATTTCAGCCGATGCAAAATAAAAGGATTTTAATCCGATACCTGGCAACATCCAAGTTCACATTCTCATTCACACTCACACTACCGCACAGAGGGGCATAACAAAAACCTTTCCGGATAAACAAAGAATTCGAATACTATTTAGACCTGCAGGCTGTTTATGAAAGATCGTATCATTCGTATCTTGTGATGCTATCGAGTACGTCAGTACGTATAATTCGTAAGGGAGTGTCATTACGATAGAAACCCTTCCCATCTACTTAGGTTGGGTCGTTTTTTACTGCGTCTACAAAGTTTTACAAGTAATAAATGTGTCAATTTTAGGTCTTTAGGACTCAACTTGGGTTCACTTCACCCAGGGCTGCCGTTTTGCGTGTAATCAATGCTATTTTTCAATTCACCGATGATTCCACCGGTTGAGAAAAGATTACACAGTTCAGTTCAGTGTATGACTGTAATGAACTAAAATACTCGCATCTGTAATCTTTTCTCAACCGGAGGAGTCGTCGATGACTTTAAAAAACATGCGGATCGATATTTTAGTTTATTAACCGAGTTTCCGCCGATTAAGGAAAGATTACAAATCAGAATATTTCCGTGCATTACAGTCATACACTGAACTGAACTGTGTAATCTTTTCTCAACCGGTGGAATCATCGGTGAATGGAAAAATAGCATCGATTAAACGCAAAACGGCAGCCCTGCTTCACACGTCATATAAAACTTAAATGTTTAAGTTCGAAAATATTAGGGTTCGGAATCGTTGGCGGATCCAGAAATTTGACAACAGTATATTCATCCCATTTCATTGCATTATAAATGATCGATTTTTCACAGGGCTATAGCTCCTTCAAGAATCGATTGTTTATCATAAATTCAAATGGGAGGGATTCGCAGGTTGCCAGATAGCTGGATCCACCTATATTTGGAATCATTGTGTGCCGCCGCTTTCAAGGCTCGCGTAAGAAGTATTACCATCAAGGATCAAAGAGTGCTCGGCAAACACTTGTAAGTATACACCGTCCGGTGCACGCACTTTACACTCGGCGGCATATACAGAGTGTCCGTAAAGTTTAAAAGCTCCAGCGGTCGATTAGTTTCTATGATAATAAATAAACTTCATCCAGTACTAAACCCTGTTTCAATCCATAATCCGCGCCAAGATTTGAAAAATCAAAAGAAAATTCCAAGGATGGAGCCAAGGTTATAGATTAAAGAGGTATGCTCATCTGACTTCGCGCCACAAGTTCAGTAGCGTGTAGCTCGAAATCACTGCAGGCAAGATGGCCGACAAAAGCAGAAAACGTATATACTCTTTGCAGAAAACATTCGGTTGTTTTCGCTGCTTTCCCGCAGAGGGCAGCCCAACGTTTTCTTCGAAGAGTATAAGTTTTCTGCTTTTGTCGGCCATCTTGCCTGCAGTGATTTCGAGCTACGCGCTACTGAATTTGTGGCGCGAAGTCAGATGAGCATACCTCTTCTATCTATAACCTTGGGATGGAGCCAAGTTTTAAAGATGGCATTAAGGCATGGAAGTTAGGTTAGGTCAGATTTCAGAGAATTTCGTATTTTCAAGCGATGTACCTGAGTGAATATTTTAAGAATACCCTGTAGGCAAGGGTATACGCACTACCCATATGCGCGAGTGCATCGCCACATTACTTCACTGGTTTCGTTGATGGATGAAGCGACAGACATTTTGGGTAAATAAGTTGGGTAATGAGAGACTAATGAGTCATCACTAACTGATTATGAGATTCTGTTTAGACGTCCTTCGAATGGGCCTGATCAAAACTCGTTTAAACGGCTGGGCGAAAAATCAGATGGGTAAGTACTTAAGTAGCAGAGCTAGGCAAATGGGGGTGGTAATCGCTTTCACTGTAATACCGAGTAATCGTAATCGTCGTTTTTGCGGAGAGTGATTATTCGGTAATCAGGGCTGATTTAATACAAGTCAACTCTGTCTCTGAAACATTTTGATCGATTTATCTTAAGTATCAAATATAAGAGCTATGCAAGTATGTTTGTGTATGTACATGTGTGATGTACATGTGTGACCATGGGCGCCCGGAGCGGAGGGCAAGAGGGGGCACTTGCCTCTCCTCCCCCCCCTCCCCCCCGGAATTCAAAAAGTCAACATTTCACGATGGAAAATGAAAGGAAAAAAGGAAATGAAACGTTGATCGAAGGAGTAATAGTTGAAAAACTTCATTATTAGTTTATTTTGTAATTTTAACTCATTTTTTGCAAGGAATAATAAATTACACATATTTCTTACCATCGTTATCATCTGTCGTCCCTTTATCCATTATATCAACACGTCAAAATTGTTATTATTATTCGATACACTTAAAATGGGTTAGTAATTGTACACTATTTGGATTGACGGTTTCAGAATTGTTAGACTTTCTAATTTATTTTCATCCCCGCCGTTCCTTTAGTGATATATACTGCGTTTTTATCAGTAGTTTTTGTCTGTACGGCTCCATCAAAGATTTCCGATAGACAAGTGAAAAGATAAGGCAACTAATTAATTTTAATAAATCCGCATCTTGATAATTGATTCCTGATTACGATCATAACTCCCTCGCGTCGCTTCATATCGGGGTGGGTGGGGTGGGTTCGCCATATCTGAAAGTACTTATACGCGCTGCAAAGGCAACTCTCGCAGCTTCGCCAACTGAACCTTTATGCCGAATAATTTCCAATTGAATAATTTAAGCGGAAATGCCGGAGTCTCAAAGCTTTATTCATAAGGTATTGATTAATACGACGACTCTCCAGTGAAAAGTCGCGTCGCGTCGGGTAGATCTTCCAAGAAGGGCTTTTCCCCGAGTGAGACTGAGAGCACCCGATTCATTAATTGCCCTTTCTTCTCATCTCATTTCAATTTTAGCCGAAGCAACGCCCTCAGTCAAAAGCCCATTTTTCCTCTTTTTTTTCTGAAAGAGGGTTCTCATATTAATATTAAAAGAGAACTGACACGAGCAAATTGATATGCCATGTATTTACATAGAGTGAGAAAAATAAGCAGAAAAGGAATATAGAGACGTGAAGGAGACGCTTACTGTGCCTTGTTGCCTGGTGTATAATATGCTGAGGTTTTTCTCGACATGCGTGGATAGACCGCGAGGCATATAATCCCATATCAACTCATCGGTAGTAAATTAGGGATGAAGCGCCACTTTGGAAATTTTACCGAAGAGCGGAAAGAAAGTTTGGATGTCTTATTAAAACACGGGATGACATGGAGATATTGGTTGCAAACCCCTTAACCCTTCTCACATGTCATTACCATATAACTTTCTCCAATTTTATTCTTAATCATACTTAGAGATCGGGAAAGGCAAACTTGACAGAGATAACGAAAATTTTATTTTTCTGGCGTAAAGCAAGAGATAGAATCGGATGCGATTTTCATCATTCCCAACACTATAAAAAAATAACAGGGGGGGATTGATTTGCCCGACAAACTGTGAGTCAAAGGACCTTATTCAAAATGGGCAAAATTGGCCCATGACGGATTTTCACCGGCTTTTAGTATGTTATAGAGGTACATCTCAGGAGCACGGAGATGGCCAGTTTTTTGCTGAACGCCGCCTGGGAGCGGGGGGGCAGGGGGTCAAAGTCAGAACCTTCATTCACCCATAACTTTTGAACGAAACATGATATTGAGATGCGGTTTGCGTGAAAAGATAGAAAATAAAGAGATCTTCATTTTCATATGCATGGTTTTACGTTTTCATTGATTTTTACTCAAAATATGTCAATTTTTCTACTTTTTTTAAAATAAAAAAAATGAATTTTGGACTGCAATGAATAGGGGACAAAACGAATCTGTTCAAATAATTTCCGTGAAGAAAGCTAAAGAAATAAGCTATCAAATGGCGCAAACCGCGTTCCGGGGAAACGTTTCGTTATTGCGCTACAGCGCTTCAAAGTTGATAGGGTCGCGCCCGACGCGCGCCTTGTACACCTATACCGACGCGTCACAGTATGTGTAGCGCCATAAACTCACATAGCAGCGCTTTTCATGATCAATGCTGACTCTTTTTCGCTTCCTTTGCGTAAATAGTGGGTAAAATCGTACCTGAGTACCGTTAAATGAATCCAGTATTAAGTACGTAGTATTTTCTTTTTTCTCAATGTCCGGTTGTCCACAGGGGCGTAGCATGCCATTTGGCAGCAATTTTTCTTGTCCATTGAAACCCATGTAATAGATCGAATGCAAGGGTGTTCACCGAACACCCAGTACTTCGATATTTTTCATAGTTTTAAATAGACGAACTGATCCTGAACCTGCATCACAGATTTTTCCCGGATTTCGGATAAAGAAGAAGCATCGCAAGTGAAGAAGAAGAAATAAACAAAATAAACCAAATCATTGATGCATAAGATACGGTTCTTGACCCTATTCAAAAGTGCTATGTTTCCTCCTGCTTATGCTCATTTTCCAAATCGCTGAATTAATCGTAACACACAATCCCCCGCCCTCATTTCTTGTTATAATACCTACGTTGATAAGAATGAAGTTAGCCGAAATCGTCCACCATCTGCATGGAATTTTAGAGGAAGAAGGCCGGGTAGTAAACATTTAGGATGAGTCCTTTCTATTTTTAGACAAAAGTGTCAATTTCATAGTTTCCAACGCGCCATCTTATGGAGGGGACAGGGACAACCATTGGCATAGCGTGCAATTCGGCAACGTTGCAGTTCGTCCATTTAAAACTATGAAAAATATCGAAGTACTGGGTGTTCGGTGAACACCCTTGCATTCGATCTATTACATGGGTTTCAATGGACAAGAAAAATTGCTGCCAAATGGCATGCTACGCCCCTGTGGACAACCGGACATTGAGAAAAAAGAAAATACTACGTACTTAATACTGGATTCATTTAACGGTACTCAGGTACGATTTTACCCACTATTTACGCAAAGGAAGCGAAAAAGAGTCAGCATTGATCATGAAAAGCGCTGCTATGTGAGTTTATGGCGCTACACATACTGTGACGCGTCGGTATAGGTGTACAAGGCGCGCGTCGGGCGCGACCCTATCAACTTTGAAGCGCTGTAGCGCAATAACGAAACGTTTCCCCGGAACGCGGTTTGCGCCATTTGATAGCTTATTTCTTTAGCTTTCTTCACGGAAATTATTTGAACAGATTCGTTTTGTCCCCTATTCATTGCAGTCCAAAATTCATTTTTTTTATTTTAAAAAAAGTAGAAAAATTGACATATTTTGAGTAAAAATCAATGAAAACGTAAAACCATGCATATGAAAATGAAGATCTCTTTATTTTCTATCTTTTCACGCAAACCGCATCTCAATATCATGTTTCGTTCAAAAGTTATGGGTGAATGAAGGTTCTGACTTTGACCCCCTGCCCCCCCGCTCCCAGGCGGCGTTCAGCAAAAAACTGGCCATCTCCGTGCTCCTGAGATGTACCTCTATAACATACTAAAAGCCGGTGAAAATCCGTCATGGGCCAATTTTGCCCATTTTGAATAAGGTCCTTTGACTCACAGTTTGTCGGGCAAATCAATCCCCCCCTGTTATTTTTTTATAGTGTTGGGAATGATGAAAATCGCATCCGATTCTATCTCTTGCTTTACGCCAGAAAAATAAAATTTTCGTTATCTCTGTCAAGTTTGCCTTTCCCGATCTCTAAGTATGATTAAGAATAAAATTGGAGAAAGTTATATGGTAATGACATGTGAGAAGGGTTAAGGGGTTTGCAACCAATATCTCCATGTCATCCCGTGTTTTAATAAGACATCCAAACTTTCTTTCCGCTCTTCGGTAAAATTTCCAAAGTGGCGCTTCATCCCTAATTTACTACCGATGAGTTGATATGGGATTATATGCCTCGCGGTCTATCCACGCATGTCGAGAAAAACCTCAGCATATTATACACCAGGCAACAAGGCACAGTAAGCGTCTCCTTCACGTCTCTATATTCCTTTTCTGCTTATTTTTCTCACTCTATGTAAATACATGGCATATCAATTTGCTCGTGTCAGTTCTTTTAATATTAATATGAGAACCCTCTTTCAGAAAAAAAAGAGGAAAAATGGGCTTTTGACTGAGGGCGTTGCTTCGGCTAAAATTGAAATGAGATGAGAAGAAAGGGCAATTAATGAATCGGGTGCTCTCAGTCTCACTCGGGGAAAAGCCCTTCTTGGAAGATCTACCCGACGCGACGCGACTTTTCACTGGAGAGTCGTCGTATTAATCAATACCTTATGAATAAAGCTTTGAGACTCCGGCATTTCCGCTTAAATTATTCAATTGGAAATTATTCGGCATAAAGGTTCAGTTGGCGAAGCTGCGAGAGTTGCCTTTGCAGCGCGTATAAGTACTTTCAGATATGGCGAACCCACCCCACCCACCCCGATATGAAGCGACGCGAGGGAGTTATGATCGTAATCAGGAATCAATTATCAAGATGCGGATTTATTAAAATTAATTAGTTGCCTTATCTTTTCACTTGTCTATCGGAAATCTTTGATGGAGCCGTACAGACAAAAACTACTGATAAAAACGCAGTATATATCACTAAAGGAACGGCGGGGATGAAAATAAATTAGAAAGTCTAACAATTCTGAAACCGTCAATCCAAATAGTGTACAATTACTAACCCATTTTAAGTGTATCGAATAATAATAACAATTTTGACGTGTTGATATAATGGATAAAGGGACGACAGATGATAACGATGGTAAGAAATATGTGTAATTTATTATTCCTTGCAAAAAATGAGTTAAAATTACAAAATAAACTAATAATGAAGTTTTTCAACTATTACTCCTTCGATCAACGTTTCATTTCCTTTTTTCCTTTCATTTTCCATCGTGAAATGTTGACTTTTTGAATTCCGGGGGGGAGGGGGGGGAGGAGAGGCAAGTGCCCCCTCTTGCCCTCCGCTCCGGGCGCCCATGGTCACACATGTACATCACACATGTACATACACAAACATACTTGCATAGCTCTTATATTTGATACTTAAGATAAATCGATCAAAATGTTTCAGAGACAGAGTTGACTTGTATTAAATCAGCCCTGATTACCGAATAATCACTCTCCGCAAAAACGACGATTACGATTACTCGGTATTACAGTGAAAGCGATTACCACCCCCATTTGCCTAGCTCTGCTACTTAAGTACTTACCCATCTGATTTTTCGCCCAGCCGTTTAAACGAGTTTTGATCAGGCCCATTCGAAGGACGTCTAAACAGAATCTCATAATCAGTTAGTGATGACTCATTAGTCTCTCATTACCCAACTTATTTACCCAAAATGTCTGTCGCTTCATCCATCAACGAAACCAGTGAAGTAATGTGGCGATGCACTCGCGCATATGGGTAGTGCGTATACCCTTGCCTACAGGGTATTCTTAAAATATTCACTCAGGTACATCGCTTGAAAATACGAAATTCTCTGAAATCTGACCTAACCTAACTTCCATGCCTTAATGCCATCTTTAAAACTTGGCTCCATCCCAAGGTTATAGATAGAAGAGGTATGCTCATCTGACTTCGCGCCACAAATTCAGTAGCGCGTAGCTCGAAATCACTGCAGGCAAGATGGCCGACAAAAGCAGAAAACGTATATACTCTTTGCAGAAAACATTCGGTTGTTTTCGCTGCTTTCCCGCAGAGGGCAGCCCAACGTTTTCTTCGAAGAGTATAAGTTTTCTGCTTTTGTCGGCCATCTTGCCTGCAGTGATTTCGAGCTACGCGCTACTGAATTTGTGGCGCGAAGTCAGATGAGCATACCTCTTCTATCTATAACCTTGGGATGGAGCCAAGTTTTAAAGATGGCATTAAGGCATGGAAGTTAGGTTAGGTCAGATTTCAGAGAATTTCGTATTTTCAAGCGATGTACCTGAGTGAATATTTTAAGAATACCCTGTAGGCAAGGGTATACGCACTACCCATATGCGCGAGTGCATCGCCACATTACTTCACTGGTTTCGTTGATGGATGAAGCGACAGACATTTTGGGTAAATAAGTTGGGTAATGAGAGACTAATGAGTCATCACTAACTGATTATGAGATTCTGTTTAGACGTCCTTCGAATGGGCCTGATCAAAACTCGTTTAAACGGCTGGGCGAAAAATCAGATGGGTAAGTACTTAAGTAGCAGAGCTAGGCAAATGGGGGTGGTAATCGCTTTCACTGTAATACCGAGTAATCGTAATCGTCGTTTTTGCGGAGAGTGATTATTCGGTAATCAGGGCTGATTTAATACAAGTCAACTCTGTCTCTGAAACATTTTGATCGATTTATCTTAAGTATCAAATATAAGAGCTATGCAAGTATGTTTGTGTATGTACATGTGTGATGTACATGTGTGACCATGGGCGCCCGGAGCGGAGGGCAAGAGGGGGCACTTGCCTCTCCTCCCCCCCCTCCCCCCCGGAATTCAAAAAGTCAACATTTCACGATGGAAAATGAAAGGAAAAAAGGAAATGAAACGTTGATCGAAGGAGTAATAGTTGAAAAACTTCATTATTAGTTTATTTTGTAATTTTAACTCATTTTTTGCAAGGAATAATAAATTACACATATTTCTTACCATCGTTATCATCTGTCGTCCCTTTATCCATTATATCAACACGTCAAAATTGTTATTATTATTCGATACACTTAAAATGGGTTAGTAATTGTACACTATTTGGATTGACGGTTTCAGAATTGTTAGACTTTCTAATTTATTTTCATCCCCGCCGTTCCTTTAGTGATATATACTGCGTTTTTATCAGTAGTTTTTGTCTGTACGGCTCCATCAAAGATTTCCGATAGACAAGTGAAAAGATAAGGCAACTAATTAATTTTAATAAATCCGCATCTTGATAATTGATTCCTGATTACGATCATAACTCCCTCGCGTCGCTTCATATCGGGGTGGGTGGGGTGGGTTCGCCATATCTGAAAGTACTTATACGCGCTGCAAAGGCAACTCTCGCAGCTTCGCCAACTGAACCTTTATGCCGAATAATTTCCAATTGAATAATTTAAGCGGAAATGCCGGAGTCTCAAAGCTTTATTCATAAGGTATTGATTAATACGACGACTCTCCAGTGAAAAGTCGCGTCGCGTCGGGTAGATCTTCCAAGAAGGGCTTTTCCCCGAGTGAGACTGAGAGCACCCGATTCATTAATTGCCCTTTCTTCTCATCTCATTTCAATTTTAGCCGAAGCAACGCCCTCAGTCAAAAGCCCATTTTTCCTCTTTTTTTTCTGAAAGAGGGTTCTCATATTAATATTAAAAACTGACACGAGCAAATTGATATGCCATGTATTTACATAGAGTGAGAAAAATAAGCAGAAAAGGAATATAGAGACGTGAAGGAGACGCTTACTGTGCCTTGTTGCCTGGTGTATAATATGCTGAGGTTTTTCTCGACATGCGTGGATAGACCGCGAGGCATATAATCCCATATCAACTCATCGGTAGTAAATTAGGGATGAAGCGCCACTTTGGAAATTTTACCGAAGAGCGGAAAGAAAGTTTGGATGTCTTATTAAAACACGGGATGACATGGAGATATTGGTTGCAAACCCCTTAACCCTTCTCACATGTCATTACCATATAACTTTCTCCAATTTTATTCTTAATCATACTTAGAGATCGGGAAAGGCAAACTTGACAGAGATAACGAAAATTTTATTTTTCTGGCGTAAAGCAAGAGATAGAATCGGATGCGATTTTCATCATTCCCAACACTATAAAAAAATAACAGGGGGGGATTGATTTGCCCGACAAACTGTGAGTCAAAGGACCTTATTCAAAATGGGCAAAATTGGCCCATGACGGATTTTCACCGGCTTTTAGTATGTTATAGAGGTACATCTCAGGAGCACGGAGATGGCCAGTTTTTTGCTGAACGCCGCCTGGGAGCGGGGGGGCAGGGGGTCAAAGTCAGAACCTTCATTCACCCATAACTTTTGAACGAAACATGATATTGAGATGCGGTTTGCGTGAAAAGATAGAAAATAAAGAGATCTTCATTTTCATATGCATGGTTTTACGTTTTCATTGATTTTTACTCAAAATATGTCAATTTTTCTACTTTTTTTAAAATAAAAAAAATGAATTTTGGACTGCAATGAATAGGGGACAAAACGAATCTGTTCAAATAATTTCCGTGAAGAAAGCTAAAGAAATAAGCTATCAAATGGCGCAAACCGCGTTCCGGGGAAACGTTTCGTTATTGCGCTACAGCGCTTCAAAGTTGATAGGGTCGCGCCCGACGCGCGCCTTGTACACCTATACCGACGCGTCACAGTATGTGTAGCGCCATAAACTCACATAGCAGCGCTTTTCATGATCAATGCTGACTCTTTTTCGCTTCCTTTGCGTAAATAGTGGGTAAAATCGTACCTGAGTACCGTTAAATGAATCCAGTATTAAGTACGTAGTATTTTCTTTTTTCTCAATGTCCGGTTGTCCACAGGGGCGTAGCATGCCATTTGGCAGCAATTTTTCTTGTCCATTGAAACCCATGTAATAGATCGAATGCAAGGGTGTTCACCGAACACCCAGTACTTCGATATTTTTCATAGTTTTAAATAGACGAACTGATCCTGAACCTGCATCACAGATTTTTCCCGGATTTCGGATAAAGAAGAAGCATCGCAAGTGAAGAAGAAGAAATAAACAAAATAAACCAAATCATTGATGCATAAGATACGGTTCTTGACCCTATTCAAAAGTGCTATGTTTCCTCCTGCTTATGCTCATTTTCCAAATCGCTGAATTAATCGTAACACACAATCCCCCGCCCTCATTTCTTGTTATAATACCTACGTTGATAAGAATGAAGTTAGCCGAAATCGTCCACCATCTGCATGGAATTTTAGAGGAAGAAGGCCGGGTAGTAAACATTTAGGATGAGTCCTTTCTATTTTTAGACAAAAGTGTCAATTTCATAGTTTCCAACGCGCCATCTTATGGAGGGGACAGGGACAACCATTGGCATAGCGTGCAATTCGGCAACGTTGCAGTTCGTCCATTTAAAACTATGAAAAATATCGAAGTACTGGGTGTTCGGTGAACACCCTTGCATTCGATCTATTACATGGGTTTCAATGGACAAGAAAAATTGCTGCCAAATGGCATGCTACGCCCCTGTGGACAACCGGACATTGAGAAAAAAGAAAATACTACGTACTTAATACTGGATTCATTTAACGGTACTCAGGTACGATTTTACCCACTATTTACGCAAAGGAAGCGAAAAAGAGTCAGCATTGATCATGAAAAGCGCTGCTATGTGAGTTTATGGCGCTACACATACTGTGACGCGTCGGTATAGGTGTACAAGGCGCGCGTCGGGCGCGACCCTATCAACTTTGAAGCGCTGTAGCGCAATAACGAAACGTTTCCCCGGAACGCGGTTTGCGCCATTTGATAGCTTATTTCTTTAGCTTTCTTCACGGAAATTATTTGAACAGATTCGTTTTGTCCCCTATTCATTGCAGTCCAAAATTCATTTTTTTTATTTTAAAAAAAGTAGAAAAATTGACATATTTTGAGTAAAAATCAATGAAAACGTAAAACCATGCATATGAAAATGAAGATCTCTTTATTTTCTATCTTTTCACGCAAACCGCATCTCAATATCATGTTTCGTTCAAAAGTTATGGGTGAATGAAGGTTCTGACTTTGACCCCCTGCCCCCCCGCTCCCAGGCGGCGTTCAGCAAAAAACTGGCCATCTCCGTGCTCCTGAGATGTACCTCTATAACATACTAAAAGCCGGTGAAAATCCGTCATGGGCCAATTTTGCCCATTTTGAATAAGGTCCTTTGACTCACAGTTTGTCGGGCAAATCAATCCCCCCCTGTTATTTTTTTATAGTGTTGGGAATGATGAAAATCGCATCCGATTCTATCTCTTGCTTTACGCCAGAAAAATAAAATTTTCGTTATCTCTGTCAAGTTTGCCTTTCCCGATCTCTAAGTATGATTAAGAATAAAATTGGAGAAAGTTATATG
This sequence comes from Trialeurodes vaporariorum, assembly GCA_011764245.1. Lineage (NCBI taxonomy): Eukaryota > Metazoa > Arthropoda > Insecta > Hemiptera > Aleyrodidae > Trialeurodes > Trialeurodes vaporariorum. Next base: position 87,049,329 of record VMOF01000111.1, on the reverse strand, counting down.
GTAATGACATGTGAGAAGGGTTAAGGGGTTTGCAACCAATATCTCCATGTCATCCCGTGTTTTAATAAGACATCCAAACTTTCTTTCCGCTCTTCGGTAAAATTTCCAAAGTGGCGCTTCATCCCTAATTTACTACCGATGAGTTGATATGGGATTATATGCCTCGCGGTCTATCCACGCATGTCGAGAAAAACCTCAGCATATTATACACCAGGCAACAAGGCACAGTAAGCGTCTCCTTCACGTCTCTATATTCCTTTTCTGCTTATTTTTCTCACTCTATGTAAATACATGGCATATCAATTTGCTCGTGTCAGTTCTTTTAATATTAATATGAGAACCCTCTTTCAGAAAAAAAAGAGGAAAAATGGGCTTTTGACTGAGGGCGTTGCTTCGGCTAAAATTGAAATGAGATGAGAAGAAAGGGCAATTAATGAATCGGGTGCTCTCAGTCTCACTCGGGGAAAAGCCCTTCTTGGAAGATCTACCCGACGCGACGCGACTTTTCACTGGAGAGTCGTCGTATTAATCAATACCTTATGAATAAAGCTTTGAGACTCCGGCATTTCCGCTTAAATTATTCAATTGGAAATTATTCGGCATAAAGGTTCAGTTGGCGAAGCTGCGAGAGTTGCCTTTGCAGCGCGTATAAGTACTTTCAGATATGGCGAACCCACCCCACCCACCCCGATATGAAGCGACGCGAGGGAGTTATGATCGTAATCAGGAATCAATTATCAAGATGCGGATTTATTAAAATTAATTAGTTGCCTTATCTTTTCACTTGTCTATCGGAAATCTTTGATGGAGCCGTACAGACAAAAACTACTGATAAAAACGCAGTATATATCACTAAAGGAACGGCGGGGATGAAAATAAATTAGAAAGTCTAACAATTCTGAAACCGTCAATCCAAATAGTGTACAATTACTAACCCATTTTAAGTGTATCGAATAATAATAACAATTTTGACGTGTTGATATAATGGATAAAGGGACGACAGATGATAACGATGGTAAGAAATATGTGTAATTTATTATTCCTTGCAAAAAATGAGTTAAAATTACAAAATAAACTAATAATGAAGTTTTTCAACTATTACTCCTTCGATCAACGTTTCATTTCCTTTTTTCCTTTCATTTTCCATCGTGAAATGTTGACTTTTTGAATTCCGGGGGGGAGGGGGGGGAGGAGAGGCAAGTGCCCCCTCTTGCCCTCCGCTCCGGGCGCCCATGGTCACACATGTACATCACACATGTACATACACAAACATACTTGCATAGCTCTTATATTTGATACTTAAGATAAATCGATCAAAATGTTTCAGAGACAGAGTTGACTTGTATTAAATCAGCCCTGATTACCGAATAATCACTCTCCGCAAAAACGACGATTACGATTACTCGGTATTACAGTGAAAGCGATTACCACCCCCATTTGCCTAGCTCTGCTACTTAAGTACTTACCCATCTGATTTTTCGCCCAGCCGTTTAAACGAGTTTTGATCAGGCCCATTCGAAGGACGTCTAAACAGAATCTCATAATCAGTTAGTGATGACTCATTAGTCTCTCATTACCCAACTTATTTACCCAAAATGTCTGTCGCTTCATCCATCAACGAAACCAGTGAAGTAATGTGGCGATGCACTCGCGCATATGGGTAGTGCGTATACCCTTGCCTACAGGGTATTCTTAAAATATTCACTCAGGTACATCGCTTGAAAATACGAAATTCTCTGAAATCTGACCTAACCTAACTTCCATGCCTTAATGCCATCTTTAAAACTTGGCTCCATCCCAAGGTTATAGATAGAAGAGGTATGCTCATCTGACTTCGCGCCACAAATTCAGTAGCGCGTAGCTCGAAATCACTGCAGGCAAGATGGCCGACAAAAGCAGAAAACGTATATACTCTTTGCAGAAAACATTCGGTTGTTTTCGCTGCTTTCCCGCAGAGGGCAGCCCAACGTTTTCTTCGAAGAGTATAAGTTTTCTGCTTTTGTCGGCCATCTTGCCTGCAGTGATTTCGAGCTACGCGCTACTGAATTTGTGGCGCGAAGTCAGATGAGCATACCTCTTCTATCTATAACCTTGGGATGGAGCCAAGTTTTAAAGATGGCATTAAGGCATGGAAGTTAGGTTAGGTCAGATTTCAGAGAATTTCGTATTTTCAAGCGATGTACCTGAGTGAATATTTTAAGAATACCCTGTAGGCAAGGGTATACGCACTACCCATATGCGCGAGTGCATCGCCACATTACTTCACTGGTTTCGTTGATGGATGAAGCGACAGACATTTTGGGTAAATAAGTTGGGTAATGAGAGACTAATGAGTCATCACTAACTGATTATGAGATTCTGTTTAGACGTCCTTCGAATGGGCCTGATCAAAACTCGTTTAAACGGCTGGGCGAAAAATCAGATGGGTAAGTACTTAAGTAGCAGAGCTAGGCAAATGGGGGTGGTAATCGCTTTCACTGTAATACCGAGTAATCGTAATCGTCGTTTTTGCGGAGAGTGATTATTCGGTAATCAGGGCTGATTTAATACAAGTCAACTCTGTCTCTGAAACATTTTGATCGATTTATCTTAAGTATCAAATATAAGAGCTATGCAAGTATGTTTGTGTATGTACATGTGTGATGTACATGTGTGACCATGGGCGCCCGGAGCGGAGGGCAAGAGGGGGCACTTGCCTCTCCTCCCCCCCCTCCCCCCCGGAATTCAAAAAGTCAACATTTCACGATGGAAAATGAAAGGAAAAAAGGAAATGAAACGTTGATCGAAGGAGTAATAGTTGAAAAACTTCATTATTAGTTTATTTTGTAATTTTAACTCATTTTTTGCAAGGAATAATAAATTACACATATTTCTTACCATCGTTATCATCTGTCGTCCCTTTATCCATTATATCAACACGTCAAAATTGTTATTATTATTCGATACACTTAAAATGGGTTAGTAATTGTACACTATTTGGATTGACGGTTTCAGAATTGTTAGACTTTCTAATTTATTTTCATCCCCGCCGTTCCTTTAGTGATATATACTGCGTTTTTATCAGTAGTTTTTGTCTGTACGGCTCCATCAAAGATTTCCGATAGACAAGTGAAAAGATAAGGCAACTAATTAATTTTAATAAATCCGCATCTTGATAATTGATTCCTGATTACGATCATAACTCCCTCGCGTCGCTTCATATCGGGGTGGGTGGGGTGGGTTCGCCATATCTGAAAGTACTTATACGCGCTGCAAAGGCAACTCTCGCAGCTTCGCCAACTGAACCTTTATGCCGAATAATTTCCAATTGAATAATTTAAGCGGAAATGCCGGAGTCTCAAAGCTTTATTCATAAGGTATTGATTAATACGACGACTCTCCAGTGAAAAGTCGCGTCGCGTCGGGTAGATCTTCCAAGAAGGGCTTTTCCCCGAGTGAGACTGAGAGCACCCGATTCATTAATTGCCCTTTCTTCTCATCTCATTTCAATTTTAGCCGAAGCAACGCCCTCAGTCAAAAGCCCATTTTTCCTCTTTTTTTTCTGAAAGAGGGTTCTCATATTAATATTAAAAGAACTGACACGAGCAAATTGATATGCCATGTATTTACATAGAGTGAGAAAAATAAGCAGAAAAGGAATATAGAGACGTGAAGGAGACGCTTACTGTGCCTTGTTGCCTGGTGTATAATATGCTGAGGTTTTTCTCGACATGCGTGGATAGACCGCGAGGCATATAATCCCATATCAACTCATCGGTAGTAAATTAGGGATGAAGCGCCACTTTGGAAATTTTACCGAAGAGCGGAAAGAAAGTTTGGATGTCTTATTAAAACACGGGATGACATGGAGATATTGGTTGCAAACCCCTTAACCCTTCTCACATGTCATTACCATATAACTTTCTCCAATTTTATTCTTAATCATACTTAGAGATCGGGAAAGGCAAACTTGACAGAGATAACGAAAATTTTATTTTTCTGGCGTAAAGCAAGAGATAGAATCGGATGCGATTTTCATCATTCCCAACACTATAAAAAAATAACAGGGGGGGATTGATTTGCCCGACAAACTGTGAGTCAAAGGACCTTATTCAAAATGGGCAAAATTGGCCCATGACGGATTTTCACCGGCTTTTAGTATGTTATAGAGGTACATCTCAGGAGCACGGAGATGGCCAGTTTTTTGCTGAACGCCGCCTGGGAGCGGGGGGGCAGGGGGTCAAAGTCAGAACCTTCATTCACCCATAACTTTTGAACGAAACATGATATTGAGATGCGGTTTGCGTGAAAAGATAGAAAATAAAGAGATCTTCATTTTCATATGCATGGTTTTACGTTTTCATTGATTTTTACTCAAAATATGTCAATTTTTCTACTTTTTTTAAAATAAAAAAAATGAATTTTGGACTGCAATGAATAGGGGACAAAACGAATCTGTTCAAATAATTTCCGTGAAGAAAGCTAAAGAAATAAGCTATCAAATGGCGCAAACCGCGTTCCGGGGAAACGTTTCGTTATTGCGCTACAGCGCTTCAAAGTTGATAGGGTCGCGCCCGACGCGCGCCTTGTACACCTATACCGACGCGTCACAGTATGTGTAGCGCCATAAACTCACATAGCAGCGCTTTTCATGATCAATGCTGACTCTTTTTCGCTTCCTTTGCGTAAATAGTGGGTAAAATCGTACCTGAGTACCGTTAAATGAATCCAGTATTAAGTACGTAGTATTTTCTTTTTTCTCAATGTCCGGTTGTCCACAGGGGCGTAGCATGCCATTTGGCAGCAATTTTTCTTGTCCATTGAAACCCATGTAATAGATCGAATGCAAGGGTGTTCACCGAACACCCAGTACTTCGATATTTTTCATAGTTTTAAATGGACGAACTGCAACGTTGCCGAATTGCACGCTATGCCAATGGTTGTCCCTGTCCCCTCCATAAGATGGCGCGTTGGAAACTATGAAATTGACACTTTTGTCTAAAAATAGAAAGGACTCATCCTAAATGTTTACTACCCGGCCTTCTTCCTCTAAAATTCCATGCAGATGGTGGACGATTTCGGCTAACTTCATTCTTATCAACGTAGGTATTATAACAAGAAATGAGGGCGGGGGATTGTGTGTTACGATTAATTCAGCGATTTGGAAAATGAGCATAAGCAGGAGGAAACATAGCACTTTTGAATAGGGTCAAGAACCGTATCTTATGCATCAATGATTTGGTTTATTTTGTTTATTTCTTCTTCTTCACTTGCGATGCTTCTTCTTTATCCGAAATCCGGGAAAAATCTGTGATGCAGGTTCAGGATCAGTTCGTCTATTTAAAACTATGAAAAATATCGAAGTACTGGGTGTTCGGTGAACACCCTTGCATTCGATCTATTACATGGGTTTCAATGGACAAGAAAAATTGCTGCCAAATGGCATGCTACGCCCCTGTGGACAACCGGACATTGAGAAAAAAGAAAATACTACGTACTTAATACTGGATTCATTTAACGGTACTCAGGTACGATTTTACCCACTATTTACGCAAAGGAAGCGAAAAAGAGTCAGCATTGATCATGAAAAGCGCTGCTATGTGAGTTTATGGCGCTACACATACTGTGACGCGTCGGTATAGGTGTACAAGGCGCGCGTCGGGCGCGACCCTATCAACTTTGAAGCGCTGTAGCGCAATAACGAAACGTTTCCCCGGAACGCGGTTTGCGCCATTTGATAGCTTATTTCTTTAGCTTTCTTCACGGAAATTATTTGAACAGATTCGTTTTGTCCCCTATTCATTGCAGTCCAAAATTCATTTTTTTTATTTTAAAAAAAGTAGAAAAATTGACATATTTTGAGTAAAAATCAATGAAAACGTAAAACCATGCATATGAAAATGAAGATCTCTTTATTTTCTATCTTTTCACGCAAACCGCATCTCAATATCATGTTTCGTTCAAAAGTTATGGGTGAATGAAGGTTCTGACTTTGACCCCCTGCCCCCCCGCTCCCAGGCGGCGTTCAGCAAAAAACTGGCCATCTCCGTGCTCCTGAGATGTACCTCTATAACATACTAAAAGCCGGTGAAAATCCGTCATGGGCCAATTTTGCCCATTTTGAATAAGGTCCTTTGTGCAATCTTTTATTGTTTGTACTTGTACTTCCAATGAATTAGGTACTCCAACCAATAATTATTGGTAACTAAAGTAAAAATTATATCGGGTAAATAATTGTTTGTATACAGTACTAATGGGTCTGTTGCAAACTTTTGCTACAGCTCTATAGAGTGTGCAATCTAATGTAAAATCGCCTGAAAAGTCCAATGATGGCATCAGAAAGCAATGAAATGCAACAATAAACTCACAAAATGCGTTTAATGAAATCCAAGATGGCGGCAAAATATCGAGCAATCTGTATGCATGCACCACGAACATCCAAGGATAGCCAACCTCACCATATCCATCACAACCAATCACAACGTAAATAAACACATAACCTCTACCTGCAGTGAGGTTGTCAAAGTTGGCAATCCTTGGATGATCACGGTGCATACATTCAGATTCCTCGATATTTTGCCGCCATCTTGGATTTCGATAAACGCCTCTTGTGAGTTTAATATTGTATTTATTGACTTTATGATGCCACCAATGGACTTTTCAGGCGATTTTACATGGGAGTAAACACTTTTTATCGCTGTAGCAAAAGTTTGCAACAGACCCATTTGAGTTGGTACCAATTATTTAGAGACGATAAATTGGTTGGGGCACCTAATTTATTGGGTAAGCAAGCACAACCAATAAATTAGATTGCGCCAATTTTATTAATAATTAGTCAGGTGAACCATTTGTTTTTTTTTTTTATTTTTCCAGTGAGCACCCAGCACCCCTCAACTTGCCATAGGTGGAATTGGAAAATTTCTCGGGGCAGCCCTCTACCAAAAGAATAACCGTGTGATTTTTTTTAAACAATAAATTCTGACCAGGCCTGCAGAATATCCCCTATCCGGCAATGTCGGATCGTGTGATCGGTGTGGCAAAATAGGAAATTTTGCGGCCAATTGTGGCAAAAATTAAAAGTTTTGTGGCATATTGTGGTAAAAATTAAAAGTTTTGTGGCAACCTTTTTGCACAAAGTGTGGCAAAACAGAGTTCGTGCGGCAAAAAATGTTTGGGATTGCAGCAGAATACAAAGATTGTGGGAGATTCTGCCGGGCCTGTTCTGAACAAAAACAAAAAATAAAACAAAACAAAAAAAAAACAAAACAAAAAAAACATCAGGTGTTAGCGGATCCACTAGCAAATGAAAAAATTAGCACAGGCCGCTGAAGATTCACATTAAACCCTGGTTTTGTGAAGAGGTGTGTTGTTGAAAAACTCAAAATATTGTTGGTCGAACCGGCCTTTCACAATTGAAACGAGCTGCCGCTACAACGCAAAACCGCTCAGCCAGTAACTGATGAACTTTTGAATCGCACTTTAGATAACTGCTCTGCGTTGAGTCGAGCATCGATTTGTAATTCGCAAAGTTGAGGCAGATCTTGGTTCCAAACTTAAACTTTAAATGGGACTCGTAACGAGCAGAAAAGAGAGTTTCGATCACATGGAGTTAAGCTGCGCTGGTCTGCGGACTAAACCTTTCAGTAGCGCACCGAGAGTTTCTTCATCTCTCTCTTTTCTCCATTAAAAAGCGTATGTTAGACAAGGATGGACAATGGGATAAAACTCCCTCTTTCTGTCCTTTTCCTACTTAAACATTCAAATGGGAAATGAGAGAGATGGAAGAGATCCTGGTTGCGCCAGTGAAACCTTTTCATCAACCAGATCACTTGGTCAAATCACGCTCACTCTAATTCAGTGGGTAGTTCGTTGCGTTTAACTCGTTTTAGTATTCCTCGCGGTGTTTATTTTGCCTGTACCATTAATTGACGGCGCTCAACAAATCATTCTCTCAGAAATGTCTTGCACTTGGAAATTTACTTTTACTGTCAAAAAGAAATTGAATCTGCATGAACTATAGACTTCCCTACTAAAGATGACCAGTTGACATCAGTTGACATCAGCCTGATGCCAACTGATGTCAACTGGTCATTTTTAGTAGGATCGATAGGGAAGACGATTTTTCTCGAACTTGCAGCAGTAAAACGGTTAGGTTGAGCCACTGGCGCAACCAGGGATCTATAAATGTACGGTACACACGCAACACGGTCCTCGGCCCCAAGTCCGCTCTAAGTATTTCAACAAGCATCGGCCACCAGCCAACGGACCGCATCGGATAGTTTTAAAATGGCGCAACCACAAAAGTAACCTCAAAATAGCACTTAGGGTGGGTTAGAGAGGCTCTAGACCCGCCCCAAGTAACGTAAAGTTGGGAGCCCAACATTCCGATGTGCCGTTAAAGAAATGTGAGGTTAGAATCGCCATTTTCAGGTGCGACCTAACTAAAGCCCGTTTGTACCGTACATTTATAGGTCCCAGGATCTCTTCCATCTCTCTCATTTCCCATTTGAAAGTATAAGTATAGGAAAAGGACAGAAAGAGGGGGTTTTATCTCCTTGTCCAATGTCCATCCTTGTCTATAACATACGTTTTTTAACGGAGAAAATATAGAGATGAAGAAACTCTCGTATAGTGCTCCTGGGTTGAACTCATCCCAATGACTCTTTCGTTCGCCCCCCCCCCCCCGGAATTTTTCCGCCTTAAATTCCAGTCACTTTCGAATTGTTTCGACAGAGCTGCCGTTTTGCCTTTTTTGGTCACGGTCCGCCTATGTGTAGTAGTTTGCCGGTGTGAATAGTGTCTTGTAGCGCGGAGTATTTGAACTTAAAGTGATTTCCTGAGTTAATGTGAGTGGTTTTTGAACGTTTTTAATGCGCGCCTCGTTATTTTCGCCGAACTTTACGCAAGATTCAAAGATCTATATTGTTGCAGCAAAAGTACGCAACTGACCCATGATCATCGATGAAAAGAAAAATGTCAGTATAAAGGAGCATTAAAGTGGCATTTCCCCATTTTTGATGAGTTTCCGCTGTGTTCGATCTGACACCGATGCGGCTAAATGCTTTGAGCTCTCAGCTCTCTGCATCTCATTGCGCGCTCTCTGCATTCTTTCAAAGTGATTCAACTTCCACCGCGCGCTCTCCCGAATCAATCGCAGGGGTTGTGTTGTGGCCCGCGGTTGCAGTGAGAAAATCTCACCCACCCCCTCACCCCCCCCCACTCCCCTTCTCTCTTACGACGCAATTTACTTATTTATTTATTATTCCAATATCCGAATTATTTTTCCCGCGGCAATGATGTTTTCTGAAATTGCTTTTTAATCTGGTTAACTCTCTGGCATGGCGTGGTGCGTGGGCGATTGCTTTGGTTCGGCGTGCGGCGCGCGATGCCGATATTCGATGCAATGCGGCTTAGGGTTCAGGGATAGAGAAGGGAAGGGCAGGGGGCATTTCGGGTCTTTGATTTTCGTAAATAGTCCCTTCGAGGCTGTTACAAGGGCCAATCAATAAGCATCGCTCATGAGCGATTTGCTCGCCTCCGGTCGCGTCAGATTTTATACGTTTCAATGGTCCCTCCCCTGCGCGCCCTTCCGGCTAATCCGCAATACGTAATTTTGAAAGCGGCTCTTTTCCGCTGCGCTTCTCTCATTCATCCGTCCCGTTCAGAGCGTTAACGCGCTATTCACGGCTAATGTCACGGTAGTCTCGTTTTATGGTAACTGCCTCGCTTTTCTCGGACGCATGAATAGGTAAACGGTGATTTTTAAGCATCTATATCGAGGCAGAGATTGTTTAATTAGCAATATATTTGAACCTTTTTTTTGCCCGGAATACCATCATTCAGAAGGTGAATTTATCCGGAAGATGATTTTTAACTTCATCCTCTGCTTACTTTATTTGTGCTTTATTGTTTTCTTGGAGCGAGCGGCGTAAATACATGGGCGGGTACAAGGATTTGTTTCTCCCTCTCTCCCTCCCTCCCTCCCTCTCTCTTTCTCTCTCCCTCCCTCCCTCCCTCCCTCCCTCCCTCCCTCCCTCCCTCCCTCCCTCCCTCCGTTTGGACGTGTGTGTTAGAAAAGGACGGAGATGGGGCTAAAGTCACGTTATAGTGGCGGATCCAACATCAATTATTCTGGAGAAGGCGGGGGGGGGGGGGGAGAGGAGGCCCGCTTGTGAAATTTGAAGTGTCGGAGAAAGCAATTCTGGGCTCTTCTCCGTGGAAAAAGGCTACATTTAAGGTTTCTAGGGAGGGGGTAGTGGATACCCTCGGAACCGCTACTCAGTCTGTGAAGACTACATTTAATTACCATCCAAAGGACAAAGGTTCGACAATTACCGATTACTCAGTAATCGTGTGATCGATTAACCTCCAATCATGCCAACTCTGGTGGAAAACGGAACTATTTAGGATGTCGCCTGGTTTCGCAAGTGAAATAAAAACAACGTTTTTCAAAGTATGCCAAGGAGTGAGATTTTGGACACTCGCCTTCTCTAAATGATGATTTGTGTGCGTAATACGTTTTTCTAATGCAATCCAATTTTATACGGTGTCATTAGCCGCGAGAAAAGAGCAAGTGGTGGGTAGTAGAGAGGAAGAGTAATAAAAAATTAGCCTCTTTTTTTTTTCTAAACCCTGTAAAAAGTTATTTATCATCTAACAGCGCCTGGCGACTGACAAGCTTCTTCCTCCTCAACCTCTTCCGTCTTCTTCTTCTTCGTTCTTTTGAAATTCCGTGTCGTGTCTCGTCGCCGGCTCCATTTTTCTTTGAGACGAATCCTTTGGAGAATTAATTATTTTTCGAAAGACTGAGCTTTTGTCAAATCTGAAAAATCTTCATTCAGTATCAAGCACCGTCCCTTCAAAATGTTTGCTGTTCACCATGACGCATTACTCTCTTGCATATAATCAGTTGAAACTTAAAGATTCTTCTAAACACAAATACTAGGTTAGCTATAGGGGAAATTTATCAATCCAATGGTTTCTCAACAACGGTTAAAACTTGCATGCATATAGTGCATACGTCGCAGGCAAATCGCAATCTTAGGCAAATCGCGATTTTTCAAGGCACAGAGCAAGCCGCTTATTTATGATTAGAAAAAATTCAGATCAAGCTTAATATTACAACAATTACAAACTAAATGGCCAAAAAACATCACATAGACAAAACAAAGAATTAAAATGGGAACTAGACCAACAATAATGTATTGATGTATGCAACAGTATGCAATGATGCATAGTATGCATAGATGTATGCAATGTATTGATGTATGCAATAGTATGCACTGTTGGTCTAGTTCCCATTTTAATTCTTCGTTTTGTCTATCAAGCTCAACCCTATAAAGACCAAGCCCGAGTATACTCGTTTTTCTTCTCTAGTCTCTTTCACACTGTTTCAGTCTTCATTCTGGATAAACGCGACTATCGATGAAAACATGTAAAAGATAAGATGTTTTCGAGCGCCTTCAATTCGTCGTATAGGCAATTACAACTCATATGAGTACGAACAGTTAACTACCTTCCCTTTGTAAGTGGAAGAGTGACGTTTTTTTTTAAAATAACCTGGCCCATAGAGGGTTAATGGTGACTTACAAAATAATTTTATCCGAGATTTGATTTTGCTCATTTGAAAGCTAATAAGCTAACGATCATATTGATAACCACAGATTAAGTTTTTCTCGAATGGCCCTCTTTTTATGAACTTTTAAAGCAATTACAAAAACGTGTTCATACACACATCATTTAAAACGCCGTAGGTAAAGAACTAATCAAAATAAATCTAACCTGACGAAATAATCAAATATATAACCATAATCAGATTATTAGCTTTCAAATGAGCTAATGTAAATCTCGATACAATTATTCTGTAAGTCAACATTGCGCTTGATCCGAATTTTCTCTGATTATAAATAAGCTGCTTGATCTTTCGCAGGCCTTCACCAATTTTCTATGACTTGCAATTTCTAAAGCAATTATTCATTGACTGCTTCTTTCCTTTAAAATATAAAATGTCCTTAAAGTTTAAAAGACACTGGGGAAGAAAATTGTTCAGACCTCCAAAGGAAGCTTTCCACCCAGTTTCACTTTTGTTCTCAATGCGTTTAAATTGAAACCATCAGAAAAAATAATTACATTTAAAACATTTAAATGAACATATTTTAACAAATAAAAATAGATAAATTTTGATTTTGGCCAAAGATTATGGGTCGACCAGATCATTATATATGTAAGTGAAATGAGCTTAGAACTAGAAACTTAGAGCGCAAGTTTTTCTTGAAAGCAATTTTCTCGATTTACAACAATGCACAGTGGACGGCGAAATTAAATAAAAGTTGAAATCACCTCAAATGATAGATTGAAAGTTTTCAGGCTTTCGAAACACAAAAACAGCTTCTGACAGTTAGTTTCAAAAAGAAATTCAATTGAATAAATGCAGCCTAGAGGATATTTATAACGCTTTCAACAGACGCAATTTAAGGTTATGATAACTTCTTTATTTTTCGCCACGAAATCGACCATTGATGTCTTCTGTGCGGCGCACGACGCAAATGAGGGTACCTACATATTTTTGAAATCACCGATGATTCCATCAGTTGAGAAAAGATTACTCAGTTTAGTTCAGTGTATGACTGTAATGCGAGAAAACACTCGCATCTGTGATATTTTCTCAACGTCGTCGGTGACTTAAAAAAAAACTTGCGGATATTATAATGATTTAACGGCGATTACACCAATTGAAAAAAGACCACATATGCGAGTATTTAGCATTACAGTTTTGAACTGAAAGTGAACTGTATAATCTTTCCACAATCGGTGGAATCATCGGTGAACGGAAAAAATGTCATTAAATAAACACAAACGGCAGCAAGAGAGCGTCAGTCCGCACGAGTGCCAAGACAGACGCCTGCAAGGTGCAATTCAAGGTGGACTCGAAACTGGATTGGCGCCTGGCGTATGTATCGGCCGTGCGCGCGTCGGCAAAAGGAACACAGGTGCTGACAAAACGCTAACAATGCTAACACAAACGGAGTCGGTGTTCGCTGCTCTCCCATTCACACCGTTCAACGCGTGTCGCGTAGTAGTTGTAAAACCATACCCTTCCTCAACATCATTCCTTATTGCACGCTACGCTGAATCTCATTAATAATATCTTAGCACCCCTATCAACCCCCCCCCCCCTCAAAACGAAACAGGACCGCGAGCCGTGATTGACGAATGACGAGACACTTGCCGAGTCAGCGTCGATTCCATGCCGATGATATCGATGAGAAAACGTCTGGAAATGTCCAAGAGAAATGGCGGGGGCGAAATCGACGACTTGGGATCAGATCGGGGAGGGATCAGGAGCGGTGTTAGCAGATTTGAGGTTAAATACCGTATATTTTACATTGATTCTTGTGAGAAATACGCGGCCTAAATCCGTAAATTTGACAACACTGTTCAGGAGGAGACGCTTTTCGAGGCACGCTAATGTACTGTCGTCTAGACGTTTAGACATGGAGAAAAGAGATGTTAATCCTGTCAGGTATCTTACGGCTGGATGTCTACGTAGTATTTACGTATGCCTATACTGACTCAATAGAAAATGAACTGTAGAGAAAACCCAACGAACACTTTATTTCTCACATCAAACTTAATCTAGGGGACCCCTTTACATTCCGGGGGAAACCCCCATACCCCTCTTTAAAATTCTGGGGGAGACTCCTGGACCCCCCTATTATATTCTGGGGGAAACCCCCAGACCCCTTTTTAGGGGTTAATTTACAATGGGCTGGTTCTGCAAATTTGCATCAAAAATCTAACAGCTATATTTGAAACATTCCAATTTTTCCCTATAAAATATAATAATATGTTTACCCATTTCCCCATTGATTTTAATGGAAACATTTTATACTCCAAAACTTGCTTACAATTTAAATTTTCGGAAAACCAAAAAAAGTCCCTCTGAGGAATGTTGTGAGCAACTTCTCTGAAAATTTGAATGCATAATGCATATGGAGCATAGTTTCAAAAGTTTTGCTGAGATACAGACAGACTGCGCCATCGCAATACTTTCTCAATTTCTATAAAACTCGTTAAATGTGAGAAAAGAAAAATGTGAACAGACACACGTATGCACAACAGAATAAAAAAAATGAGCTGAATGGGTAAGTGTGTCACGCAACTTAGTAAAAAAGAACAGTAAAAATTAAAGCTAGAAGCAATAATAAAATAGCCATGATACCTTTATCCATGATTTATTATGAAATAGTGCGAGCGCTTTCAGCCATACAAGAGGCCATCATCAGGCAGTAACAAAAACAAAATAAAGCAGTGTAAAGCGCAAATTAAAATTTACAAACAAACAAATACAAAAGCAAAACTCCACAAAGTATGCTGGAAAACCAAGAAACTACTAAACTCAAACAAAGATTTTAAAGATTTTATTCATTATGTTTGAGTTTAGTAGTTTCTTGGTTTTCCAGCATACTTTGTGGAGTTTTGCTTCTGTATTTGTTTGTTTGTAAATTTTAATTTGCGCTTTACACTGCCAGGGTCGGACTGGCCAGGGCCGCTAGGCCGCGATCGCGGCCTAAAGTTTCGCTTTTTGAGGCCCTAGGGGGCCCCGCAGGGGCCTTCGATGGGGCCCAGAATGGATAAAATGGAAAAATTTAGGAATGAAAAAAGAATAATGTATCAAAGAAGACAGTAAATAGATTACTCTAAAGGAAAACCATTGTAAGCTAATTAAGATTGCTTAATATAAGGATTGAAAATGCATCGAGACTGGCCAAGTCCACTCTAGTCCAAGATGCGCGGACCGACATTTGGAAAATCTGGGGCCCCCGAACGTTTAAAAAAGGAGCCTTCGAATGGATTAAAACGGGGCCCCCAATCGGGTGAAAAACGGGGCCCCCAAACGGTTTAAAACGGGGCCCCTTAGTCCCCCAAAAAGTATCGAAAGAATAAACTGGGAAGAAAATAATAAATACTGGCAAGAAAAACGAAAAAATGACAATTCGTGTAATTGCAAGCGAGAAGCGAGTCTTAGGAGTCTACCATTATGTCTTATATTTTTTAAAAACAAGTTTTCCTCTCTTCATTCTTTTCAAAATCAAAACTTGCTAAAATGTTATCTCTATCTCATAAATAATTACTCGGTTCTCTCACAAATGAAACCCTAAAAAACTCATTAAAATTGGGTTTTTAGGACGTAAAATTTTCAAAATTTTCCGGGGGAGGGCCCCCGGACCCCCCGTCAACACCTGTGGGGTATTTCATACCCCTCAGACCCCCCGGTAAGCGAGTCACGTGAAAACAGATGGCATCACTTTACCCCCCCCCCCCCCCCCCAAGAATGAATATCTAACTCCACCACCGAAGATAATAAGTTACTTTATCCTGGACTAGAAGCCGCAGCCGAGCATATGCTCTGCCTGATATTTGGGTGGGTTTAAAAAGGACCAAGAGAAGCCCACTGCGATCTGGATCCTTTAATAAGTCTAGGTAATAACTAAAAAATAAAAACCAGAGAACTTTAATTATCAGTTGAAAAAATAGCGTAAAAACTGCTTCGTTTTAAATTAATTTTTAAAAAATGGTCTGAGGGGGGCCCCAAAATGGAGGGAGGGGCCCCCAAATTGACCGAGCGGCCCAACATTTAGAGAGCCAGTCCGACCCTGTACACTGCTTTATTTTGTTTGTGTTACTGCCTGATGATGGCCTCTTGTATGGCTGAAAGCGCTCGCACTATTTCATAATAAATCATGGATAAAGGTATCATGGCTATTTTATTATTGCTTCTAGCTTTAATTTTTACTGTATATTTAGATACCTCTACAAGAATGTTTGATTAAAAAGAACAGTGGTCCGTGGGTTCAAAAGTGGGGGGGGGGGGGCTTGAAAAAAGTGGTGATCCTTTTTTTTAATTTTCTCCTTCTTTTTGGTTTCTCACTTTTCTTGAGCCCTGTTAAGAGTGGGGGAGGGGGGATTCGAGTGTTTGTTTTCCACTTTTTAGAGCCCTTTTACAAGCAAAAATGGTCCACGGAACGCCACTGAAAAAAAATGAACAAAGTAGATAAAGATTCATATTAGTTTCAAGACTCAATATAGTTGCGATGGGCGCCGAAAAGCCAATCGGTATAAACAACGCATGATTTCTTGTTCTTGTTGATTTTCATAAACTGTTAATACAAGTGTTTACTCACGATGAACAAAACGGGTAGGATTTGACGACTGATAAAAGACCCCTGAATTTACTTGCGCTTCAACAGCTAACTTACCTGCAAACAAAAATACAAAAAGGAAAGTTAGCATACTTTATGGTGAAGTAATGGTGGTGCATACAAGAATTACAAGACAGGAATTGAAATCTACCTTGGTTCTGAACACCGCACGAACAGCCACTTGATCATCATTTCAACATTGAGGTATACTATCGATTGGAAAATTGATAAAAAATGGAAATTCTAAGGACTTTTAAAAATCAAACGCAGACTGAAAATAATCGACAGTCAAGTCGAGCTTTAATCCAATAGACAGCGCCCAAAAACCAGTCTCTTTTCATAAATTTTAAATTTTATGGCTGATAATTTTTTTCTGAGAGCGAAAATAGACGAAACCGAGCTCATGAGACCCGCGTAATCATTTGCTCCATTTTTTTTTTAGCTTGAATCCAATAAAATTGATCGCAATTTTTTGTTTTGTTTTGTTTTTTTTGCGGTTGAACGAAAATTCCGACAAATTTTAGGTCAATTTTGGCACGCTTTTAATAGCCTAAAATATAGCAAAATTTTTGTTCAACCACCATTATTTATGTTGATATTGAGCTAAAAAAAAAATAGAGCAAAAAATTCCGCGTGTTCCATATGGGCTCGATTTAAAAAAAAAAATTATTTATTTATTTATTTATTTTCTTTTTGTACATTTACAAATCCGAATCTGAGTTCGTACAAGTCGTTTTTATATTATACTACAATATTATGTACAGGGTTTTTAGTAAAGCAAATTTTGAATAAAAATGAAAAAAAAACATAAAAAAAAACACAAAAACACAAAAAATGAAAAATTATTTATAAGACTGAAAATTCGGTACCTCCATAGGCGAGCCTATTTTGGAGGTAACCTTCAATAAAGAAAATTAAGTAGAAAATGCGCGAGAGAGTTTAAGAGTGAGGGAGAGAGGGAGTGAGTTTTTCGTAGAAAATACTGAACTTCCCCCCCCCCCCCCCCCCCCCCCCCCCGATAGATTGTCAAATGTTTGGTTCCCCCTTTTTTTTCTTAAGTTCAATTTTATTCTAATTCTAATTCTAATTATAATTTGGGCGTTTACCCCAATGCACCAAAGAAGAGCTCTGCGTTCCTGATTTCCAGTAATTTTTTTCTTACTAGTTTTTTTCTGGCAGGGAAAGACATTGCATTTAGTACCTCATCTGATAATAAATTGAAGAGTGTTGGGCCCATATAATTGAATGTTCTTTTAAAATTCTTTTAAAAAGAGCTTATTAAGTGATTACAAACGTGGTTATAAAATAATAATAATAATAATAATAATAATAATAATAATAATAATAATAATAATAATAATAATAATAATAATAATAATAATAAAGAACCCCAAATACAAATGAGCCTGTAACCGAGTTGTTCCAAACCCCAGTTGGAACAGTAGGTGACCTGAGGAAACTATATGAGCATGGACCTTCTAAAAGTAAAAATAAGAGACCAAGAGAAGAGGAAGAGCCGAAGACCATTGTACAAGCAGAGAAGCAGTTTAAGAGAGCGCTATCC
Organism: Trialeurodes vaporariorum; assembly: GCA_011764245.1. Classification (NCBI taxonomy): domain Eukaryota; kingdom Metazoa; phylum Arthropoda; class Insecta; order Hemiptera; family Aleyrodidae; genus Trialeurodes; species Trialeurodes vaporariorum. The sequence goes on along the minus strand of VMOF01000111.1, from coordinate 87,031,584 downwards.
TACATGAAAAATCTTATAAATGAAATAGAGATGGAGGCTGGTCTGAAAAATGGCGCGCGAGAGATGATAGACAATATGACAGAGGCATTCGAAGACATGAAGACAATTGCAGAAGAATTCCAAGACCCGACACGACCTGCTGGCGAAAACCTACAATTGGGGGATCTAAAGAAAGATATATTGTGTGAAATGCAGAAATTAGTGAAGGAAGCCGTGCGGAGCGAGATGAATAAAGCCAATATACCAGCACCAAAAAACCAGGTAAACGAAGTAAAAAATGCAGTTAGAGGTGTACTTATACAGGACATGCCCATATTAACAGCACAGGCAATCGCCACAGCAGGCCAACCAGGGACATACGCGGAACGATTGAAGATACCGAGCATAAATGCCCCTAGAATCAGCGCAATACCGAAGCCCACGGGAACTGTACTCACAATCAAACAAGCGGAAGGGAAAACAGACAAAGACCCCGATGTACTGACAAAGGAGTTCAAGAAAATCATAGACGAAAAGAATGAAAATCTACAACTAAGAGGAGTACGTAAAGGCAAAGATTGCGTCGTTGTAGTAGCGGACACCAAAGAGATGGCTGAAAAAATAGTGAAGAACGATCAATTCAAAGAAGCAGGACTAGTAGTGGAAACGGCGAAAAACAGGCAGCCCGCATTATTACTAAGGGAGGTTGATGCAGACCTGTCTGAGGAAGAACTCCAAAAAAACCCTTTATGAGAAAAACCCGAGACTGCAAGAAAATGGCCAACTAACGCTGCGAGATTTCAGTCTGAACTTTCAACCGGTAGCAAAACTTCAACCTAGAAATAAAAAGATCAAAGACAAGGTCAATTGGATTGTCAAGTGCTCTCCACAAATTAGGAACATTGTAATGAAGCAAGGTGAGAGACTTTTTATCAAGTACGGAACGGTGTACTGCTCGGACTATATCACTCCGACGAGATGTTATAAATGCCAACAATATGGCCACACAACCAAATATTGCAGAGAAGAAAAAGATACGTGCGGATATTGTGCAGAAAAAGGGCATAACTTTAAGAACTGCGAAGTGAAGAAAAACCCAGAAGCTCAACCCAAATGTGCGGCTTGTATCAGAATGAAATTAAAAGATGTCAACCATACCGGAGATTCGTACGACTGTATAGCATTCATAAGGGCTAGGGAGGAGATAGCCAGAAGAACAGATTATGGCCTCTGAAGCAGGAAGTCAGCGAGTGTCACTCAGCCGAGAAGGACTGAGTGACGCGAGCGGGGCGGAGACACAACCCAAGATCAGAGCCAAGTGGACAAAATCTGATAATTTAGAAATCTTAAGGTGTTATTTTTTGGCTCAGAAAAGAAACAACGTGACAGAAAAAGAAGTTTACGATCTATGGAGAACGAGAAATCCCAGAATACGACCCAATATGGATTCAAAAAAATTGGCATCCCAAAGGAGATATATTATAAAGAGTAAAAAATAACAGATGAGGAAATGGAGACAGTAAAAAATGAAACAGAAGAAGATTTAGGGGAGGATTCGGAGCAAATAGTAGAAGAACACACCCCCCAGAGACCCACCCACCAACCCGCATCCCAGACCCATCCAGACCCTCCTGTACGTGATGTCCCCGCCAGACAAGAAAAAGACGGTAGTTCCAGCCAAGAGGACGACGTGTCTCAGACAGTGGAAACCAATCGAGCCGTACTGAACACCGTCCAAGACGAAATTAACTTAGAGAATTGGATACGAGCAGAATTTCAGAAGGTAAATGAAGAAGCGCTGGAAGAAAGGAGAAGACTGAAGAAGTTAATCAACCCAAAAAAAGCCCAAAACACAATAATGCAATGCAACAAAGTGATCAAAAAAATAATTGAAGAAACAACAGAAATGATGAATATGAAAGAGCTTAACGCCCTTATATACGCCACTGCACGAATTGTGATACGCATAGAAGAGCCAGAAAATCATGAAGGAAGAAAAGATAGAAAGAAAAAGCAAGAAGTTCCCGGATGGCAAAAAACGTATTGAAGCGAAAATACTACATTGGAGAAGACAGCTATCAGTTCTGACCAGTAAAAACAACAACGGGATCAGTCAGAGAAAGGTACATAGCATAATGAGCGAGCATCAAAAGGAAGCAGAATCAGATAAAGAGTCAGTCATTGAGTACTTGAAGCAAAGGATCGCGGCGAGTGCCCAAAGAATCCAACGGTACAAGAAGAGAGTGTTACAGTACAAGCAAAATTGGATATTTAAAAATAACCAAAAAGCGCTTTACCGCCAAATCAGAGGAAACCAAATTGAAGTAAAAGACACACCAGAGATTGAAGAGGTCGAGAGGTATTGGAAAAGTATCTATGAAAATAAAGTGCGACATAACGACAAAGCAGAGTGGATAAAAAAAATCAAAATAGATGGAAAGATGGAATGGACAGAAATTACCCAAGATGGAGTAGTGGCTGCTATAATGAAAACGGCCAATTGGAAAGCGCCAGGAATAGACAAAATACAAAACTATTGGCTTAAACAATTCACAGCTACGCACGAAACGTTAACAAAGCAGTTCAGGGAATTGATCACGAGCAGGGAGTTTCCAGAATGGTTTGCAAGAGGTGTTACAACGCTGATCCCAAAAAATCAAAACACACGAGATCCTAAAAATTACAGACCCATTACTTGCTTGAACACAACCTTCAAAGTATACACCGCAGTAATTGCTGAACTGATAATCAAATACATAACAGAAGCGGAGTGTATGCCACTTGAACAAAAGGGTAACAGACGGAAGGCGAGGGGATGTTTAGATCAGCTTTTAATATCGAAAGCAATAATTGAAGACTGCAAGAAATGTAAGAAGAATTTAGGAGTAGCATGGGTAGATTACAAGAAAGCGTTTGATAGTGTCCCACATTCATGGATATTGGAATCACTCAAATTGATTGGAGTACACGAGAAAATCATTGACGCATGCAAAAATATGATGCCCATGTGGGCAACAGTGCTCCGCCTCAACTCAGTACATAAAACAACACAGACAGAGGTAATTAAAATAAGAAGAGGAATATACCAAGGAGACTCGCTATCACCGCTACTCTTTTGTATAAGTCTAATCCCACTTTCACACTTATTAAGGAGCCAGCAAAGAGGATACGAGGTGTCCGAAACCAAAACTGAAGTGAGCCATCTACTGTTTGTTGATGATCTGAAGCTCTTTGCGAGAGATGAACGGAACCTAAAAAAGATGCTAAAGACAGTGCATGAATTTAGCGAAGATATACGGATGGAATTTGGTCTAGACAAGTGCGCAAAATCAATATTCAAGAACGGCCATCTAGCACAATCCGACAACATTAGGATTCAGCAAGATATAGAGATTAGGCAACTAGAAGAAGGAGAAGAATATAAGTACCTGGGAGTTGAAGAAAACGGGAGAGTAGCACACGAGAAAATAAAAGAAAAGCTGAGAAAAGAATACAAAAGTCGGGTAAGGGCAATTCTAAAAACTCAACTAACTGCCAGAAACAAACTGCAGGCGATAGGAACCTATGCTATACCGATACTAGAATATAGTTTCGGGGTGGTAGATTGGACACTCAAGGAGATCAGAAGTATAGACGTGAAGACGAGGAAGTTTTTGACGATACACAAAGTACACCACCCGAAGTCAGACGTGGACAGATTGTACGTAGCTCGGGAAGAGGGAGGAAGAGGATTGAGGCAAATAGAAGCGGCTTACAAGTCGAGCATCATCAACTTGAGACACTACTTAGCGAATAAAATGGAATCGGACCCATACTTAAAGATGGTTTTTGAAACAGATCGCAGAAAGTGTGAGACTAAATCAATACGAGAACAAGCAGCCAAACTAGAGAATGTGGAAGGAATCCGAGCGCGGGACGGGCAGACTGAAGAACAAAGAAAACAAGGAGTAAAAACGAAATTAAGTGACAACATACGAGAAAACTGGACGAGAAAACCTATGCATGGTCAATATCCAAAGAGACTCGAAGAAGAAAGAATTTGCAAGAGAAAGTCGGTTCTTTGGTTAACCCAAGGGCATTTGAAGAGCGAGACTGAGAGTCTAGTGGTAGCAGCACAAGATCAGGCGTTGGCCACCAGATATAGAAGGGTAAGAATACATAAGGAAGGCGGGTCATCCAAATGCCGTCTCTGTAAAGCCTACGAAGAAACAGTGGACCACATCATGTCAGGATGCCCAATACTGGCAAAGGAGGAGTACACGTACCGTCACAACAGAGTATGCGCACAGGTGCATTTCGATATATGCAAAGCCCTAAACGTACCCATAGAAGCCAGCAAATGGTATGAACACAGTCCAAAACCAGTAACAGCCTCAGAGGATGGGAAAACAACAATACTTTGGGACTATTCGATAAGAACGGACCGTACAGTACCGGCCAACAGACCGGATATAGCGGTCAAACAAACTGGAGGCCCATGTATTTTAATAGACGTGTCAATACCAATGGATGGCAACGTAACGGAGAAAGAAGCAGAGAAGCTATTGAAATACAAGAGTCTCCAAATTGAGCTGAAACGAATGTGGAAGACGAAAGCCGTTGTAGTCCCTATCGTTATCGGAGCGACCGGGATAGTATCGAAGGAGTTAACAAAGTGGCTGGACTGCATACCAGGAAAAACATCGCTAGTGAGTGTACAGAAAACCGCGGTGCTAGGCACTGCGACTATACTGAGAAAAGTCTTAGATTAAGGAATAGCGAATAAGAATACAGGCGAAATTGTAAGCTGTTCGGTAAAAAAAAAAAGAGAGAGAGAGAGAGAGAGAGAGAGAGAGAGAGAGAGAGAGAAGGGAGAATAAAAAGAAAAAAGGAGAAAAAAGTAGAATTAAATGGAAAAAAAGAAGAAAAAAAAGGGAAAAAAAAAAAAAAAAAAAAAAAAAAAAAAAAAAAGGGAAAAAGGAAGAAAGGAAAAGAAAAAAGGAAAAGTAAAAAGGAAAAGAAAAGAGAAAAAAAGGAAAAGAAAAAGAAAAGAAAAAAAAGGAAAAAAAAAAAAAAAAAAAAAAAAAACCGAACAGCAGGACTAGTAGTAAGACTCGACTCCAATGTAAAGGGTCCCTCAATCAAGGCAGTGCAACAAATGGTTGCAAAATCTGCCTTCTGAGGGAATAACCTCTCCCCCTTCTTTTGTTAGAAGAAGGCAGTCAATTAAGTGTTAAAAATCAATTAATATTAATATATAACGCGGCAAATGTAATCAAATGCCGCTCTAGGCCCATGGCTTAGGACCATTGTTTGGTCCCGCCGTGGGACCACCATCATTACCCGCAAAAGCGGTGAAATAAAAATACACATAATAATAATAATGATAAAGAGGGCCGTTAAAGTCAAAAATCTGTCAAAGAAAATGATGGCGCTGTCTGGCGGATTAAAATCTCACCACAGAGGCGGGGTAAGGAAGCACCTTGGGGCAAGAGGTGACACACCACACATCAGGGTATCGTTACCCATAACATCAATACGTGTAATCAAACATCGAATATGCCTATCTGACACAACGATAAATTGTTCAAGTGCGTCAGTACAGTATCATACTGATGGCAATAAATTAGTCGAAAATGACAGACTTAAGAGAGGAGAGAGCGTTGCGTCAGGGGGAGGGGGCGAAGAGGGGATGAAGGACTAGGGGGATGGCAGGAAAGATAAGCGCTGCACGAAACTGTCTGGGACGAAATTAAATGGCCGCTCCTTTAATGTAAATGCGGCTCACATATTTGCAACAAAGTTAGAATGTCTTATCTCAGAGACTGAAATAGAGGAAAGCGAAGAGAGGGAAAAGGAAATTTAGCACCATTATACGACGAACCTCGGGTTAGTTTCGCTTCTCCGGAATGCTTGGAAGTAGGCAACCCGCAAAACAGTCCTGCTCAGAAACTTTGCGTTAACAGTTGTTACGGGGTTAGGTACGTCGAAACTATTTTGCAACTTATGTATAATATGTTCGCGCACAACTTACGAGCCGGCAATTTGCTGAGCTTTGGGCAGCTGCCAAATTGAGCGAAAGAAAAGGAAAAGTGTGGGAGGAAGGAGGAAAGGTAGAATAAAACAACGAGAAATTTTTTCGAGATGAATAAAATTAATGAAGTGCTTTGCAGTCTGTACTTATCGTGACAATGAAAGCCTCAGCATTTGAGTAATTGCAAACGAAGGAATTTGATGGACTGTTAAAAAAAAAAAAAAAAAAAAAAAAAAGTGAAAATGGTGAGCCAGATTGTGTTTGCATCAACCCATAGTGTCACGAACTTCTAAAACACGATTTTTCCAATTTCAGATACGAAAAAGTGGATCGAGTGATTAATTTTGATCCAAATTTATGTGCACAATAATCTGTCTTTTTTCGAAGAGCCTATGTAAAAGTATGTGTAAGGTGCACTGCGGTGCACGCGGTGAACGAATGAGTTTTAAGAATGTGAGGCTGAAATCAGTCCTCAATAAATTGCAAAGTTCGGCATCAATGTACAGATAAACAGTGATGGGCAAACATTATTTCTTGAAAAACCATAAATAATTAACTAAAGTTATTCGCATTTTTCTCATGTTATTCCTATTAGTGAATCGAAGTTTTGACACTACCAGCATACTCATCTGTCATAAGATGAATGACTGGTAGTGTCAAAACTTTGATTTACTAATAGGAATAACATGAGAATAATGCGAATAACTTTAGTTAATTATTATATGAATAGAGTTTATTAGTTATGAATAATTAACTAAAGTTATTCGCATTTTTCTCATGTTATTCCTATTAGTGAATCGAAGTTTTGACACTACCAGCATACTCATCTGTCATAAAATGAATGACTGGTAGTGTCAAAACTTTGATTTACTGATAGGAATAACATGAGAATAATGCGAACAATTTTAGTTAAATATTCATGGTTATTCAAAAAATGATTTTTGCCCAAACAGTTGAGAATAGAATGAAAGAAGAGGGGAAGAAAAGGAGGTGAAATGAAAATTTACAGCGAAGCTAAGCTAACCTTGAATTTGTGAGAGGTATAAGAATAAACTTCTACATACAGATGAAAACCTGGAAGATACGATAATCGGATAATCTACCACGTCAAGATGTTTAGCGCTAATCTAGCTTCTTTTCTAGCTCTTCTCTGAAGAGCCCTTATGGGTCAATTGGGTGGGAGGGGGTGGGGGGGGGGCTTCAAAGCTTCCGAAGATCCTTCACCGACTCACACTCAGTTTACTAAGCATGCGTGTTAGATAGCGCCACACACATCGCAACGAGGCGAAAAGGCGAAAGGGGAAGATATTTTGATACCGTGCTATAATCTTCAAACTTTATATCTTATGGATTGTTCCGCATAGCTTTGGTTTATTTATGAACTCAAAACGTCGAAAAGAAAAATAAGAAATAAAGGTAGTTGAAGGGGGGGGAGGGGAGTGCACGAAGAGAATGGGCGGAGAGAGAGAGAGAGAGAGAGAGAGAGAGAGAGAGAGAGAGAGAGAGAGAGAGAGAGAGAGAGAGAGAGAGAGAGAGAGAGAGAGGAGTGAGATAGAATGGGAGAGGGGGGGGAGAGAGAGAGAGCAGAGAGATACGTTAGCACACACACTTAACAAAGCACTTGATAAAAGAGACTCGAAATTAAAACCGATTCTGGAAAGTTTTGAAAAAGTTGCGAGCTTACATATTTTGTTCCTGGTCCCGACAGATCTAATCGCCTTTCCCTACCCGGAAAAAAAAGTTTCTCCCGAAAGCGAAAACTTTTGAAAATACATACACTTACGATTTTTATTTCCTCGAACAGTTTGAGTTCCGTCAAAACTTGTTCTTTTTTCTGTCTGAGTTCGAAATTTTGGTTTGAGAAAAGTAAACTTGGGAGGCATTTTATACCTCATCGGCTGAGGAGACCAAAGACAGAAAGTAGAAATGTACAAAATTCTAATTTATTAAAAGAAGAAGAAAAAAAATAATAATAAGTTTAAGCTGCTGAGTAAACAATGGAGAGTGATAAATTACGAAGGAGAGAGAGTACTTTCTCAAGACGAAAAAGAGAATGAACATTAAGATGGTGGTACAGGCGCGTGCACTGTGGTTTCAACTCTAAATTATAATCGAAACGAATGTTCAACACTTCAATGATGGAGAGGAAACGATAGTAATTTATCTAAAACAAAACGGGAGGTGGGGCATAAAACACGATCATATTCGTATTGAATATAATTTTTTTTATTTAATTATTAACCCTTTAACTGCTACGGACGAGTATACTCGCGGCGGAGAAACCTCTTCTCTTAGAGCTGCGGACGAGTATACTCGCAATCGTGACTGGATTCCTCAAAACTCTTAAAAAAAAAATAAAAAAAAAATTAAACAAAAAACGTAACAATTCGTAAATTTGCACGGTTTTCCATTCACACCCTGGCAGTACCTGCATTCCTAACTCAGCAGTCAAAGGGTTAAATAAAATTCGACCCTTCCGGCCCCTGAATCATATCGAACAAAATTCAACCGCTACACCGTACACGGATAGATATGGTCGGAGCTGAATTGCTCGACCCAATTTAATTTGGCTGATTGAACTATCAATAGTCACAGAAAACATATTTTACGAAAAAACTATTAACGGTATGTGAAATAACACGAAACCACCAGAAACAGAAACACGTTCTTTCCACTTAATGTTACAAATATAAACTAAAACTATAAACAAAGGTGCAGTACTGCCAATGGCGGCTCGTCCACTTTGGCAACCATGCTTATTTTCCATTTAAACCTGTGCAAAAGTATCGCTATCTTGGGGTGCAATTACACTTACCGAAGATAGATTGTTTTACATACGTTTAAATGGAGATTACCAGTTGTTGCCACATTGGACGAACCGCCACTGCATGCTGCACTGCTGGCAGTGGTGGCTCGTGCTATTTGGCAACCATGTTCTTTGCCGCAGTTGAACTTAAAAAAAGTATCGATTTCTCCTAGGTTCAGTTAATCCCCTGAAAATCGATTATTTTACGAATAGGTTTAAATGGAGAAAATCCATCGTTGCCATATTGCACGAGCCGCCACTGTATGGAGGAAGGTGGCTCAGAGTTAAGACCACTTAACTTGAAAACACTATCGAGTCGCCCCGAGGGGGGGGGGCGACTAATTTGAAAAAGCTTCAAATGGACATTAGAACGCAATAGTTTTGTATAGGCGGTAGATTTCAACTCAGGTCAGGGCCAAGCCAAACTCCGATTGGCTTTCAACTCGGGTTTATTGCAAAAAAACATTTGCTTTTCAACTCGAGTAAAAAGAGTTTACACCTCTTCCATAGCAGTTTTGTTTACCTAGTTAAAAAAAAAAAAAAAATTGCGGCTATGCGTGATGCTGTAAGGCCGTATTTGCCGCGGGTTCATAAACCCTTCGACTTCGAATATACCAAGTACTCAAAAAGAGGTTTACGCGTTTGTGTGGCTAGCTCACTAAAAAGAGGATATAGTTAACTGTTCCTACTCCGCGGAGTTAAATTTGCCAATCCATATAATTGAAGGCGCTAGACGAAACATTATTCGAGATACCTTTCACTGTGAATAAGAAATTTGGAACAGTATCACTATGGTCTGATTGTGAGATCGCCAAAAAGTGGCCAAAAATAAAAATATCTACTACGGAATTGAGGAAAATCAGGTATCTACTAGCATTCTACACCGTTTGAAGGGTCGCTAGAACCCCAAAGTTAGCTTAATCTGATAGCGGAAATTATCTGATATTACTTGTTGAATCTTATCAAATTGACGGTAAGTAAACATGCTTCGAAAGTTGAGTCAGCGACCGTCATGTATAAAAATATTGGTCACAGATGTAATTTGTTATTTAGGCGAAACTGTAGCATGGAAGAGACTCACCAAGGTATGCTTAATCACTTTCTTACCTCATATATTTAAAATACAAAACCCTATAAGCCCCATTTAAGTGTTCATAAAGTCACTAATTTCATAGTCCAAAATTTGAAAATTCTCAAAATATAGCTGAGCCATTATTTTAAAAGGGGACATTTTCAAAAAAAAAAAGTATATTCTAACTGAAAAAAAAAATTATTCTCTCCATTGAGTTATATCTTCAATTTTATGAAACTAAGTTGTTTCACTCAATTTTTATTTTTTTCACTAGTTTTTCAGCTTTTTTTTGGTGCAGTGTTTGCTCTAGTGATTTTAGAGTCAAGTTGACATTACTGTTTTGTACTAATTATTGCATCATCCAAACTTCAAACACATTGTAGGAGTGAGGTTAGATCATTAATAACATCTTCCTTTAACAGCTAAGAAAATAGGTAAGTTTTAAACTATATTTTAATAATTATTCCAACTTGCTTCTAAATGTAACGTCCGTAACAGGAAAGTAACAAAAATCAGTGTATTTTCCTTTTGAGTAGGTATATTAAATTAATTTTTGGTGAAAGAAACATTCATGATGTTTATGTCATGCCAGGTGGATCACTTTTTTCACAGATATCTTAGGGACCATTTTATTACACATTACATTTTGTAACGTCCGTAACGTTACGGACGTTACATTCATTACCTTGTACCTAGTTTTATCAGTTACGGACGTTATAACCATTGTTTTACTTATTATTCCATAACTGAAATGCAACTGTGCGCCTTCAAGAAGCAAAGGTTAGGTTAGGTTAGGTTTATTACATTTATTATCACATTTTGTGTCAATAATTTTGCATTTTTACTTGCATCTCAAACAAAACATTTAGTTTGACAGGTATTTATTTTGATTTCAGATTATTATGACTGGTAGGTACTTCTGGAAGAGAAATTTTACCACCTGGGATGCTCCTCAGAAGTGTAATTTAAGTAAAAATTCAATTACCACTTCAAGATTCTCAAATTGTGTTATTATTTTATATTTATTTTTATACAGGGTTTATTGGGCCGTTACTTTACGAGGGTGGATTTTAAAGTAAGTTTACCTATTTTTCTTCTCAGAAAATATCAATGCTAGAAAAAAAAACAAAACCAATGTTGAAACGTACGTACTTTCAGCTTTCTAACGAGCTTTAGTTTTTCAAATTTTTGCCAATGCGTTGCGGAGATATCGTGGATTTTCCTCATCCGTCTTTCCCTCAAATGTGCCCACCTTTTCACGCGCTACAGAAGACTGCGAGTTTCGGCAGGCGATGCACTTATCTCCGGATCAGACATCTCAATAATATCTGAGTGCATGTTGTTTACTGAATAGACTACTCTACTACTGAGAAAATGATCCAATCTGTTTCGATCTTCAAACTTTCGGTCAGTAAGGAAAGAGCAACCATCATGAATTGAAGCTGGATTAACAGCTTGCGTCAACACCTGGTTCAGGAGTATGTGGAAAGAATTTTACGATTTTTTTTTTTTTTTTTTTTTTTTTTTTTTTTTTTTTTTATGAAAAATTCAAGAATCTAGCGGGTAACTATGTCAAAAAATGAGGTGAGATGCCTCACAACAATGTTATGACTTGTTTCAATAAAATAATAGCTCTATTTTACTTTTTCAAAGTCTAAAACTTATGTTTTCTGTGAGGCTAAAAAGGTGGGCACGTTTGAAGGAGAGATGGGTGTGGAAAATCCACGATATCTCCGCAACTCGTAAACCAAATTTGAAAAACTGGAGCTCATTAAAAAGCTGAGAGTACGTACGTTCCAACGCTGGGTTTGTTTTTTTTTCTAACATTAATAGTTTCTGGGAAAAAAAAATAGGTAAACTTACTTTAAAATCCACCCTCGTAATTTTAAGTTTTTGATTTTGTTCAAAATAATTTAGTTTATTGTTCCTAATAAAGTTTATTTTTTCTTCCTTATGCTGCATGTTGGTTATTTTCAACCTTTCTTGTCACTACATAATTTATTTTTGTAATTTAGATGAAAATCTGAGTATAAGATGGAGGGCGGTAAATTTTTTCATTTTTAATAAACTAATTTCAGATTTAGACTTAAATTGAAAAAAAAAAAAAGTTTTTGGCATATTTACACATATCTATTGAAGATAAAACAAAATCCTGGTCATTTAATAGGAATAAGCAGCTCTGAGTAAAGATAAAATGGGTTAAAACATATCTATTGTCCAATCATTGTTACCTAGTAACGTCCGTAACAGATGCCGTGTAACGTCCGTAACACCAAAAAAGAGCAATAACTCAAAAAATCATAGGAAAATTTTTTTAGACAAAAATGATTCTTAAAAATAGATGGTATGAAGAATGACTCAGTTCAAATAGAATTGGAAAAAAACTAGAATTGCTTTTAAAAAAAGCAACCGAAATTAGGTCCATGGAAACTGGGTGTCTTTTTTGTAACGTCCGTAACACTTCATTTTTTAACGTAACTGGAAAATGAACCAATATTTTGCTACGAAAATTGACAGAGAAGTAGTAACCATCTAGTTTTATAACTTCCCCTAAACAGTTCCTCATAATTTTGCACAGATTGTGTTATATACCAATTAGAAGAGTAAAAATGTAACGTCCGTAACAAAAATAATGGCTCAGCTTGACTTTTAAACCTGCGATATCTTGTTGATTTCGGCAGTTTTAAAGGACCCAGGCTTTAATATAAGCATTTTCGAGAACGTTGACTTCATAATCGCAAAATGGTCGCATTAATTGTTTGATCTAATTCAATAGCCTACATTTCAGTTCAGAAATGTGCTTATGAGGGAAAATACATTGAATCAGCGTTTGTTTGGAACCAGAGAGATCCTCGGACGGCAATCGATATCGATAAATCGCTCTTCTAATAAAACAGTCAATACAAACGACTTAAACGTACAGAGACTCTTAGAGGGACGCAACTCGGTATCGCACCTGCAAGAAAATCTAATACAACCATACCAAGAAACAAACAACTCACAGCAAAGACTAAAAGAAAAGAAAAGAAAAGTGGGGATTGAGAGACTGAGACGGGAAAATTTAAGAGGGAAAAAGAAGAAGAATATTGAAGAAAAGAAGGGAGGGTACCCGAAATCACAGAAGCAACTTAACGAGGGGGTTACGTTATTACGCTTACGTTGGACGAAATTTATGAACTTGGAAGAGGATGGGGAAGCGAGTGTACGATCGAACGCAAAAGTTTTGGCAGTCAAGAATTTTCACCGAGCCAGTGGCGTCGCGTTCAATCTGGCAACGCAGCATATCGTCCATTTGATCCGAAGTAAAATATCGATTCGAGGGAGTGCGCGGTGCACCCCCAATGTTTCGACTCTTTTCACGAGGTTTAATGGACTGCATACAACGTTGCCAGATTGCGCGCGACACCACTGCACCGAGCGCAGGAAAAAGGCACACAAGGTATATCAAGAAAATCAAAGATCGTCAAAGTTTCGAGGAGAAAGACTTCTGCATGTGTACTATGACTTTCAAAAAAAATTCCTCTCATCGAAATTGTTCTCGGTGAATTTTCCTTTTACTTTCCATCATTTTAAATTTTTTGAGGCATAATGTCACAGTGGCAATATTGTGAGACTCCGAAATACCTGAAAACCGTAAGAATGGGGCAGTTGCAAGGGTCTGAAATTTTAAGTTTTTTATTAAGAAAATTATGGAACTTGAGCTGAGAACGATGGTGCCTTTGGTTTTTTCCCAAGTGTCCCGGTTTTGGAGATACACACGTGTAAAGTCGTAAAAAATCGTGAGCGTAGTGACGTCACTATGCGGAATCCTTATTTAAAACAATGTATTTTGGGCCAAAATCACATCTCCGGAACAATGGGAAACAATTAGAAACCAAAGGCATCTTTGCTCTTAACTCATCAAGAACTTTCATTTTCTTTATAAAAAACACAACATTTCAGACCCTCGCAACTGCTACTCGCAAATTAGTCGAGAGATGAAATAATGAAAATTTCTATAAAAATACTTTCTTTCGAAAGCCATAGTACTTGTTTCAAGATGCAATGCAAAACATTAGGACACATTTTATTTTCAACCGCAAGGCAACATTCCATGCCTCCTTTCTGAGCTCGGTGGAAATTCTTGACTGCCAAAACTTTTGCGTTTGATAGTACTCTGACATTGGAGCGTAGCCGGTCGATCACCCTACAGTCTTCACCTTGCTTTCCTTTTCACTGACATGACACGACGATAATAAGTAACTTTTACGTGAAAATAAATGGGGTATGCATTCATATACGGACTGAATAAAAATACTACTATGTAAGTACTTACTTCGGCTTCGTAATGGATGGGAGGAGCGGCAAGAGAATGATCGGTGGCAGCGGGAAAGGGGGTGGGGGGTGGGTTTTTTTTTTAACCCCCCACCCCCATCTCTTATACTCGCTCTTCGTGCCCGTTTCCCCCGAGTTTCCGTGAATAAGTTTATTATGTTAGCGGCTCTGCTCTATGCGTGCACCAAAGTTCATTTGATTCCGCGTTTTTTTTTTCTGTTTTTTTCCTACTCTTCTTTTTTTTTCTTCTTCCAGAGCATAAAGTGCTTTGTTGTCAAAGGTGGTGATTTACAGACAAAATGACTCCTTTCACTCTTCGCCTCAATTTCTAAGTAAGGCGTAATGACATTTTCGAAATTGAATCCTTTTGCTAGAAAAACGGTTCAATTCAAAAGATCGTGTTTTGAGGAAAACACGGGTTTCGAGTTTCGTGAAAAACCGACAAAAAGCTTGCATTATCACGAGGGATGAAGTAGAATTAGGCTTCATCCTTCATGGAAAAATAAGATGTATATTTTTTTTTCTCAGTTCTTCTCTTATATCGACACGACTGCGCTGGATCTGATTATGAACAGTTTTTTTTTTTTTTTTTTTTTTTTTTGTTACTGTAAGTTGCATACAACATGATTTCATATCCTTTAATGGAAATATTTTACGATCAATACTTGAAAGAACAATGAAGCTCTTGCAAAATTTTGCTAGAAGCACATGAATGGTTAAATCTCAGAAACCAGCGAAAATCGTGAAAATCTTACTAGAAAATTCTAACATTCAGTAATGAATCTGTTAAATTAGTTTGTTAACCCATTTCTACCAGGTTCAGGTAACAAAAATTGGAATGAAAGTTACAACTTGCTCAAATTCAGTTTGTAGTTAAATATTCGTACTCCGTGGTGCTTATTTTGCCTATCCCGGTAATTGAAGGTGCTCGATGAAACATTATTTTGCAAGTTAGAGTAGCTTTTAGTTCCTGTGCGACCCTTTTGCTGCCAGCTGTTCAAGTTACCAGAAGAAATTAAAGTTAAAAATGGCTCAAATTCAGTGGGTAGTTATATAAATATCCGTACTTTCCGGTTCTTATTTTGCCTATCCCAGTAATTGAGGGCGCTCAAAGAAACATTCGCCAAGTTGATGCGAGAGATCTGAAAGAAACATTAGCCAAGTTGATGCGAGAGATCTGAACCTGGGTTGAGATGCCCGCGTAAACTTTTCTGTTTTCGCTGAACCCGAGTTGAGTCGGCGAACTCGGGTTGACGCGGCACCGATGTCACCAAAATGAGCGAGGTTAAACACGCGTCTTATGCTGCCGCACTTTTCCGTACCGCAGCGAGCATCTCCGCCATTTTCGTCAAAAATGTGAACAAACACAGGGAAAAAGAAGAAAGAAATCCTTCTAACTCGAGTTCAAATATACGGGTGTATGCGCTAACCCAGGTTGAAAACCAACGAGGGTTGGCCGAACCCGGGTTGAGATCTCTCGCATCAACTGGACTATTAGTTTGCAAGAGTTAACGATTAATTTAGAGTAGCTTTCACTGCCCATGAGAGATGAACATCGAAATCAAATAACTCGGGTTTGGTATTGAAAGGGTTAACCCTTTAGTAGAAGTGTCACATGAAAACCCAAGACCAAATTCACAGGGGAACCCATGGGGATTTTTTCGTGGACACCCATCGGAAATAGCACGATCATTCACATGGGAACCCGCATGTGAACCCGTAGGCACCAACGAGTTTCCATGAGCGTACCTTATGGGTTCCCATGGGTACTCATGGATTCCCATGGGAATGGTCTTGTTATTTTCCATAGGAACCCACGAAAAAATTCCCAAGGGTTCCCCTGTGAATTTGGTCATGGGTTTTCATGAGACACTTCTACTAGGGAAGCAAGTGAAGGTTACCCCTATAACTGTCCTAAAACTACCCATGAGCAATATACTTATTAAATAAAACAAAAGCCTTCTTTAATGTAAATTCTAAAATCATTCCGTTCGACTATTTTGGCTCCATGGACCATTCGCTCGCAACATTTGGTCAAAATTGGCAGCTAGGGCAAAATAAAATGCAACCACCGTCACAGCTCGGGGCCAACACCCCCCCCCCCCCCCCCCCCGCCACTACCACCAGGCACCACCGCAGCACTGTCGCGTCAGAACCAACGAACCGAAAAGTAAAGAGAGAAGATCACGCGTAATATGTATACCTTTTCCAGCAACGCATCAGACTGGACTCGCAGAAGCCAAATATATTTAAACGAATTTATTTTTTGCTCCGCATAAATACTAAACAAAACAAAATTAATTAAATAAATAAATAAATAAATAAATAAATAAATAAATAGATCCACTCATAAAAAAATAAATAATTTCTATTCAAACTAAGAGGGAGAGAGAAAATAAAAATAAATGATAAAAGAAGAAGAATATGCTTGATGATGTATTTGAGGTACGAGAACTTCATTTCATTTTCAGGCTACGTACTTACACACAATTTTTATTGTTTTTCATACTGTGTTAGCGCAGAATTTCAAGCTTGATTTTTTTCTTTCTCTTTTTTATACCACTGTCTATCTAATTTGGATCCAGTTTTTCCCTTCCTTTACTTGATATCCAAGTTAACTATACTTTTCATGAAAACTGAGTCATCAAAAATAATAAATAAAGTAATGAGCAAAAATATGGATCAAAATACTAGTTGCGATAGAATATAATTTACGGTTCTTCCAAAATTTTCTTAGTTTTCTCTGGATTGTCAATTTGCGGTTAGGTGCAGATAATTTCTGTTTTCCGGAGTAAAATTGAGTTAATGTAAAGCACAGGCAACATTTGGATTCAGCAAGTAAAGCTAAAATTCTCGCTGTAATGCAAATTTCAATAAACTTGGTTCAAAAATTAAGATTTACTGAAGAGGAGTTATGAGCGTTGTTTATGGTGCAATTGTGTTAGCAAATGTCTGCAGAATCATTCGCTTGAAGCGTTTCTGGATTTTTTTCTTAATTATTCATACAAATCTTTTTTTTTTTTTTTTTTTTTTTTTTTTTTTTTTCAAAAATATAAGTGTCGGCAGGGTTAAAATTTCCAAGTTCCTTTCTGCAAAATAAATGTCATCTAATTCGAATCATACCTCTCAAAAGGCCATCGTCAGCGGGTCGATCATTTATTTCATAGTTACTTAAACCGATCTTCAAGACTGTCTATGAGTGACGCTATTGGTTGAGAATTGTAAAAATTGTATTATGCTACGACGATAACCATCGTTAAAGCACCCGTTTCTTTAAAAGCTATCAACGAAAAGCTCTTAACTAATGACGCTCTTAACGATGGTTACCACGGCAACAGCTAAGTTTTACAATTCTCGGCTGTTACAGCTCCGTAACTCATATAGACAGTGTTAACGATTGGTTTAACGATGCGAAGTAAATGATCTGCCCACAGATTCAATAAAAATATGTGTCGCTTGTGTTCTCTTTTTCCTAAGTGTGTTTAAAATGACAGAAGAAACCAACGAGCAATAACAAAGGAGAGGCTTTATGGGACGTCATTTTCAGACACCAAGGAGCAGTGGCGTAGCGTGCAATGTGGCAACAACGTATTTTCTCCATTTAAACCTATGTAAAACAATCGATCCTCAGGAGGTGCAATTGCACCCCCAAGATTTCGATACTTTTGCATAGGTTTAAATGGCAAAAAACATGGTTGCCAAATTGCACGAGCCGCCACTGCCAAGGAGGCAGCCACGATGGGTATATCCTGCGGACATTTTTACTCGGGCTCACTTTGTTTGCCTAACTTGTTTAACCTTAGAAATTAAAAAAAAAAAAAAAAAAAAAAAAAAAAAAAAAAGGGACAGTTAGTTACATTTGAAGTTGGTTTTTAACGAAGTGCAAGTGTGTTAGAGTGGCTGTGTGGGCACAGAAATCGATATAACTGTTTCTTTTGGAAGGATTTGCAAGATAAAAACTGAATCGTGACAGAAATAAGCAAAATTTTCTCACCTGTATAGTTATGATAGAATTCTGTGTCCAGATATACACTCTATAATATGTGAGTTTTCATTTAAAACCAATTTTCACTGCATTTGTATACAATTTTTGATTTAAGGTTATAACAAAATGCGACAGACAAGCTAGAATCAATGATTTTTACGCCTTAACAATAAAACTAGGTTTTCTCATCATAAGATACCTCTTCCTCACCCCTCTCGCATAGGTGTCCATGTATTTTGACCCGCTGATTTCAAATTCGGCCTTGGTTTTTACTCAAAACTCATACTTTTTCCGGAATTTCGAATTTTCGGCTAAGAAGACGTAATTTCGAATTTACATAAAATCTAGGCCAGTTTATAATGAAAACTGACAGCATTTTTGAAATCAGCGTCTCAAAATACATGAAATGGCGGTGATGAAGTGAAATTGTAGGCGTAGAATTATTCTAAAACACTAAAAATGAGTAACATTAACACAGATAGATAGTGAATGTCGCGGACACGCATTATGTCGTTTTTGATGCTTACTTAGAATCAATTCGTCCATGCTGTCACATTTTAAGAAAGGACTTAAAACATGTTTGAGCCCCTCTACAGGTATGTCTCGTTGGTGGTTACAGCTAAATAAGGGAGGCTGTCGGGGGTTCCGCAGCCTCCTCTTGCTTACAATTTTTAAAACAATTCATCCAGAATTTTCATGTGAATATATGAGATTCAAATTGACCACTCTAAAACACTTGCTTTTTCATTTAAAACCAATTTCCACTAAATTCATTTCAATTTTTTATTTGAGGTTAAAAAGAAATGAGGTAAACAAACCAGAATCAAATCGTCCGCGCTATCACACTTTGGGGTAGGACTTATAACATAGTAAGCCCCTCTATTGGTGTACACGGAAAAAAAAAGACTGGTAGAATTTCCCATCGGCATACCTGATTTTGGAGTCTGCTATAAAGTACGGTTTTCACAAGAATATGTTAAAATGTACCAACATGTTTCTTTAATTTATCACAAGGTACGTTGTATAATATACCATACTATGAATTACCATACTTGATAGCAGACGCCAAAATCAGCTATGCAGATGGTAAATTCTACCAATCTTTTTTAGCGGGTAGCTCGTTGGAAGAAACAGTAAATACAACACAAAGAACCATGCAAGAAGCATGACAACGATGCACTGCAGAAGTCAAGGCATGGAGCGGGCGGAGTATATTTTGTTCTTTGCCCGTATTTATTTTCTGATAAACATTTTTTAGTCTGACATATCCGAGGTGCGAAGGATTGGAAACCAGTGGAATGGGAGAACGAGAGATGGTGGGGGGGGGGGGGGGGATGAGCTGTCGAAATGATTACCTCGCGTCGATATATACACGCATACAGACACAGCACCCGTAAAAATTGAACGCTCGAGATTTCCTTTCTTTGAAAACGAAAAGAGAAAAAGTTATTATAAACAGCATTGGATCTCCAGTTTTTTTCTTCTTCTTCTTCCGTTTCCCATTTTTTCTTCTTTTTTTCTTTCGCAAGGGAAAGGTCGCAGCTACAGGGCCCGCTTACATCGACTTATGATCGTTGAATTTCTGTGAGACCAAGTTGCGACTGCGTCTTGCGCCCGATCTCGCATTTCATAGAAAACGAGACGGGGTGCACATTGGCGGATCCAGAACTTGCGAAGGGGGAAGGCGGGGGACTTTTGATTTTTGCCACCCGCTTACTCCTCTTTTATTTTCCCTCTCTTTTCTTCTTTTTACTTCCACCCATTTCCCCCCTTTTGAGATGAATGGGGGGGGGGGGGGGGGGCAAATGACGAGGTGAATAGATGCCGCGTTCCGACGAGATTGATTGAAATTTGAGAAATTGGACGTCTGATCCGGAAAGGTTTTCACCACGGAAAAATTCATCAAGTTAGATTTCCTCTGGGGGGCTACAAAAAAAAAAAAAAAAAAAAAAAAAAAAAAAAAAAAAAAAAAAAAAAAAAAAAAGATACTGGTACATTCAACGACGACCGTTGTTCCGGTTCACTTGGTGAGAGAAGGTTATCAAAATACGATACAAATATTATTGCGACAGACGAATTCGCGCCTGGTTAGAGACGAATAGGCAAAACTAGCTTCCGGAACACGGGGTATTATATATACACTTTATGGACTCGTGGACATAAAAATTGGAGGTCGGACATAGGAATTTGATAAGCTCACAGTAAGTTGGTTACAGGGACCAAATAATGTTAGGTCCCGAGCATTGAATTGCGTGCATCTTGCGTACGGTTTCGACCAATCAGAGAGCTTACGCACGATTCGAACGGGACCGAACATTATTTGGTCCCTGGAGTACGCAACTGTACCGGGGATTGACCATAAGGCATGCAATACACAACACACGCAAGACAACATTCAACAAAGCTATCTCACGTGCGTTGCAAATTGCATAACTTGGTCTATGGGACTAAATAATGTTATGGCTTTGACCTTCTCTGAAAGCCCTTGGAAGGCTTGTGTAATTTTTACTTATGGCTTAGAATGACTTGAAATGCCTGAAACATGGTTAAAACTATTTTAAAAATTTATTATTTTTAAACTTAGGTGTACAGATTTTATTACTTTTTAAATAAATAAACTAACAATAAGTTTAATATTTTGAAAGTTTTGAGTACTTATGTGGGGATTGAGGAGGGTTTCAACCCCCGGAAGTGCTCATCCACCATCTTTTTGTCCCCGCTAGAGCATGAAGTAGTGACATCAATATTTTAAACATAATACGATGCGGGAATGGATTTTTCGATGTACAGATTCACCTTCAGGGTACGTACTTCAATATTTTTTGGAATATGTATCAAATCCATAGGCGGACCCAGAAATCTGGCAACTGCGCATTCTTTCCATTAGCACTTATATCACAAAATAATACAATCATAACGGAAACTCTGTCGGATTTTGAAGCAAATTCTTATCGCGTCCGCCATGTTGAGATAGGATGTTTACATCTGGATTCGCACGCGAAAAAAAAAAAAATATAGGACATGATCCGCGAAATTTTCGTTCTGAAATGCCTGTAGAATAAAAGTGAGGCCGGAAACTCAAGATTTCTTTCCAGAATTTACAGAAATAAATGAGTTTCAATACAACTCTCACACTCGTCCGCCATGTTGGGATATAGGACCACAGCGTTGCCTATTGGTGCCGTTAAATTCCAAACTTGCTTCCATTGGCTCTTATGGGGGAGTTTCCGTTCTGATTGTATTAAGTATTCTGTGCTTATATGATGTAAAATCGATTCTTGAAGGGGATATATATAGACTAGTGACTAATCGATTATTTCTTAAGCAATGGAATGGAAAGAATACACTGTTGGCAGATTGCTGGATCCGCCAATGCCAATCGCTATTGAATCCCAAACAAAAAATTATCCATTGCTATTTTACACGCACTATCCAAAGATGCGGCACGAGGCATGCAGTGGCGTAGCGTGCAATTAGGCTACGTTGCAGTTCGTCCATTTAAAGCCATTGAAAAGATCGAGCTATAGGGTCAGTAGCGTAGCTAGCTGAGCGTGCGCCCCCCTGCCGCGCCGATTCGAATGCTGCGCCCCCCTTTTTATGGAAAAAATCGCCCGCTTCCATGGGCCCCCCCCCCCTTGCCCATATTTTGGCACAAGCTAGAGCCTTTATATAGCTTTCTCCCTTCTTTTCCTATAGCTTCTATTTGTCTCATTTTTTTTTTTTTTTTTTCCAATTTTTCTCTTTTCTTTCCTTTTCTCCTTTTCCTTTCCTCTTCCTTTCCTTTTTTCCTTTTCCTTCCCTGTTTTCTTTTTCTTTTTCTCTTTTCCTTTTTTTCCCCTTTTCCTTTCCTTTCATCCTTTTCGCTCTTTCTCTTTCTTTTCTCAAAATTTTTGCGCCCACCAAAGCGTTGCCCCCCCCCCCCGGCCATGCGGGGTCAGCGGGGCCTATAGCTACGCCACTGTATAGGGTGTTCGGTACACTTTCACATTCGACCATTTGCATGGGTTTAAATGGACACAATAAAACGTTCCCACATTGCACGCTACGCCATGTCACTGGCACGAGGAGCGTCATGTCACCTACGTCTCAAAACAAATATGATGTGACGCATGTAATAGATTGAGATTATGTCACACTCCGCTGCGGCCTATCGCACTTAAGAAATGATCTTTTTAATGTTCTCATGTTTTTTATTTAGATAGTCAGAATTTTCAAGTCTTCTATCCGTTTGGGCCTTAAAAATCAGTTTCTTTCAAAATCACTCTCTAAAGTTCGTGATATTATCTGACACATACGGGCAATGGCGTACGTAGGAATTGGTCTCTCTCGCTCTTTTCCCGTTTGAGTATTTGTACTAGAAAAGGAAAGAGATAGGAGCTGAAGTCACGTTCGAACCCCTGTTTCTGTCCTTTTCCAACACACGTGTTCAAATGGGGAAAGAGAGAGAAAGACAAATTCCTGTGCACGCTACTTAACGGGTTCAAGCGAAGCCTCCGGTATCTAAAGACACGAGACATCCCCAGTTTTTTTCGTCCGGAGGCCTAAAAAACGCTTTTCTTCCGAGATGCGGGTTTTGAGTGTTTTTGGTTTTAAAAATTCAGTTTTTCTCAATATTTTTCGCTACATTTATTATTTCATCCTCATTGATCCCAACGATCCAATTATTATCATTTAAGCAGTGTTTCAAAATGATTTAAAAGCTTCCTAACATAAGCTTCAATCGTGCTTCGTCAGTTTTTTTCTAGGTTCTTGTGAAAAAGGTGCATTGGAAATGAACCGAATTAGTTTTTTTCGGTTGTTTTTATCGTGTTCTAAAGTTTAATTTGTAGCTCGAAACTCGACAATTACCCAGAAAAGTGCCTGATAACAATGAAAAAGTGCAACAATATACAGGGTGTCCCAAAATTGATAGTAAATATTTTTACCACGTATTTTTGGGGCCAAAATAAGACTTTTTTTTCCCTATGAACACGTGTCCGAAAATGCCCCCCCTCGGAGCTACAGCCCCCCAAAGTTTTAAAAAAAAATCGGTTTTTCTTCGATTCTAGCAACGGATCTCCGTAAAAATGGATGAAAATTGGTGTTTCCATGGGTAATTTTAGGCGTTCTTTCCGATTCCGGGGTCGAAAATTTCCGAAAGGGTCAAGAAAGGGGGGTTTGAGGGGGGCTCAAATTTTAAATTGAATAATTTTTTAGTGCTCCGTAAGAAAATGAGAAAAGTAGCAAGAGAATCTGATGGAACAAAACCAAAGGAACATTTTTGATCTCTTGTGTTTTTTTCATAAGACACACGGAAAACGAGTAAAATCGATTTTTCGCCGGGAGCGCACAGCCCGATAACACTGCTCTGTGCACTCAACTGCGACTCAACGATCGACTCGACGCAACGCGGCACTGAAACAGCGCTATCGGGCTGTGCGCTCCCGGCGAAAAATCGATTTTACTCGTTTTCCGTGTGTCTTATGAAAAAAACACAAGAGATCAAAAATGTTCCTTTGGTTTTGTTCCATCAGATTCTCTTGCTACTTTTCTCATTTTCTTACGGAGCACTAAAAAATTATTCAATTTAAAATTTGAACCCCCCTCAAACCCCCCTTTCTTGACCCTTTCGGAAATTTTCGACCCCGGAATCGGAAAGAACGCCTAAAATTACTCATGGAAACACCAATTTTCATCCATTTTTACGGAGATCCGTTGCTAGAATCGAAGAAAAACTGATTTTTTTTTAAAACTTTGGGGGGCTGTAGCTCCGAGGGGGGGCATTTTCGGACACGTGTTCATAGGGAAAAAAAGTCTTATTTTGGCCCCAAAAATACGTGGTAAAAATATTTACTATCAATTTTGGGACACCCTGTATGTAGATCGGGTTTGTATACTTCTTTCGAGAGATTAAAATTCTTTGATAAAACAATAATCTCTGTTTTATTTTTGCTCCACATGGCATTGCTCCAAGTCTTCTAGTGACATGGGACGAAACCAGTGGCGGCTCGTGAAATTTGGCAACAGTGTACTCCTCCCATTTAATCAATACAAAATAATCGATTCTCCCGGAGGCTGCCAGCCTCCTCAAGAATCGATTCTTTTACCTAAGTTTAAATGTAAAAATTGCATGGTTGCCAAATCGCACGAGCCGCCACTGGACGAAACAGGAATTTGTCTTTCTCCTCCCGTCAGGAAACGTGCGTTAGAAAAGGACAGAGAAAGGGACCAAAGTCACGTGATGGCCTTCTTTGATATCCTTTTCTAACACACGTGTTCAAATAGAGAAAGAGAGAGAAAGACACATTCCTGTGTCCGCCAATGTCAAGTGATAAGACCGGAAGAGGGGTATTAAGGACTGACCGAGTTGGCAACACCAGCGATGATCTCGAGCCGTGCGTCAAAGGCAAGTCTAAATCTGAGAAATGGCAAGGTCATCGCCTTTGCGGGAAGGAAACAGATGGACATACTAGGGCATCGAACGTTGGACATGGGGATGGCACGGGCATAGTGGGCACTGGGCACGCACCGCGGATTCGTGGAAAAAGAGTTCGTTCCCGCCGCGCAGTGGCCTTGAGAGCAGGAAACCACGATGCAATCCGAAAAAAGAATGAAATAGGGGGGGGGGGGATTAGAATGAGTCAAATCTCCCAGAGATAACAAAGACCACGCACTGGCTATCTCGCCCGTAGTACAAACTTTTTTTTTCGAGGTCGCAACAAAGCCACGTCCAAAGTCTCCTAAATGTGGACTGTTGAGCAAAAATGTTGATGTTAAGCAAATTTTAGCGATCGAATATCATTCACCGTCGTATGATATTCGATGGATTTGCATTTTATTTTGATGATATTCGATTGTTTCGTTGGTCTCACCGGAGACCGTTGAATTCCAACAATTGGAAATTTCGAATTCACCTCCGGAGGTAGATTCGATATTGAATTGTTGCAACCGGTGTCAGAAATCTCATCTTCTCTCCTTTTTGACTCCTTTCGCCACGATGATTTCGGAAACAACGAACTTTTCGAATAAAGTTTATTGTACAGACCCTGCTTAGAAGTCATTTTTCTATGAGACAAACATAATTTTAGCTTCGAAAACGCTAGTTTTATTGTTAAAAATGGCCATGTTATTCAGAGCTGATTTAGAGGTTATGTTATGGAATATTATTATCGAATTTTTCATTTTCACGAGAATATCATTCAGAAGATCATACTCGACTCTCATTGGCTAGATTTTTCACCGATCAGCGGCATCAGTTAGCAATCATCAATTCTTTGAGTGAATGATATTCGATCGCTAAAATTTGCTTTAAATGTGGACTGTTGAGCAAAAATGTTGATGTCAGTAGCCAAGCAGAACGAAGCATCAATGTTTTAGTCGTTGGTCAACAATCCACAAAAGGAGCCGTTGGATGTTGTTCCCCATGTTATTTTGTCGAGTCCCCGAAAATAAAATCGTTCACCGCGCGAGCGACTAGTGCGTGGTCTCTGTTGTCTTCGATCTGACCTGATAAAGTAGGCAAATTTGTTTTTTGTTTTTATCCGTTTTTTGAATATTTTTTTTTATTTTTATTTTAGGGTAAGGCCTGATATCAATTTGATCCTTTCTTAGCCTCCTACGGAGATATTTGCTGTTAGATTTCTAGGTATTCCTTTTTTAACTTTACCTTCAATTATTTTTAAGATTACTTTTGGCTCATTTAAATGTAGTTTCGAGTATTTCTTGAAAGAGGGTTTTTTTTTTTTTTTTTTTTTTTTTTTTTGGTGTGGATGTTTTACAGAACTATAAACACATTTATCGGTGGAAGTACATTATGTTCGACAACTACGTTAATGGATCATTCGAGGATTTTTTTTAAAATGAACGCCCGTGGACAATGGGGACTTGCGTCCTGCGTGACATTATTGATAAGACGGTTTCTTCGACAATAGTTTCCTCGGTTAGCCTGCGACTTGGATCTTTCTTGCTTGAGTATCACGTACTACCTTGCCTTTGGGATAGGGGGGGGGGGGGGGGGGGTCGTCGTGCTCTTCATACGTGTGATTCCACAGTGTACAAGATGTTCCGCTTTACCGCCGAAAAATATCACAAAAATCCCATCCTAAAAACGTCTAACGCTATCAAAATTGAATGAATATTAACGGACTGTATGTTTAATGAATCATTGAAACTGTACAGCTTCTTAATAGTCAAATTATGTACGGAATGAAATCTTATCAAATTGACCTTTTGGACTCCTCAAAAGCAGCGTGATTTCAATGTATCATTAAATTTACGGTTTATTATTGTTGAAATCACTAAAGGAAATCACTTTGGACACAAACATTCATTCGTTTGCTTTAGATAATCCTATTACCGTGGATTGTGGAATTACCCACCATCAGTGGTAATAGCGGAGCCACCATCAGGCTGCTTATGAGCGATCGTATCGTAATGCCATCGAGTGGATGGTCGAGTACAGGGCCGTAGCTACACCTCTGGGGGCCCCAGGGCAAGATGCATTTCGGGGGCCCCCGAAAATGGGGAAGGTGACTGGAAGTGTGGAGGGAGCCCCCTCTAAAGTAGGGTCTGGGGTGCTCCCCTCAGAAAGCGTTGTAAATTTAATCACTATCACAGGTGCACTTTAAAGCAATTTTTGGACACGGAAAAAGAATAAATATCAAGCTTGTTTATACCGTAAGTTGAGCAAAAGTTTAGGCTACCAGTAAAAAGCACCCATTTCCTTTCTATCAATAGCCATCCATGCAATAAGAAACTTCAGCTCTTTTTAACTTGTATAACCATAAATATGCATTTACATGTATGTGGTCTTGTGGATATTATTATTTTATTTTTTTTCTCCCTGCTTGCTCCGAAAAAACAGCCTATACTCAAAGATCGTGGCAAGGAAGCATTTAAAAAGTGTTGCAGATTGAGATTATTTCTGAGTTGGGGGGGGGGGGGGTCAGTGATGCTCCCACTTTTTTCACACCCATAATCCGGGGGGTCTGGGGGGTATGGAATACCCCTCGGACTTACGGGGGGTTTGGGGGTCCTCCCCAGAAAAAATTTGACATTTGACCTCTTGAAAACAAAGATTTAATGGGTTTTCTGAGTTTAATTTGAGAGTAAACCTAGAAAACATTTTTCGGGTAGAAATAAACTTTTAGCCAAGTTTGATTTAGAAAGAGGTTCCCAAAAAATTCTTACATAGGCTAACATAGGGACTGGGGCCTCTGTGCCCTATATGCAAATGCCAGTTACGTAGATATAAAGTCACTGCAGATCTCACATTGCGGTGGGCCCCCAAACCCTCTGAGGCCCCCTGCTTCCAAAAAAAAAAAAAAATTACTTAAGCGAAAACGAGAGGCATTATTAACTCTTACAGAGAGGGGCCCTGAAATTATCAAACACACAGCTGAACTAAATTGCAACAGAAACCAATGTTGACAATGAACCTTTTGAAGGATTTAAGTGAGTCGGAGCGACAGTATTTACAGACACTGCAAAAAAAAAAAAAAAAAAAAAAAAGTCTGTTGGGGGCCCCCCCGAGGCTCAGGGGCCCCGGGGCAATGCCCCGCTTGCCCTATGGTAGCTACGGCCCTGGTCGAGTAGACGTCACTCTTATGGGAGGTGTTATTCCGATAGAAGCCCTTCCATCTCTGCTGAAATTCACCGCTGACTCCTGAGCTATTCTGTACTTATCGTAGAGATGGAAGGGTTTCTATCGGAATGGAACCTATCGTAATGACACCACCCATAAGAATAACACGTACTGATCGATAGAGACTCGATATTATTACGATACGATTACGATACGATCCTTAGCCTGCAGGTCAAGTCAACAACCCTCCATAGTGCAGCGAGTCAATAGTGGAGGCCGGACATGACGTGACGACTTTGAATGCGTATACCTTCGTTCACACGCAACGTAGAAGTTTAAAAGTGATTTCATTGTTTTTAGCGTAAAATTTCCTACAAGAATCAATCATCTTCATAAATGGGGCTATAGCACACTTTTGCTACAAGCGATTTAACAGTCGATTATGGCGTAAAAACCTCAAAAAATAACGATGGCGGCACTAAAAACTTCCAAAATACACTCCTAAACTCAATAAACGCAGTTATTTGCGCGAGCGTAATGGTGGCCGAAGGCACTAACAATGGGAGATTCCTATCTTAATTTCGTCACTCTTTCTATGTTGACAAGGGTGATTCACAGAGTAATTAGTCATCAGAGTGATGATCCACATCCGATGAATGGTACCGCAACACCAAGTGACACCGGTGTCAGATGAAAGTAGTCTCTTATTGGTCACTTCTTGATGGAGTTTCAGAATTGTTAGATGGGAATCTCCCATTGTTAGTGCCTTCGGCCACCATTACGCTCCCGCAAATAACTGCGTTTATTGAGTTTAGGAATGGATTTTGGAAGTTTTTAGTGCCGCCATAGTTATTTTTTGAGGTGTTTACGTCATAATCGACTATTGAATCGCTTATAGCAAAAGTGTGCAATAGCCCCATTACATTGAACCAGAGGCCCTGGAACGGCAATCGATACGATAAATCGCTCTACTAAAACAGTCTATTACGGAGTCCTTCGAAAATTGAAAAACTCTCCATGAGATCAGATGCAACTAGCTCATTGTGCGCGACCAAGCCACACTCCGAGCAGGAGTCGCATGAGAGAATCCGCGAGATCGGTGACTCCGCTCGCGCTCCCGCGAGTGCCGAAGAGAGCTCCTGCCGACTGACTGCGACTGCGCCGACTCCTGACGGATGATGACTGCAACTGCACAAGATAAAACTGCACTGGCGCAGATCTAAGGAAGATTCACATATGAACAGTGTGCTGTGTGTGAGAGAGAGAGAGAGAGAAAGAGAGAGAGAGAGAGAGAGAGAGAGACTGGGACGGCGCGACTGCGATTGCGACTCAAGAGACGCATCTATACGGATGAAAGGGCAAGGGGAGGGATGCGGGATAATTGGACGCACCGTCTCAGGCAGGGTTGCCCGATTT
Source organism: Trialeurodes vaporariorum (assembly GCA_011764245.1). Classification (NCBI taxonomy): domain Eukaryota; kingdom Metazoa; phylum Arthropoda; class Insecta; order Hemiptera; family Aleyrodidae; genus Trialeurodes; species Trialeurodes vaporariorum. The sequence goes on along the minus strand of VMOF01000111.1, from coordinate 87,002,437 downwards.
CCAGGCAATATCGAGCTAAATTAGTCGCTCGATCAACGGATATTTTTGTATTTATATTCCTTATTTTGTATTTATTTTCTTTATGTTTGATTTATTTTCTTAATTTTGTATTTATTTTCTTAATTTTGTATTTATTTTCTTTATTTTGTATTTATTTTCTTTATTTTGTATTTATTTTCTTTATTTTGTTTATTTTCTTTAGTTTTTATTTATTTTCTTTGGGTGACCAGGGTGACCGTGCGGGTGACCAGGGTTGGATTGGGCTCCAAAAATTTACCGTGGAAATACAGAAATATAGAAGTTACATCGCATGAAACAATTCCAATAGAGAAGGAGAGAGGTGCACCGCTCCGCAAAAAGCTGTATCTATCCAAATAAATAAAAATAAAAATAATAACGCGCTGCAGGAATGGACGACTCCCTATCTAATACCGCAAGTAGGCCTCTTTAGCGACATAACTGTTCGCGAAAGCACCAAACATCAGTGTTTTTTAAACTAAACTTCAATGTATTTCAATGAATTTTCTTGTTACATACATTAATAGTGTGCTAATCAATAGTACTTGGGACGCTGATTTCAAAAATGATATCATTTTTTACTGAACTCGTCCCGATTTTACGCATATTCTACATTTAAAAAATGTTTGTGATAAAGTTTAAATTGTGGAAAATCTAGAATATTACGATCAAAACTAAGGCCAAATTCGAACTCGGCAGGTCAATTAACATCGGTAGGGTCACTGGCTACGCGATTTAAGGTTCAATTATAAGAAAAAATCCCATGTTTGTGTCAAGGGATTCTTGTTTTGTATTCATTGGGGGCGGACACCTATGTCGTTAAAGCGTAAAAATCTAATACCGCAGTGGTGGATGAGAAGTGAGGTTAGCGCTAAAACCACCCTTGTTTGAACCGAGAAATGTCAACATTTATTGGACCAAAGAGTAAACAAGAGTCGCAATTGAATGGAAGGCCTGCGTGGTCAACGTAGATAAGGGATCCGAACGCGGGCTGGCCTGGGCTGGCCTCTGATTGGCTGCAACGGGTGGAGCAAAAATGACTCGGGGTATAGGGAAAATAACACGGGATTTTCGTTCCGGGGCGTTTATCTCGAAACCTAAGCAAAATAGTATCGAAACAATTTATACGAGTCGATTCAGTAGATTTTTCCGAACAATTTGATAGGTCATAAGTGCCACTTTATTGCAAATTCGAAAAGACTGTTTCAGTTTAAAAGTACGCACAATAGTGTGATTACATGCTTGGCGTGTGTTCGAGCAGTGTTTGAGTAACTCACTATTGTGCGTACTTTTAAACTGAAACAGTCTTTTCGAATTTGCAATAAAGTGGCACTTATGACCTATCAAATTGTTCGGAAAAATCTGCTGAATCGACTCGTATAAATTGTTTCGATACTATTTTGCTTAGGTTTCGAGATAAACGCCCCGGAACGAAAATCCCGTGTTATTTTCCCTATACCCCGAGTCATTTTTGCTCCACCCGTTGCAGCCAATCAGAGGCCAGCCCAGGCCAGCCCGCGTTCGGATCCCTTATCTACGTTGACCACGCAGGCCTTCCATTCAATTGCGACTCTTGTTTACTCTTTGTATTGGACATTTTCACGGTGATCGCGAAATGATGAAGGGCCATGTCGCATAATCATCGAGTCGCTATCGAGTGCGTTTTGTTATTATCAGTGGTGTCATTACGATGGGTTCCATTCCGATAGAAACATCAAAGTTTGCGATATGAGCTCCATAGCTCAGGAGTCATCGGTGAATTTCCGCAGACATGGAATGATGGAAGTGTTTCAATCGGAATGAGACAACCCATAAGAATAACACGTATACTCGATCACCGACCGACTCGATGAGTCGATGCCATTACGATACGATCGTTCATCATTAACCTGCTGGTTGAGGTCGATTTTTACGAACTGCAGACATTTGCTAACGAACTTTCCTTATGGACAAGACATATGCTAACATATTCTTCATATGGATAATTAAGAAAAAGTTTGACAAATTATCCTGAAACCTTTAAGAACCTACTCTGTGGCATGCACCCCAAGGCATTTCAGTCGAAGAATCCGACTTTATCATCAGTTTTGCTCCAGCTTTAACGCTTCTTCCTCAACTTTCCTAGTTTTCACTTGGTGTCCGTTGGATCGTAAATTTGAGGTTAGGTGCAGATAATTTCAGTTTTTCGAAGGAAAATTGAGTGTAGATGGAAAGTAGAGCCAAAAGTTGAAGTTAGCGTGCTAAATTTCACGCTACTATGTAAAATTTCAGTTTACTTAGTAAAAAAATTAAAATTTATCGAAGAGTTATGCGTGTGGAATTTTGTTAGCAAAATAAATGTCTGCAGAACCGTTCGCTTGTTGAGGTCATGGTTGACGGAAGTTTTGTTTTTACTTCCGCTTGCTTTGTTTCGGATAGAATCCGATAGATATTGACGAAGAAGTCGACACTTCATCCCTTCATCGTAATAATTACTGGATATTGTTTCAAGTAATTCTTAATTCCAGTATGGCTTGGACATGACCTACTTATCTGCCGTCTGATGGTCCAGACAAGCGAAATTTGCGATTTTCTCTTCTTCTCCCCCTTCTCTTTAAAGAGAAAATAACAAGGGGCAACAGACTGGGGAAAAAAATAACTAAATGGGCGAGTGCGTATGAGCCAACGAAGTTAAAAAGAATGAATGAAGTTGATATTCTTACTTGCAATGGGCGCAGAAAAGCCACGATAGAAAACACCAACACACGATTTCTTGTCGATTTTCATAAACTGTCGGTAAATGAGTATACTCGCGATGAACAAAATGAGTGCGACTTGACTTTTGATTACATAAAAAAAAAAAAAAAAAAAAAAAAAAAAAAAAAAAAAAAAAAAAAACCTCTTGAATTTACTTGCGTTTCCACAGCTTACTTACCTGCAAACAAAATTACAAAAAAGCAAATTTAGCATACAACTTAATGGTAATGATAGTGCATACAAGAATTACAAGACAGGAATTAAAAGCTACCATGGTTCTGAACACCGCACGGTTTCTATACGCAGGCATAACTAAGGATTCTTGAGGACGTATGTAGAATTCAAATTCGCAAAAAAGCAGCATTACTTGCTTTTGATTTGTAATAGCCTAACTTTCCGTTCAAAAATGCGCTGTAGTGGAAAATACATTAAATCAGAGGTCCTCATTGTCGGACGGCAATATATATACGACGTATCGCTCCACTATAACAGTCTATTGTAAGAGGCAATTTCATGTGTGCGTATCAACAAAATGACAGTGCAGACTGTTGGCGTTGGTAACTCAAAAAAAAAAAAAAAAAAAAAAAAAATAGAAATTCGATACTGATAATAGCATACGTCAACTGCAGCCTACGAAATGAGCTTTACTAGATAATAGAGAGAATTTATGGGACGAGCTTTTAAAACACCAAGCAGGCAGCCATAATTGAAATCTCTAACGGACATTTTCACACGTAGGCACGGTTTGTTTGCCTCATTTTTTTAACCGCATTTAAAAAAAAAAAAAAAAAAAAAAAAAAAAAAAAAAAAAAAAAGTTGCGACGAATCCACTTGAAAACGGAAAAGTAAGTGTTTTAGAAAGGCTATCTAGACTCAAAAATCAATGTAACTGTTCCTTTCGGAAAGATTTGCACGATGAAGAAACTGATACATGACAGAAGCCAACTTTTTTCACCTAGATAGTTTCATTAGAATTCTGTGTCCAGACGCAGCCACTCTAAAACACTTGCACTTTCATTCAAAACCAATTTCCACTGAATTAATTACAATTTTTCATTTAAGGTTAAAAAAAAAATGAGGTAAACAAACCAGCAGCGGGTCGATCTTTGAAATCATTGGACAAGGCTGGCAGATTGGATAAATGGGGGGTGGGGGGAGCTGGTACTGGTCCATGTAAAGATTTGATCAAAACGAAGAGCTTTTTTAACAAGTGTCCCTCAGCTACATTCAATAAGCTATCGGCTTATTCCAAGCAGCCGAAAGCTTATCGAATGGAGCATAGGGATACTTGGTTAAAGAGCTCTTCTTTTAACACTTTAAAGGGACCACAGTCCTTCATTCATCCAGTCCGCCAGCCTTATCTAATGATTCCAAACATCGGCCCGCAGAATTAGATAGTTCATGCTGTCACACTTTGGGACAAGACTTAAGGTGGATTCTCAGCGTTTAGTTCCATATTCTGCCACCAGAGAAAGATACGATCTTGAAATGGAAAAAAATAATGGTAAACGCAAAAAAAATGAAAAAAAGGGAGCCTCGGAAGCAATCTAAGGAGCATTTTAGTACAAACCGTATGCTAAAATGATACGGAATAAGCGAGAAACTATTGAATTTCGTAAACCCCCTAATGGCGTCCAGTCGTAACATTTTAGCATACGGTTTGTACTAAAATGTTCCTTAAATTGCTTCCGAGGCTCCATCGAAGCCCTTTTTTTCATTTTTTTGCGTTTACCACTGATTTTTTCCGTTTAAAGACCGTATCTTTCTCTGGTGGCAGAATATGGAACTAAACGCTGAGGATCCACCTTAATATAACATAGCATACCCCCTCCATTGGTATGGTGAACGTTGCTGCAGACTGTTGGCGTTGGCATTTTGGGAAAAAATTGAAATTCGACACCGATGAATACTGCAGTCTACGTACACTTATGATTTTCTGATGACATCAATGCGGCACATTCGGTGATTTCCCCCCAATAATGAAATTCGGCAACTACGCTCTTAGCGATGCAACGCGATGAGAGACGCGGCGTGGTTGATGTGTGGAGTGCTTGGAGTGGTGTGGTGTGCCACCTCCGTCGCGAATGAAATCGGTAAAAAAAAAGAAGAGGAAGAAAAAGAAAATTCAATGTCTCGTCTTCATGAAGCTGATCCGAAGCGGGTTCGAATTCCTCTTGAGATCGGAAGCGAGCAAGGTTGTCACATCGGCGGGGGTTTCCTTTCTGATACGTCCTTGAATAAACATTGCAAAGCAAATTTTTTCGCCCCCAAAAAAAAAATAAAAAAAAATAAAAAAAAAAAAAAAAATTAAAAATCGCAGATCAAAAGGGAGTTTTTTTTTTTTTTTTTAATGTATATATTTGAAACTACAAGTTGGAACTGGGGCACAACAGCTCCCCAGCTCGAAGAAAAAAGTTTCATTACACGACATCTTCAAATTTGAATTAATTCATATTTTTATAATTTATTCAAAGGTGAAAAGGATTAAAAAGGATTAGTACAAAAGGTACCATAAAATGATGGAAGTGCCCATTGGGACAATGGGCAGTTTTTAATTTATAGGTTAAGCTTTAATCAACGAGTTATGTACCTTATACCTTATAATAAGTCCTATCCCAAAGTGTGACAGCATGGATAAACAGTCCAATTCTCGTTTGTTTGCCTCAATTGTTTTAATCTTAAATGAAAATTTGTAATTAGTTCAATGAAAATTATTAATCGGGCAGTTGCAAGGGCCTGTAATCTTGTGTTTCTTATAAAGAAAATGAAAGTACTTTATGACCTGATACGAATGGTGCCTTTGGTTCTTTCCCAAGAGTCATAGTTTTGAAAATACACACGTAAGAAAATGTATAAAATCGTGTGTGTAGTGACGTCACTACGCGGAATTCCCATTTAAAACAATGCATTTTGGGCCAAAATATCATCTCCGGAACAATGGGGCTTAATCAGAATCCAAAGGCATCTTTTCTTCTTAGCTCATCAAGTACTTACATTTTCTTAGTAAAAAACACAAAATTTCAGACCCTTGCAACTGTCCCATTATATTCTAACCTTCAAATGCACCGTTTTACCTTTAATATCTTGTGTGTTTCGGAAGTTTTAATCGATTTTTTAGATTTAGCCGTGGAACCAGAAACAGGCAAAATTAAGCGTTTGATTAATGACCAAAATTTCCGTTCAAAAATGCGCTTATGAAGGAAAATGCTTCATCAATCAAATTGTTTGGAACCAGCGGGCCGATCATTTACTTTATCGTTAAACCGATCGTTAAGACTGTCAACGAGTGATGCTATTGGTCGAAAATTGTAAAACTTGGCTGTTGCTATGGTAACCAGCGTTAAGAGTCTCGTTTTATAAAGGCTATTCATGAGTAACCTTTAAAAAAAGGACACTATAACGATGGTTACCAAATAAGCAACGGCTAAGTTTTACAATCTTCGACCAATAGCATCACTCGTAGACAGTCTTAACGATCGGTTTAACGATGAAGTAAATGATCGGCCCGCAGAGGTAATTGAACGGCGATCGAATGCGACATACCCCTCCCCTAAAACAGCCTATTGTTGGTACGCAAATTGGTACCGGTATGGACTGCAGCTCGATAAAATCTGCCTGAGGGAACTTTCATTCAGCTTGATGATCCTCCACCTTCCAAAAGCATTTCTGGAGTATGGATCAATCCACTAAATTTCCGACCAATTGTCCCTAGGAGGTCTGTTTTTCAAAGCTCTTGGTTTTTTTCAAGGCTACACAATCATATTCATTAGCAGCAACGATTAAGTACGAAAAAAATCATTCATGAAACACAACGACTCATCGAAACAGAAAAAGCCGCACACAATGAGAGCGGCAAATGAATTTAAAGGATAATTAAGTTGGGGGATCTTTTCCAATAGGAGGCTTTCACTGAATGTGATTCGACTGGAAATTTTTGTAACACCACTTTGAAGCTTTGAAGCCTCTTGTTTCGATCATTCACTGACGATGCATTTGGTTTCCTCAGCAATTTTCTTAAACTGTCTAGTTACTTATTATTTTGCTTGATGAGAAGACTTTAAAATATCAATTACTTATCACGTTCATTTTTATTCATTCTTAAAGCTGCTATTACGTGGTCGTTCCTTCACATGTTCCTCGACTGTGGATAAATGAAATGATTCAAATGGAAAAAGTACTCGAACAAATTCGCCTATCCTACCGTTAGGTGTGCAATAGATAAGTATATAGCATTCCAAAAAAGCGTACATTTGGTTATTTGCGATTAATTTGGTAGACACTTATTTCAAACCTATATTCGATGTTGATGGTTTCGGGGCATCGGTGGCACCAAATACACCGGGCTCTTTTGAGCCCACGAAAAAAAAGTAAAAAATGGGGCTCAAATGATCCAGATGTATATTTGTTGCCTCTCGTCTGTCCTAAAAACACCAATACCAAATATTGGTCATTGATTGTGAGATGTGAGGGTTGACTGATGAGCTATGGATTAAAAGTACGTGATTGTGAAACACCAAGGAGGCGCCCATAATGCAAATCTCTTATGGACATTTTCACTCAGGCATTAAAACTTCTCCCTCATTTTCTTTAACCTTTAACATTAAAAAAAAAAAAAAAAAAAAAAAAAAAAAAAAAAAAAAAAATATTGAGAAATACATTTGAAATTGGTTCTAAAGGAAAGTGCAAGTGTTTAAGAGTAGCTATTTGGACACAGAAATCGATTGTAATGTTTTTTTTGTGAGGATTTGCAGGATAAAGAAACTGATACATAACAGAAACAAGCCAAATTTTCTCACCTTAATAGTTGCATTAGAATTCTTTGTCCATGAAAGCTATAATCCAAAACACCCGCACTTTCATTTGAAACCCATTTCCACCGAATTGATTACAATTTTTGATTTAAGGTTAAAAAAAGTGAGGCGAACAAAATAGAATCAAATCGTCCATGCTGCCTCACTTTGGGACACAGGACTTTTAGAATTTATTAGACCCTCTGTGGGTTAGCTCGACGTTGGGTTAAATGGGTCTGTTCCATACTTTTGTTACAACAAAATAGAACCTTGATTCTTACGTAAAATTCGGCGGAAATAACGATGCGCACATTAAAAACGTTCAAAATCCACTCATTAACTCAGGAAATCACTTCAATTTCAAACAACCCGCGCTACACTAGACACTATTTGCACCGGTATACTTCTACATAGACGGAACCTCCGTGCATAAGTAAACAACATCGTGACTACAAAATGATGGAATTCCCTTCTAAATACATGAACTATTGGCTGCATTTGCTGTCTGGTCTTTTCGGTTTATCAAATATTACAAAATAATATAAGAAATGTACGCATCTAAACGAAACATTCCAATGTTTGTATAAGTTCTGTTTTTGTTTACATAAACGAGATGGTTCCATCTATGTAGTTATAAGTCGGTGATATAGTGTCTAGTGTAGCGCGGGTTGTTTGAAATGGAAGGTATTTCCTGAGTTAATGAGTGGAGTTTGAAAGTTTTTAATGTGCGCATCGTTATTTTAGCCGAATTTTACGTTAGAAACAATGAGTCATATTGATGTAGCAAAAGTACGCAACAGACCCAATCAACGATGATTCCACCGGTGAAGAGATGGGAAACCCGAGACTGCTCAAACTGGCAACAGGAAACGAGTTTCCTCAAACTCCGTTGCCGCATATCACCGACGAGTAAGCGTAATGGTGTACGTGCAAAAATTACGCCTGCATGAGTTCTCGAGAAACTGAGTGAAAAAAAGGGGTAATAATCGCGACAAGTTATTGAGCTCGACCAGCATCAAACATTGCTCAAGGACACGGGACAACAGTCAGTAAATCAATTTACGATGCTTCGCTTCGATGCGATTATAAAACAATTCATAACCTTACAGAGACTTTTGACGAAACAAGGGTAGAGCTCGTTTCAGAAGTGTAGGCGGACCTAAACCATAATCTTTGGCGGATTTTCAAATATAATTCCTTTAAAATAAAACCGAACTTGCCTCTGACTTTATTCTTTTGCGTTTAAAGTGTTCCTCGTTGAAAAGTGAACACTCAATTTCATTTTCATTCATTTTCATCGAGTAATATCAGAAATAATGTTGACAAATTCCAAACATTATCGGTCTAGGTCCGCCTACACTTCTGAAACTACCTCTAGCGTTCTAGAATTAAATAATTTACTGCATCCGTGCAAAAAAGATTACATTACCCTGTGATGCAGTATATCTATGTACAGGGTGTTGAAAAACTGTTCCCGAATACTTCAGAGGCGGATTCTGCAGGTCAAAATAAGACTTTTATTTCCTATAAACATGGGTCCGAAATTGCAGTCTTTTCGAGTTACAGTGTTGCGAAGTTTCCGAAAAACAAATTGAAAAATTGTCAGAACTCCCTCGTGAATTCTTCTTAATGCTCGTAAATAGGTATTCTGGTGTAGTTTAAGGCGTTCTTGCCGATTTTGGCCGTAAAAATGCTGTATACAAAAATTTGAGGGGGGTTACGAGGGTTTTTCTTGATTTTTCTCACTTTTTTTGGCCAAATTATGTGAAAACATGCTTTCGGATTCATTGAACCCAAAAACGATTAGCATTACTCAAAAGGTCGTAAAAAAGTATGCATTTTTAGTCCTTACAACTTTTTCCAATTCGTAAACCATTTTCGAGAAAATCGTCCCTGAAGTTGCAGAGGTCGGCCATAATCTCCTTTTCTCTGATTCTGTCAATTCTTGGCCGACTTCTCCAACTTCAGGGACGATTTTCTCGGAAATTGTTTACGAATTGGAAAAACTTATAAGGACTAAAAATGCATACTTTTTTACGACCTTTTGAGTAATGCTAATCGTTTTTGGGTTCCATGAATCCGAAAGCATGTTTTCACATAATTTGGCCAAAAAAAAGTGAGAAAAATCAAGAAAAACCCCCATAACCCCCCTCAAATTTTTGCATACAGCATTTTCACGGCCAATATCGGCAAAAACGCCTAAAACTACACCAGAGTACCTATTTACGAGCATTAAGAAAAATTCACGACGGAGTTCAGACAATTTTTCAATTTGTTTTTCGGAAACTTTGCAACACTGTAACTCGAAAAGACTGCAATTTCGGACCCATGTTTATAGGAAATAAAAGTCTTATTTTGACCTGTAAAATCCTCCTCTGAAATATTCGGGAACAGTTTTTCAACACCCTGTATATTGAAAAGTGCTGTTATTTATAATCTAATCTGCATCAAGACAATGAAGGGATGAATTCTACCAAGGCTGATTCTGACTGAACGTTTGTCAATTTTAGATAATGAGTGATAGGTTCGTAAAAAATACTGTGGGTTTACCTACCCTCCGAGATTACGAGAGCAAGGGATTACGTAAATTTAACCCTTTCAATACCACGATCGAGTATAAAGCTCGTTCCAGAAGTTTAAGCGCACCTAGACCGCACAATCTTTGGCGAATTTTCAATTTTCATTCCTTCAAATCAAAACAAAACCTGCCTCCGACTAAATGTTGATTTAAAAGCGTTCCTCGATGAAAAGCTAACGCTTAAATTCATTTTCATTTATTTTTGATTAACAACATTATATTCAGTTGCTACACGTAAATAGCCAAAACCATGACTTCCAACAGAGGAAAACTGCAACTGATAGCAAAACTGAAAGACCCCATCAGTTTGGGATGCGCAAAGTCAAGCAGTTTCCGAAAAGCATCAATTCAGATAAAAATCATAATGATCGATTTCGATGGTATCCCTCATTTTCCTTTGGATAAAATAAACATGGGCGGGCGGCTTTCGAGGGTTAAACATGGGAGCACTTACTATTTTTTTTTGGTACAAGCATGGAAGTATGTATTTTGATTTCACGCTGCTTGTTCACAAAAGTAAATAAATAAATTTCAATTATAATTTAAATTTAAATTAATTGTATTATTAATTTTTATTTAAATTCAAATTAATGTTGTCACTAAATTTTTATTTATTTCGATTTTTTTAAATTTATTCAGCACCCCCCTCCCTTCCCAACCGCCAATGAAAATGAATAACATATTACGTGAACTGAGGTCTTTCCCGAGTGAATACTTTGCAGTATGTATGCAATATCCGCAGACTGAGGAGGGGTCATTGCAGAAATACCGCATTCAGTTGGCGTAACCATATCGGTAGTTTCTGGCTTTAAATTTGACACGTTCGCACGATTCAGTCAAATCAATTTCCTATACCACGCGGCAAGATTATTCTTCCCATTCATGAATGTCACCGAACGGAGGACTCATTTCAGATCGTATTTTGGAAAATGAATCATTGTCGGTTGACTGCCCTTTGACCCCGCCCGCGGATCACTCTTCGCTATAGGAGAGTCGGGCACAATGGCCGTCGCACTATGGTCTGAGATCGTCAAAAGGTGGCCAAAAATTAGAAAGTAAATTTAAAATAAATTTATCAGAAATAAACTTTCAAGGCCAGTTTTAATCACAAAACACTTTCAACAATTAATTCAAAAATTAATTCAAGGGGACGGGGAGGAGCCTATCTCCGGACTGTTAATTTCTCCAAGATTGGGGTACCTTTTTTCTCGGGAAAAGTTAAGGATACATAGGTGAAGTTTTGTTTGTTTGTTTGTTTCTTTTTTTTTTTTTGTTTTGTCAGAAAGCTTGACTTCTCTTGCACTCTTCATCGGGTTTCTTTTGAAAACTTTGAAAATTGTAATTTTGGCAACATTTTAAAAATTGTAAAAAAATTACTGGAAATAAAATTGAACTTAAATAACATGGTTAAATCATGTTAACATCAAAATTTTCAAAAACGGCTGCGCTAAACGGTGCAGAAAAAAGTCAGCTTCCAAACAAAATAGCCACATCTAAATATCTCCACTCATCTCTGACAAAAATGAATTGACGTGACAAAACAAGACGAGAGACAAAAACCTAATTCTTGTAAGAGGGTTAAAAAAATGGGTAAGGGATGAATGCCCCATTGAAACAGGTGTACTTGCTACTAACATTAGGAATGCTAAATGGATTATAATTTTGATCATCATCATCATCATCTAAATTTAAAAAAAAAAAAAAAAAAAAAAAAAAAAAAAAAAAAAAAAAAAAAAGGAATTAAAATGACCCTGAGTTTAAATGGAAAAGGAAAATAAGTGGAAAAAAAGATTAGGTATTCAAAATTATTGTTAAAATTCCACTTCCCAGTCCCCTTACACCTTAAAATGTTACTGCGGAAAGTTTTAAATTAAGCTTAATAGGTATAGAAAACGATTATTTTAGATTATTTTATATTCATGGATTAGTTTGGCCCCTTAATTTCAATTTAAGACAACTGTGCGCCGATCGCGCCGTCCTCAGATCGACGCGATGAGCGTCTTCTATTCATCGCAAAGCTTTTCTCAAAGTCAGAGTGCGAATTTCCTGAAACGTGAAGATTGGTTCCGGTGCGGTAGCCGGTAAGAGAGCAGAAAAGGACGGGTGAAGACTCAAGAGGGGGCTGGGGTGAATGGGATGGTGGAGGGGGGGGGGGGAGCGGAGGATGAAAAGTCGGGTTTGACCGTCGCGTCGCGTCGCCTCGCCTCCTCCGATGCCCGTTAAAGACTGAACGCCACGAATGGACGGGACGGACACACGTGACTGGATACGCGGGACCGGGAATTGGGATTCAGAAGTCTCCTTTTGACCGGGACCAACTCGCCGGAAAATCGGATTACTTCTCCGACTTACGTCTTTTGCGCGACCAAAAACCGGCCGTTTCTCTCCCCCATTCAGCTCTTGGCTCACGAATCACGTGTTATAGGATGTCAATGAATAAGTGTTCCCACTCGAGCTGCATCCGAAAAAAATAAAGGTTTTTTTTTTTTTTTTTTTTTTTTTTTTTTTTTTTTTTTTTTTTTTTTTTTGGGGTACATCCATGCACTTATAGTGATTTTAAATTTCCGGTTTGGGAATATTCGAAATTGGAAAGTGGGTGACCAACCCTTTCACTAACAGGTTATGAAGACAAACAACGAGCTATAGACATTTATCTAAAAAGACAGTCTAATACAGAAAACCTGCGTAAACCAGCGGCGGCTCGTGCTATTTGGCAACACTGTATTTGCTCCATTTGAATGTATGTTGAACAATCGATTGCTGGTGAAGCGCTGCTTCACTTTCGAATCGATCGTTTTACATACAATCAAACGGAGGGATGCCATTGTTGCCAAATTGAACGAGCCGCCTCTGGCGTAAACCGCCATGGAGGATTTTTACTAATAAATCCATTTATATCACCGCATATATGGAGCGGTTTTTCATTCTCTTTTTTTTTAAACCTCGAAGAAGACATACACATAGATATTTAAGTCAACTATCTCGTTAACATCACAATTGTTCCAAAATGAGAGAATCAAAAATAGAGTAAACTGATGACTGCGGGCGCAGAATTCCAAAAAAAAACAACAACTATTTTGAAAACGGTTCCACGAAAGGTTAAGTACTAGATCACGCATGATCTTTAACTAGGAGTGTAGATGTGTATGTACTTGTAGTTCAGATGGAAAAAAAAAAAAAAAAAAAAACGATAGGCCATTGTTCAAGAGCCATATCGCAGTTTGTTATGGATAAGTACGAAAGAGTGAATTCAGCACAATCATGACCTCTAGACGCCCCCCCCCCCTGACATTTTCCAATACATAGCTTCGCTACCAAGCTGAGTGAGCAAGCACACCTGTTGCAATTCCCGTTCGTATGTGAGTTTAAATGTATATGTTACAGGACAAACCCGATTTTAGGCCAAACTAGTTTGGCCTAGGCCGAACTGTTTTTTTTAAGGAGATTTAGTTTGGCCTGGAGAATTTTAGGCCAAACTAGTTTGGCCTAGGCCGAACAGGTTTGGCCTGGTGAATTTTAGGCCAAACTAGTTTGTCCTAGGCCCAACAGGTTTGGCCTAGAGAATTTTAGGCCAAACTAGTTTGTCCTGCACATAATCAGTTTGGCCTGAACATTTTTAGGCCAAACTAGTTTGGCCTGCACATAATCAGTTTGGCCTGAACATTTTTAGGCCGAACTGGTTGGGTCTAGGACAAACTAGTTTGGCCTAAAAAACGTTAGGCTAGACCAATTGGATTATATTTTGCTGCGGCAGATGAATAAATAAGGCGAATGATTGAACTAATTACGGAGGAGAAATTTTATTTTAGATAAATTATTAATTCTAGTTAAAAAAAAAGCTAAAAACATTGAAATTAATGAAAAAATTTAAGTACACAATATTTAAATTTTTTTAAAAGTACATGAAAAAATACAATTGAAAAGTTAACATAACATGCTTTGCATTTGTCAAAGCAACTAAAATACAAGTTAGCAACTAAACATCTAACATTTAAATTGATAATCATACTATAATTAACACTTGATAATTCTTCATCTCAGCCAGTATAGGGCATGCTAACTGCATTAGCTTCTTAGACAAAAAATATCTGCAATCCGAAAATTCTCTAAAACTGTGGTAACTTAGGACGTAAAAAATAATGACTTAAAAACTTACGTTAAAAATGCTGCCTAAAATCCTCCTTTAAACTGCTTTTAACTCGATTGCAGAACTGCACTAACACTCCCATTAATCCAATAATTGAAACTGACGAAATGTAAACAGATCACTCGGCAGGTATAGACTCATAATGAGATAGAGATGCTCCTTAATAATGCAAAAAAGTAATAAGTTCCCGCAGATATCTTGGGTGCACTTATCAGAACTCCCGTGGAGTAATGGTCACGGCTCTTGCCCAGAGGAACGGAGGTTCTGGGTTCGATTCCAATCCCGACGTTGAGTTTTTTAATATTACTTCTTTCCTTTTTTGTCATAAGAAAATGCGAACATTATACGAAACTACTTTTTCCTAGGCCCAACTAGTTTGTCCTGCGTCGTCACTTCCGGCCAAACTAGTTTGTCCTGCACATAATCAGTTTGGCCTGAACATTTTCAGGCCGAACTAGTTCGGCCTGCACATTATCAGTTTGGCCTGGAGAATTTTAGGCCAAACTAGTTTGGCCTAGGCCGAACAGGTTTGGCCTGGTGAATTTTAGGCCAAACTAGTTTGTCCTAGGCCCAACCGGCTTGGCCTAGAGAATTTTAGGCCGAACTAGTTTTTCCTAGGCAAAACTAGTTTTGCCTGTTCCGCTCAGGCCAAACTAGTTCGGCCTAGGACAAACTAGTTTGGCCTAAAATCGGGTTTGTCCTGTAACATATACACATACGTATGAACTCATGTATGCTGCGAATGTATGCACTTGTGTATATGTTAGTCAGTTGTAGAACTAGGGTGGTGGTGGGGGGGGGGGGGGGGGGGGGGGGGGGGTGCCGACTGCAGAAGCCTCAAAAATCGCGTTTTTCAACATAAAATAGCCCAAAAGATAAACATGTTCCCGTAGTACCGCAACAAATTTCAAATTTCATTGGCGTCCAACCCCCAGATCCCCTCCCCCCGCGCGCCGAGAAAAAGTTTGTGGATCCACCATAAACTAGTCAAAACAGCATCAAGCTTTCTAATTAAGCTCAGTCAGTGCCAGTGCGCACAGTGGTTTGAAATCGTCAAACAGTGGCCAAAATCAGAAAGTTAATTTATCACCAATTTACAATAGCTCTTGCACGGTTTAGTTGTAGGCAAATGGTGTATCAATTCCAATGTAAAATGCTGCGAAAATAACGATAAGACCACTAAAAAAGTCCAAAACTCACTCCTCGCAGAGGAAACTTAACTTGAAATTTCGGGTGACCACCCTCATGCTAACATGTATGCACCAACCTCGGATTCGGACCCTACAAAAGAACATAACCTACGAATTTGAACAATGAGATTAATGAGTTTGCTTTCAAAAAGTAAAGTTGAAGGAATTAAAGGTCCATTTATACACATTTTGTCACTAGGAGCACGGTGACAACTACAGAAAAGTTCTACGTTGCGTGATAAACGAGGAAGACGGCACTTAATGTCATGTCCTATTTTTTGTTTGGGGGTCCAAATCCGAGGTTGGTGCAAATATGCAAGAGTGGTCACCTGAAATTTCAAGTTGAGTTTTCTCGGCGAGGAGTGAGTTTTAGACTTTTTTTAATGGTCTCATCGTTATTTTCGCAGCATTTTACATTGGAATTGATACTCCATTTGCATACAGCAAAACGTTGCAAGAGCTCCATTTAAATACTTTCAAATTAATTGTAATCACTAAAAAACTGCTGCCACGTATAATTTAAACCTAAAAATGGCACTGAAAGTGTTTAAATGAAGCTTAAAATGTCTAAAATAATGCCTTTTGATTACTTTTTTTTCCACAGATTTTTAGCCACTTTTTTTTCTATCTTAGACCATAGTGCAGTGTAATGACAATCTATTTTTATAGACTTCTCACTTAAGTTTGTTGCTGAATTAGGATTAGAGGTCGTCTCAGAAGTATAGGTGTACCTAGACAGATAATCTTTGGAACTTTCTGACGTTATTTCTCATATTACACAGGAAAATAAATGAAAATTAATTTGAGCGTTGGCTCGTGTCTTTGAGGAAAGCTATAAAATCGAAAGGTCCACAGTCACGGGCAAGTTTTGTTTTGATTTGAAGGAACGAAAATTGAAAATGCGCCCAAGATTATCGATCTTGGTGCGCCTAGCGCCTACGCATAGTACACTTCAGAAAAGAACTTTACATGGGTAAAATGCATTTGGCCGAAACGCAAAAGCATTTGGCCGAGAAACTTCCGAGTTGTGGAAGTTTTAGCTCCATTTATTCTAACGTATGGGATAAATTGTTTATCCGGCAAGGGAGAACTACAAAATATTTTTTAAAGAAATATAGCGTAGAATTAATTGTACGGGCTATGATACAAAAATGGATTGCTTTTTCCAGATGATTTCTCATGCACTTGTAAAAAGAGATTCTGGATCAATAGATAGCGTCACTCGTCACTTAATATTGAGAAATCGACTTTAAAGGCTTATAATTTTTTGAAATCATTCATTAAAAAGGACGTCCCCAAAGGAACTGCGTAATTTTGAGCTCGATTTTTTAAGCCGAATTCCTACGATTTCAGACTTAGACTGACCGAGAAATTAAGCACCGAAATCTTGGTAAAATACTGGGCTATAGGTATAGGGGTGTTTCATCACATGTCAAAAACGCCCCTACATAGCCTAATATTCTGCCAACATTTTGTTACACGATTTCTCTGTCAAATCTAGGACCAAAATTGTTGAAATTTGGTTTAAAAAATTGAGCAAACAATGGGTCTGTTGCAAACTTTTGCTACAGCGCTATAGAGTGTCCAATCTCATGTAAAATCGCGTGAAAAGTCCATTGGTGGCATCAGAAAGTCATAAAATGCAGTTTAAAACTCACGAGAGACGTTTAATGAAATCCAAGATGGCGGGAAAATATCGAGCAACCTGTATGCATGCACCACGAACATCCAAGGATAGCCAACCTCACAATATCGATCACACCCAATCACAACGTAAATAAACACATAACCTCTGAAGCTGTGAGGTTGTCAACGTTGGCAATCCTCGAATGTTAAAGGTGCATGCATGCAGATTGCTGGATATTTTACCGCCATCTTTGGATTTCATTAAACATCTTTTGTGAGTTTATTATCGCATTTCATGACTTTCTGATGCCACCAATGGACTTTTCGGGCGATATTTCATATGACGAAACACTCTTTATCGTTGTAGCAAAAGTTTGCAACAGACCCATTACGCAGTTCCTATGCGGGGATGCCCCTTTCGATTAATACTTTCAGAAAAAAATGATAAGCCGTCAATGTAAAATTCTCAAAAAGTGACTAGTGGCTCTATCCGTCGATCCAGAATCTCATTTCACACCGAGAAAAAAGATGACGTATTCAAGCATCTGTAGATCCAGAATCTCACTTCACACTGAGAAAAAAGATTACCGCAGAAGCATGCCGAAATGTGAATCGATGTAATAGATTACTAGTATTCTAGCGTTTGTACCATTATTCTAGAAAATGTTGAGGAGATTCTAGTAGTATAAACATATTCTAGTATTAACAACAGAATTTTCTGGTCGAAGTACTGGTCTTTCTGTGGTTCACACATCGTTGTGCTTTTGGTAATATTTCTAGAATTTCGGAATCATTTTTTTCAGTGCAGACAGATGAGAAATCACCTTAAAAAAGCAATTCATTCTTGTATACTAGCCCAGGCCAACACCTGCCAAAAGAGGTACACGTTATTTGTTAAACCTATGAATGACGGAAATCAATTAAGTTTGAGTAACACCCTGTGCAGAGTGCATGCGGTCGCTAAAGCCTTTGCGACTTGCGGTGGGAAATCACTGAGCTTCAAACCTCTCTTCTCTCGCACTATGTGTGTGCCTAATGCGAGCCCGTACATCCCTATCTATCGTCTTTCCGAAAGGCCAGTGTTGCCAGATTGGGGTGAAAAAGCCGTACGTTTTATATTGATTTAAATAGGGACGATACGGCTCTTTACCCTCGATCTGGCAACACTGCGAAAGGCTGCACCGATTGAGAATGTTCTCGCGTTGGAAGCAAACTATACGAAGACGAATGTGTGGGTGGAGAGGATAGGAATATGAAGACCCCTGGGGGTGGGGGGGTATGGAGGTTCTGATGAGATTTTGCACTGCGGTTTATACAGACGGACGATATACACGATATACATCATCGCGGCTACGGTGAGAAGAGATTTTTCACAGCTGTATCGCGGTCAAGTCTGATTTATTCCTGTAGAGTGAGACATTTTGTCTCGAATCTTTTTCACAATAAATCACTTGATAGTCATCGAACTTCGATTCATAAATCGAGGTAAGCGTGAATTTTACGCATTCGTCTGTTTCTATGGAAGAAAGAACAAGTAAAAAAATAAACAAAAGGCTAGCTGCTCCTGGCGACCTTGAAGCCATCATGAGATACTCTATGGGACATAAGATCTACATAATTTTTTTTCTTCTTGAAGTTCCCGCCTGTTATTTTACACACATACACACACGACAACTTTCAATTTTGAAACATGAAACAGCGAATTTTAAAACTTTCAATATTTGCAAGATAAGTATTCTTTTACTGCGTTGCCTGATGAGCGGTAAAATACTGGACAAATTCTCAGCGAACCGGGGAGAGGGGTTGGCAGGGCGCATTTTTTTAATACTATCTTTAAAAAAAAAAGGGACAGCCTCACGTTATTCTTTACAAGACGTGCTTTAAAAGAAATGCTTAATCTACTTTGTTATTCATCATTTTACGAAACTTTTATGGAATTGTTCGGAAAATTTAATTCATCATTTTTGTCAGCCTATAGGAATGGTTTTTCAAAATGTTTTGCGAGTAGAGACATCGGAAATTTTTGTTAAGTCCCTCGGTACAGAGAGATCTTTCAGACAGGGGTGGACTGTGGGTCAAAAAAGGAGGTGGGGGTTGAAAATTAAGATTTTTTTATTCATTTTTTTTACATTTTTTTATTTTTTGTTAAGTAAAAGTATATCAAAATAAGCGTTCCAGAGGCACTATAGAAAGAAACGCGTCATGCAATACATTATATCTTAAGAAAACCTTATACGATTGTTTCAAAATACTTTCCCGCGAACCCAGGGCTTCGAAAAAAAAGGTGAGGGGATAAAGCCCCCTCCCCCAAAAGCTCCGAACACGGTTTCGCCACTGCTTTCTGACGTCACGCGCCATCCCTTCATCCATGCATGGGAATCTTGAAAGACTTCTGAATCGGGACATATCCTTAAAATGCTTGCGCTATTTATTCGATTTTAAGACGTTACTTCGGATCATGTGACCATCTTGGGATCCAGAGGACAGAAAAAAATTCGACAGGATCAGAGCAATTTTGAAAATGTTGTGCGGTATGTATACGCAGATTGTTGACCTGGGAACCCCGAGAGGAAGCAGGCCGCAGGCGGCCCTTTTTCTGAGCAAAAAACGGATCCAGCAATCCGTCAACTGTGTATTATTCTAATTTGAACACATGAGAAACAATCGATCAGTAAAAGGGCCATAACCCCCTGAAGAATCGATTGTTTCCCATACATTCAAATGGGATGAATTCATGATTGCCAAATTGTTGGTTCCGGGCATCATTTTCAGAAGAGAGAAACCGAAGTTCGTTAAGATCATATTTTCCGTTAGCAAGGACCAATAAATGTTCAGTATCGACGATCCTGCTCTCCGATGATTGGTGAGCACGTACGTCTATTTAAAACCACACGTAAACGCTCACCACCCAACGTCTTTCTGGGGACCGTCTGTACCGAACATTTACATTGGTCCCAGCTTTTCAGGAGCTGCGGTGGCATCGTTCTTCAAATCAATACCTAGCATCGTCAGAAAAACTTGCTTACGCCAGAGGGTAAATAAATACAAAGACAGCATCAAATCGACGCACATTTTCAATGCTATATTAAATCCGCAAGCTCGACAGAATAATTTGCATGGAACCCCAAAGAAAAGAAAGGAGAGGACAAACGAGAAAGCTCAAGAAACCTTAAATAAGATAACCCAACTTTTATCCTTCCTTCGTTTTCGTTTGATATACTCCGATCCTTTGCAGACGAAAGAGTTTAAACAGAGCTGCCGTTTCGACTATATTAAATGGAATTTTTCAAATCACCGATGATTCCACCGGTTGACAAAAGATTACACAGGTTAGTTCAGTTCAGTGTACGACTATATAATGCTCGAAAATACTCTCAATCGTTGGAATCGCTGTTAAATAAATCGTTAAAATATCCGCAAGTTTTTTAGGGTTGGTGATTGACTCTACCGGTTGCGAAAAAATTACAGAACAGATAATTTTCCTGCTCCGATAGTCGTAAACTGAGACCGTGTAATCTTTTATCAACCGGTATGGAATCGTGGAATCAACCGGTGAATTGAAAAACGTCATTGAATATACGAAATGGCAGCTCTAGGTTTAAGTTCGTTCTTTGAGATTTCAGCCAGATTTTTTCTTGGATACTCGTATTTTTTTCGTCGGTTTAAAAAAAAAAAAAAAAAAAAAAAACTTGGGTGAGACAAATCATCCCGACTTGTTTGAGATGCAACTGTAAAGCAAAAGACTTTCTTTTGTGGAAAGTAAAGGTCTCTTCCGAGAAGTTTCTGGTCTGTCTCATATCAAAGGACTGTTAAATTTTGTTGTCTTGTTTGCGCGGTGAATTCTCTAGCGCACCAAAGATTTTGCGGTTTCATGAAACAGTTGATGAAGTTAGAGAGGAGACATTCCCAGCGTCTTTACAGTGCCACCCTCAAAGCGCAAAGTCTTACTTCCTCGTCTGAAACTATCCACTGCAGTGACGTCACGTGAGCGTCCGTTCACTCCGGAAAAGGAAACGCAACCAAACCGTAGAAGACAAAAGTTCTAGCGTATGACGCGTAACGTCATGGTGACGATGAAGATCCCAGCCGAATGTTTTGACGGATTAATGAGAATTCCCTGTCCCGAAAGGCCCCGAAGGGTAGTGTTTGCATTTGAGCGTAATTAACGATCCGACATAGTATTGTGTTGGTAACTTATGTCAACTTGGTCCGACATTTACGGCGCGCGGCGAGCTTTTGTGCGTGACAGCAAAGGGACGATCCGTGTTTCGGTTTAAATCCACCACCTTCCGAGACAAAGGGCGCGCGGTAAAAAGCTCATCCTTTGTTTTTCGACCCGCGAGCGGACAAACAATTCCTTTGTACTTTTCTCCGATACCCGAGCATCCCCACAAAGGCCCTTCAACGTTGGGTTGTCATCGGTTATTTCAGTTCACGCAATGTCTTTCGTTGGTTATTCGTTTCAAGGACCTTGACAATGGATCGATGATGTCAAAACCGAGGATTCGAGGAACGGTTGGAGGAAAATTAGGAATGATAAAACATACTTTTGGGTAACTATGACGAGGTAACTAATATAGCATCTCTGCAACGGTGAAACATTCTGAACTGATGGACAGTTTAAAAACATAGAACTAGACACTAACGAACTAAATCAAAATATCAAAGAACAAGACAACCAAGAGCTGCCGCATTGCGTGTAATTAACGGCCGTTTTAATTCACCGATGATTCCACCGCTTGAGAAAAGATTGCACAGTTTAGATTAGTGTATCGCTGTAATGCACGAAAATACTCCGAATCTGTAATCTTTTCTCAATTGGTGGAGCCGTCGATGAGTTTAAAAAAACTTGCAGGGGTTTTAATAATTTAACGGAGATTGAACTAATTGAGAACCAATTACAGACCAGAGTATTTTCGTGCAGTACAGTCATATACACTGAACTGAAGTGTGTAATCTTTCCTCAACCGGTGGAATCATCGGTGAATGGAGCTGTTGCAAACTTTTGCTACAGGCTTATTAATAGTTTATTACGGGATAATACCCTGTAAAAATAACGATTAGCGCACTAAAAAATCACAAAATCCACTCCTAAACTCACAAAATGCTTTTAAATACGAGACCGTAATGGCGGCCGAGGCCGCGGTTTTCTTAAGGCAATTGTATGCTTCTTCTTCTTCTTGTGTGGTGTTGCGAGAACACCTCGTGTAGATGGCGCTGATTGAAGATAGGGAACCCCAATGAAAACCGCGGCCCCGGCCGCCATTACGGTTTCGCGTTTAAAAGCATTTTGTGAGTTTAGGAGTGGATTTCGTGATGTTTTAGTGCGCTAATCGTTATTTTCACTGTGTATTACCCCATTGTTAACTATTAATAAGCCTGTAGCAAAAGTTTGCAACAGCTCCATTGAAAAATTCCTTTATTAAACGCAAAACGGCTGCTGTGAAGGCAACACACTGTGACGACCTTCGGTAAAGGGAGTCGAGTGCTTGTGCATACTATCGTTTGACACAACTTCAACTTTCTATCAAATGGTCAACTTGTGTCAAGGTTAGGGTAGGTTACATTTTTAGAATGCAATGGATCTGCTCTTATACAGCCAAAGTGTGCAACAGCCCCATTAATTGGTGATCCCAAGCATCCGAACGTATACCTTTAATTTTCTGCTAAATTTGCAGTTTATCGAGCGGAATGAAATAGTTTCACGCCCACAAGCACAACACTCAGCGGCAGGTGCCACTTGCCAGTGGCGGTGGCAACCCCGACTCCCGGGAGTGAAATACCTCGATAACGCGACATGGTCACCGTTGAGGATCTGGTTCTGCCGTTGCCGGTTCAGCGTGCGTTGAGGAAGAAGTCAAATCCCGCGGAGACCGGAGAACACAACTGGTCCTCCGATGCCTCCAGTCCGCCAAGCCCGCGCCACGCTGAGCACCGGTTGGTGTTCGCGTTTGGTTCGTTCGTTCGCACTCGGCAGATTCTGGTCCGTGACGATCCTCAATAGCTCGCGATATTCCAGACGCCGCGCCGAGATGAAATCTAGAGACCGGTGAAAAGGAGAGAGAGGGTAAAAGAGGGAGAGAGAAGGAGAGACGAAAACCATCCTCCTTTTAGTTCTTATACCTTCGGACTGCCGTACTAGCGCTAGGTGCGGAGGTGGATGGCGGACAGTGGAACGTTTATAAAATCATCTTCAAAAAAAAAAAAAAAGCTTTGTCTGGACCACTTTTTCCATCTTAGACGGTCCAGAGGGTTTCGGGTTTTTGAGCTAATATCTGAGGGTTTTTTTTTTTTTTTTTTTTTTTTTTTTTTTTTTTTTAAACTAACCCATACATGCCAAGTGAGCAACCCACTTGTTGAATTATTTATTTATCAGATTTCAGTCACTTCGCACCAACATTGCTCAAAAACCCAATTTTGGGAGTTTATAAACACGTATATCATTTAGCTGGAACACAAAATTTCTGTTTTTTCCATTCTTTCATACATTCAGTTCTTAGCTTGAGTTTTATGAGGAAAACACCTAGACATTTTTAACAGTCCTGGGTACAAATGGGTCAAAGTGACAATTTTTACCCTGGCACGGATTACAAAAATCAAGACTACAATCAATAAACAGCAGTAGCGCCCGTGAAATTTGGCACCCATGCATTTTTCCCACTTAAACTGAGGTAAAAAATCGATTCAAGCGGAGGCTGGCAGCCTCCTCGAGTTTCGATTGTTTTCCATGTATTTAAATGGGATAAAAACACTGTTGCCAAATCGCACGAGCCGCCACTGATAAACAGCAATATAAATTAAGAGTGTGAAGTCATTCATAAAAGAGCTTAAAAACGAGGCGATTAATACGGATTTCGCGAGAGTATATCAACACTGAAATGTTTTTGAAGCATAAAAGAGCAACTTTTCACGTCTGAAAAAAGCCCACGTTTCGGTTCACGGTGAGGCGAACCGACCGCGACCGTCCGTCGATCGACCAGCGGCAGCGATGGGTGATGACTCAGAGCCCTGCAATGTTGCATCCATATGCCCAACACACACGCGCGCTCCGACCGAGTACGCACACTTTCGCACGTAAAGTGCGCCTTCGGCCTCCTCTCAAGTCTCATATTCCGGACGGCTGTGTTTATCGATGTGCACAACTGCTCGATTTCCATGGGCTGCTGAAATACCGCGAGTTCGGTTGCAAAAAAAAAAAAAACAAAAAAAAAAAAAACTAGGTAACCGACATTTTTTGCGCTTGCGGTGTGATGTTGGAACAGAAAATTAATGAGCAGCGTATTATGTTAGGACTGCAGCTAACAGATTCGAACTTTTGTCTTAGGGCCGAACTTTAATACGAACCTCGACTTTTTCTCGAAACCTCCTCGACTTGAAAAGTGCCATTTGAAATACACGCAAGATGCAAGGAGGATAAGGACCAACAAACAGAGATAATTGAGAGGAATACGCACAGTATACTTATTTATACAGTAGTGAAACTCTATAGGAGCGCATGGGTTGCAATCAAATGGAAAAGCCGGAGTTGTAACTTTCCGACGACTTGGGGGCGCCATCGTTGTGTCCAATGCAAATCAAATGGAAGATGTCAGTTCAGCCTTACGACCACCAGCGGGGCATTCGCCATTTTTCTAACATTGCGTTTCGCTATAGAGTTGATGAGAATACTGTGGGAATAATTATTGGACTGTGGAACCGATGGAATACATTGAGGGCAAATTGAATTTGTAGAAATGGAATAGGTAATGATGGAGGAAATTAAAATTGAGGTTGAGAACATCTTGAGGTTTGGAGGAAATCTCGGGGTCAGTCCAAACCAACCTTGAGATTTCCTCAACATCTTAGCAATGGGTCTGTTGCAAACTTTTGCTACAACGATTAAGAGAGTTTAACCTAATGTAAAATTGACTGAAAAGTCCATTGGTGGCATCAGAAAGTCATAAATTGCAATAATAAACTCACAAGAGGCGTTTAATTAAATCCAATACGGCGGAGAAATATCGAGCAATTTGAATGTATGCACCACGAACATCCAAGGATAGTTAGCCTCACAATATCGATCACAACCAATCACAACGTAAACAAACACATAACCTCTACCTCCAGTGAGGTTGTCAAAGTTGGCCATCCTTAGATGTTCGTGGTGCATGCATACAAATTGCTCGATATTTCTCCGCCATCTTGGATTTCATTAAAAGCCTCTTGTGAGTTTATTATTGCATTTTATGACTTTCTGATGCCACCAATGGACTTTTCAGGCGATTTTACAGCAGATTATACACTCTTAGTCGTTGTAGCAAAAGTTTGCAACAGACCCATTCCCAACCTTGTAATCTTGATTTCCTCCATGAATACCCACCCAATTTCTATAAATTTAGTATTTTCTCGATTTTAACATTTTCCACGTCAGTTTCATAATTCAATATTTCACAATTCTCCAACCATCGCAATTTTCCTACTTCTTCCTCCATCAGTTGGCTTTCGTCTTCTTTTCATTCTCCATGTTTTTCAAATGGCACTTTTTAAGTCAAGAAGGTTTTGTTCAAAAAGTCACGGAATGCGGCCTTTCTTTCGTTGCCCATTAGAACACATGTGATAGACAAAGATGAAAAGAGGGACTTTCTCATGAAGTCAGCTTCAACCTCTGTCCTTTCCAGTGGCGTAGCCAGGGGGGGGGGGGTCCAGGGGGTCTGGACCCCCCCCCCTCCCATGACACCAAAATTTGTCCTAAAAAAAGGTCATTTTTTGCGTTTTCAGACAAATTTTACCAAATTAGTATCTTTGGACCCCCCCCCCCCCCTGACAATTTTCGGACCTCGGACCCCCCCCCCCCCCCCCTAGAAAAATTCCTGGCTACGCCACTGGTCCTTTCCTAACAGAAGTATTTAAATATAAAGGGAAAGACAAATTCCTGGCTTCGGCTATAAATTGAGCTGGCATAAAAGATAAACAGGAAGATAAATTGAGCTGACAAAAAAGATACACATACACAGGTAGAGTCTTAGAAGAAATAGAGAGTGCATATTCTCAATTTTCAGAAGACGCATTTTTAAAAAGTCTATCGTCAGAGCTCGTTCCAGGAGTGAAGGCGAAGCTCACCGATAATCTTTGCCGAGTTTTCAATTTCCATTTCTTCAAACCAAAACAAAACTTGCCGGAGTCATTCGATTTTTGGAATAAAAAGCGTTCTTTGATGAAAAGTCAAGGCTAGAATTTAATTAATTTCCGTCACGAAACATGAAGAATCTGAGAGCGTTAAACAAGCGCGTTAATAGAAATGTCGTAAGCGAACTTTTAAGTGAGTACATACATTTCAACAAAAAGTAATCTCACTCGGAAATATAGAGAGTATTTTGTAAAACGTGGCTACAAATAAGGATACCTATTCGAAGAGAGACAGAATTTAGAAAACGGGGAAAAAAAGGACCTTGCTGAACAGCGAGACAGGCACGTACCTTGTTTGGGTCTGTGCGAGAATGTGCTTTTTCGCGGTTAAACGTCGGAAGTTTGGATGCTTCTGAGTTTTCAATCGCCCGGTAGAAAATGAGACTCTCCTTGCAGTTTCTTCAAAGCAACACCCACACAGCTCACACACGTATGCACACACACACAAATGTACTCACACAAAGACAGAGGACAAACACACGACACACAACACAACAACTTGCGGCCACGTTCGCGTTTTTCGAAGTTCGATTGCTCATGGATCGAGAAATTCAATCCACACGGATGTCAAATCGAACTTTCAGAACTTCCAGACTTCTGCACGATGAAACAGCCAAACTAAGAGTTGCTCGTGCGAGAAGGAAAGGGTGGGATGAAGGGAGGGGGTGTCGACGGAAGTTGTCCAGGATAAAATAGAAGTCTAGCGACAGGGTGTCTGGCAAAGTTCAATTTTGAAATTCTCTGACAATCCCGGACTTCTAAGCTTCAAATTCCTTGACAAATCTTCGATTTTTCAGCAGAATTCATGACTATTTTTCGGATTTTTGAGCAACAAGAGAGTTGCAAATCCATCAAAACATGCATTATTATGAAATTATAAAAAAAATTATTTTAGGCGAGGCATGCAATAAGACATCGGAAAACAGCGCTCAAGAATTAGAGCGGAGAGTACCAGAAGCCCAAGACTGAAAACGCTGAAACGCCGCGCCGTGAAAAAATGCAACTTGTGAGAGAAAATAGCAATTTTCAGTTTTTTTAAGCGAATTCCCTGAATTTTCCCGGACAGATTATAATTCCAGGATATTCCCTGAATTTTCCCGGACAGATTTTAATTCCCTGATTTTCCAGGTTTTCCTTGACAGAAGACACCTTGGGTAAACGCGAGCAGGTGTATAAGTTTCTTCTGCTCAGATTGATGGATTAAAGTTCAAAATTCCAAAAATTTAGAATGCGATAAACTTATGAATGCGGAGAACGAGTTTAAAAGTCTCGAATGGTTTTATTTCCGCACGGGAAATTAATCCTCTATCGCATGAATTATTTTTTCTGATGCAAATGAGCCCCGAACCTATGATAGTTTTCTGCACTTGATATTCTAAGAATTTTTAGTGAACAACATAGCCTTCCCCCTCCCCTTCGTTCCGTTGCTGATAGAGAGGAGCAAATACACGATCTGCCGGGAATGCGCACCTTCGGATTTTCGGAAAATCGGAAATGTGATAAGTTTTTTTAGCCTCTGGTATAAATGTGACGGGAACGGGAAAACGGTTCGGTCGGACGGAAAGGAACGGGCAGCAGTGGACGAGACAAATTAACCAGCGAAGCGCTTTTAACTTTTTAAAATCTCCTTTCTTCCACGAAGAAATGCATTTTAGTGCTGGCTACAGACGGCACGTATCTGATGAGCGATTCCCACCAAATTGATATTCATCTACCCCCCCCCCCCACACAAACGGTACAGGGTAGAGCTCCTCAAACTATTAACCTCCAACGAGAGGAAAGTTACCGATTTTTACCCAGATTTTGGAATGATATTGCAATGTCAAATAATGTCCTCAATTACCTCGATTTTGGAGAAATCATACGAAAGTTAATTAGGAATACTCCCCAACCAACCGCGCGCGAAATGTTTGCAAACACGTTTACGGAATGTTCCTCAAATGGTCTTCATCCTTTCAAAATTGAGGTAGTTTTTCTAAAATTTGACGGTACGATGCAAGTGTTTTGAAGGCGTCACCCGCACTCACCCATCAGAGTCAGGCTGGACCGCCTTTCTTTACCATGCCACTGGTAACAACACAATTCATTTCTTTCGGGCTATTCAGTCTGTTCAAATGAACCCGGTTCACGCCGCGCCGGTTTGATAAATCATTCATTTACCAGGTAAATTATCGATTCGAGGGAGTGCACTGCGCACCCCCAATTTGTCGACCTTTTCCATGACTTTAATTGGACACATTACAGCGTTACCATATTACAAGCGCCGCTACTGACTGAAGAAACTCGACTAGTTGCTCCAGAAATGATGGTAGTTCTTAGTTCATTTTCCCTCGACAAAGGTGACCCATGTTCACCCTGGTCTTGCGTTGAGCTCAAATTTGACATTGATTGAGCTCAAGACTCCTCGATTTGGCAGTGGCAACAGCGGTGGCTCGTGCAATGGGGCAACAATGTTTTTCCTTCATTTGATTCTATGAAAAACAATCGATTCAATAGTGAAACAGTGGCTCACCACCAATCGATTATTATACACCGATTCAAACGGAAGGATAGCGTGGTTCAGGGGGTCTGGACCCCCCCCCCCCCCCCCCCTCCTTGACACCAACATTTGTCCTAAAAAATGTCATTTTTTGCGTTTTCAGACAAATTTTACCAAGTTAGAATCTTTGGACCCCCCCCCCCTGACAATTTTCGGACGCCAGACCCCCCCCCCCCAGAAAAATTCCTGGCTACGCCACTGGCCACCACTGTAATTTGGGGCCTCGCAGTTTTAAAAACGTCCGCGTATCGTATCTACTCCAGTGGCGTCGCGTGCAATTTGGCAACGCTGCATTTCGTTTATTCAAACCCGTGCAAAATATCGATTCGAGGGAGTGCACTGTGCTCCTCCAATAGTTCGACCTTATTCATGCCTTTAAATAAACAGAATGCAGCGTTGACAGATTGCACGCGACGCCGCGCCACTGATCTACTCTCAAATAAATCTCGTCGGTTGAATGGAACGAAATGAACCGACGAACACCCCATGATGACTGACTCATTGTTGTTGATAGTGGCAGAGATGTTTCGCTGTTTGAACAATCAGCGCATAAATTGTTTGCGTACGTTAATATTTGATCTAACCGCGGGTGCTGAGCTGAGTTGAGTGCGCGTGGGATGGCGGCGCAGATATATATATGTATACACATAACCTATAAGCGCACGGTTGCATGCAATTTCCTTAACGGGTGCACAAGGTCAAAACGAAACATTTTAACTGAGCAGGAGCAATTTTCAGGAGACAGAAAATTACACACTTCAATGTGCTCTCGTTCACACTCTAATCCTCCTCGAGTGCATTTTCGTAGATTGAACTTTGGTACACGCCCCTCCATTCCATTGCAGAGAATTCGACAAAGCTGATTATCATCTTATACAAGTGCAAAATTAATTTGATTATGTTGATGAGTGCGGTACAGTATGGCCAAGTGGCGCTGCATGCTGTCTGGAAATGTTGCATAGCGCACACACTGAGAAAAATTTCCAGTTACCGTTACGAGAGTGGGTCTATTGCAAACTTTTACTCCAGCGTAATGGAGGGTAGATTCCAATCTAAAATCAAAACAAAATGACTTAGATTTTGAAGCAACAGAAAGCTCCAAAATTCATTCACAAACTAGGAAAATGTCTACAGCTCTCTATTTAACTTGATGAAAAGGATTTACAAGGTATAAATGACTTCCCCATGACAAAGTCCCATGGCTACAAAAAGTCGTTCAAGTACTAATTATTTCATAGTTTTAAGATCAAATGCCAAAGATTACTGGTCGAACGAGCCTTGGCACATCTGCCACACAAGCTCTATCAAACAGATTTGGAGGAGCCTTTCAATTTCAGCTTTAAAAGCTTCGTCCACGACAAAGTCTCACGATTATACAAAAAGTCGTCTAAGTACTAATTATTATTTGATAGTTTAAAGATCAAATGACAAAGATTACTGGTCGAACGAGCCTCGGCACATCTACCACAACAAGCTCTATCAAACAGATTTGGAAGAGCCTTTTCATTTCAGCTCTAAAAGCTTCGTCCATTCAACCTTGAACAAACTCGCGAAAGCTGCTCGATGAATTTAAGCTATAGATGAAGCTATCAATAGTCAACCCCTTAGACGCCGCTCGTTATGGCGGGTGGCGGGATTGCTTTCACTAATCTAAAACTTGAATCAACCAAAGTAAGAGACCGTGTTTTCCCTCTATCCACCAAAGACCGAAAACTCATAGCTTGGAGGAGGGGGGGGGGTGCTTTTGAAAGGCATCGCTCGTTGCATCTAGCGCCTCTCTTTCCTGTGAACGAATATAAGGAGGAGCCCTTCGGGGCGCGAACACAGTTCTCACATTTATGGGGAGCTCTTGTCTGTAAGTTACCGCGCGGCGCTTTTATTCATTCAATACTAATAAAGCTGCAACGTGAAAGTTGCGAACTTTTTAAACAAATGCAAATGCCTTCAGGTAATCGACTCGACGGGAGCGAGAGCGAGGTCGCGGGGGGTAGAGAATGGAAAACGAAGCGCAAATGTATATAAGGGGGTGTAAATAAAATGGGTTGATAGGGGATGGGAGGGGGGAGGGGAGGGTCAGAGAGGGGAATGAAAAGTTTACGCGATTAAAATGCATGGAAATCATAGTTGCCTAACGTCATAAAAATCACAAAATTCCGCACTGATTTAAAATACTATTTGCTTCAGGTTTTATACAAGAGATATTTGCCGGTTTTTTTTTTGGTCCAAACATTCTTTTGGTTCAGATATGTATGTCCACGGTTGTTTTGTCCGGTAATTTTCGTCCAGTTGATAAAAATGGCCCCTTCTTTAATTTGTCCTGCAAAAGAACCGTCCATCATTTGAAAGTCCAAGCGCGCGGTTTTCTCATTTAGGACTCGTTTGATTTTAAAAAAAAAATCAGAAAAAAAGTAGCATTAGATAAAGCAGGAAAGAGTAGACCAGACCAGATTAGTTTTGTCAGATTATCAAAATTTTAAACCTTCAACATTTTTCCTAAAAAAAAAAAAAAAAAAAAAAAAAAAAAAAAAAAAAAAAAAAAGGATCTTAAAATAATATTTTTGTAATAAGTAACGGGCCAATTTTTAAAAAAAATGACAAAAAGTAAGCAGGTCAACTTATAAAAAGGACGAAAATTTAAGGACGAAAATAGCTTAGGACGAGAAAAGATGGACGAATAAAAAGGGACGAAATCTCTGGAAACCTTA
The DNA here is from genome assembly GCA_011764245.1 of Trialeurodes vaporariorum. Taxonomy (NCBI): domain Eukaryota; kingdom Metazoa; phylum Arthropoda; class Insecta; order Hemiptera; family Aleyrodidae; genus Trialeurodes; species Trialeurodes vaporariorum. Next base: position 86,970,943 of record VMOF01000111.1, on the reverse strand, counting down.
TCTCATTTTTCGTGTACTTGTTAGTCAATGAAAAATAACTATATACGATGACCAGAATAAATTAGGTCCAATAGAATCGATGCACGACCTGTCTATACCTAATAATATCACGAATAGATATATAGCTGCTAAAATTTACAGAATTCAATCCTAGTATAATATAATCATACTTTTCCCCCGGATCAAATTTGACAACGAAGGCCGAGTGATCGCGTGCCAACACCGCACCGCAGCGCAGCGAACTCGCGGGCAATTTTGAATTCAAAATAAAAAGAGCGAGGAGGGTGGAATAGGGAAAAAATACATGTATGTTGCAACACACAAATGGAAATAATAACACGGTAGAGTAACGACGTAAAAATAAACACTAACAAGTTTTTAGAGGCGGGTGGTGCGTCGATGATTCTTAGTGATCGATAGAGGAAATAAATTCAGAATCTTCGAAGAAAATGACAGACTGTTTAACCTTTTTACGACCAGGTTCAGGTTACCAGAAGAAATCAAAGTTATAACTGGCTGAACTTCAGTGGGTAGTTAAACATTCGTACTCCGCGGTGTTCATTTTGCCTATTCCGGTAATCGAAGGCGCTCGATGAAACATTATTTTGCGAAAGTTAACGATTTAGAGTGGCTTTTACGACCAGGTTCACGATACCAGAAGAAATCAAAGTTATAACTGGCTAAAATTCAGTGAGTAGTGAAACATTCGTACTCCGCGATGTTCATTTTGCCTATCCCGGTTATTGAAGGCGCTCGATGAAACATTATTTTGAAAGTACGAACGATTTAGAGTAGATTTTACTGTCAATGAGGTATAGAGATACAGATACGAAAAGAAGAACCTAGGGCGTGGTATTAAAAGGGTTAAAAACTATGAGCGATCCGAGCCGTTTTGTATTCATTTATGGCATCTGTTCGTTCGCAGGTGATTCCGCCGGTTGACCAAAAGATCACACACTTCAGTTCAGTGTATGACTGCGTAATGTCAGGAAATACTCGCATCTGTAATCTTTTCTCAATTGGTGGAACCGTTGTCATCGACCGTTACAGTATCAAAAAATATCCGCAAACTCGTTAAAGTCAGTGTAGACTTAACCGGTTGAGATAAGATTACCGATGCGAGCATTTTCGTGCGTTACAATATGGGAGCCCGAGCGATTTTCAGTTTAGGTCATAGTGATCGGGATTTTATAAGGGCGCTTATGGCTATCACCCGCGGTCATTTTAGATTTTGACCCTTTTCCCGACCAAAATTCGGTTTTTTTGGCGAAGGACATTTTGTTTTTCTAGATCTATGCCGAAAAATTAAAAAACAGAACCAAAATCGAAAAGAAATTTTTTTTAAAAAAAAATTGTCCGATACGAAGAGAGGGCCATATGCAATTGCGTATCATTTACGTTCCGATACAAAACTGCCTGTCCCCGCGTATTCCGTCAATGATTCATAATTTATTTGGATGTCACATCTTTTGAGCGCTGAAAGGTTGAAACGGCTTTGAGCGCAATGTGCGTGCCACCGTGCGAGAATATAAGTCTCGGGGGTTGACAACGAAATTACGAATCGTAACTCACGTTATACGAACAGAATCATATAGACAGCGCAACGATTGACTTACAACCCTACACACGCGATGGTTGATACCTCACTATAACGGCTGAAATAAGAAAGCCCCCCCCCCCCCCGAAATCTCGAGGCAAGGATTCAAAAATATAATATAATTCCCCGAGCGAAGAGAAAATTGGTATAAGAATGGGGTGGCGCGAAGATACAGAAATCGCGGGAGGGGGGGGGGGGGTGAGTCAAATAGAATAAATCTTGGAGCCAAATACTCAAATGCCTTGCGTCTTCCCCCTACCCCTCACCTCCAGAATGTAGATACCTATACTCGTGTCGTTATAATTTGTTTATGGTCGGATTCTTCTAAAAATAGAAAATATCAAGGGGGTGTAATATACAAACACGAAAATGAATGCTACTGCAACGATGCCGGTTCATTCGGTAAAACTAGAGTCCCTATATGTAGAGAGTTAAGACAAGAGGGTAGTCAACTTCTGATTGGTCGATGAATTTTAGGCTCTACGGACGCCGCCATTGGATGCGATTTTGCACTTCTGTTTTGTTTACCAACGGTCTTTTACAGATAAAAGAGTTAATTTGCGACGAATCTGTTAATTTTAATCATAATGCACCACAAGAATGTCCATAAATCTCAAAAGAATCATTAAAAAGCGTTAATACACGTCGATCAACAAAAGCAGGGAAAGATTACATCGTTTCAAACTTAGCGGAACTGTAATCTTTGCTGTGGAGCAAAACACAACAACGGCCTCAGAATGTAAACAAATGTGCAAAATCGCATCCAATGGCGGCGCCCATGATTTCTCTTGTCTTAACTCTCTACATATAGGGACTCTAGGTAAAACGGGCAACTTTTAATAACATAACCTTGCTTATAGTCATAAGGAGTATATACTTATAAACAGGGTGCCCATAAACGCTTTTAGTGATGACTTGGTGATGACGACATCCGGCGATGAGCGTTCCAAACAAAGACAAACTGTCTCTCTAGCCCTCACGTAACCCTCATGTACTGCCATCTTACTCTAATTTCAAAAATCGTTCATAGAGTTATCTTTCGTAAAATTTTTTGGCAGAAATAAATGCCTTGAGGTATTTCAATGCGATTTTGATAATATTAAATCGAAAAGCGAGGCTCTGTTTACGAATTTCGAAACTAGAAAGAGATGGGTATTCATGGGGGTCACGGGAGAGCGAGTGAGAAATTTTGAACAATACGCGAGTTTCGTCACAATGGATTGCGACCGATGAGTGCATGGTTGTGCTTGTTGGCTAACCGTTGACTTCGCACTAAAACCGTCTATAAAAAAAGATCCACCCGAAGAGCTGGACACATTTTCAAAAAATCACTCCCTAATCAGACAACCTGAAGATTTTCACGTTACGCCAAAAAAAAAAACCGAATTATGACTATAGAGATGGGCGCCGGGAACATTCCCGACCCGAGAATTTACTTGGTTTTTACAAGGTTGTTTGTTTTTTTTTTTTTTTTTTTTAACTTATTATTTTCAATTGATCTTTCCACTGATTTTCAAATTCCGCGCCAAGTTGCGGCTGCGTTAACTATCGGCACGCACTTGACTGTATTGTAATTGTAACCTCTATCTGTCAGAAAAAAATGTATTCTTTAAAAATTGAGTGAGTTACCGCTGCGAGAATATTCCTGGGATTATTAACACTAACATAAGTATGACTACTTTGTAAGAAAAAAATCACTTCGGATTTACAATTCATGGTTTGCCACAAAAATAGTATTTTCCGAATTTGGGAAATTCTTAATTAAGAAGAACCTATTAATGGGTTCTTCCTTTTTAATAATCACCCTGTATATTATCTATCAAGAGGAGAGTCTCGTCATTTATTTTAAAATGTGGCTACGCGGAGGTTTCGTAATTGAAATGTTTTGGAAATCGAATAACTTTTCTCGGCATGAACAGTTGGTAAAAAATAAAGAAATAATAAAAATGGTGTGATAAGGTAATCCATTAGATAATAATGCGAACTTTACTCTGTTGCATTGACACTCTAAATACTCGATTTTTTGGTACGTTTAGACTTTTGCCTTGAGATCATCATTGATTTATTGAAAAACTGCTAGGCTCGGGTAAAATAAACCTGTTTAGTGATGACGCGGTCACGACCAACGATCCAAGCAATTCAGCAGCTTGGTAAACTAGTTGGTAAACTACAACAGAGTAAGCGGGCTTCGTAACTTAGTGAAAATCTCGTCCCCTAAATGTGCCCTTCTATTCTACCACGCTAATATACTTTCTCACATCCGATACGGAATAATCCTTTGGGGTAGAAGTGAGAATGCTAAACTAGTTGCGAAGGAGCATTTTAAAATTCTTAAAATCTTGTTCAATAAATCCAGTGATGTTTCTGTAAAATCCTTATTAGTTTCAAAGAGATTTTTCACTGTAACTTCAATTTACATCTTTGAGTCGTTAAAGTATGCAGTAGTAAATAATATTATAAAGCCTAGTGATTTTGTTCCCCCTCACAGATATGGCAGCAGGCATAATTTCATCAGTAATACTTGCATCACTTACAAGGTTGCCCGAAATAATGTTAAGTTTGCCTCAGTACAGATGTTAAATGCCTTGCCTCTCAACCTAAAGAATCTTATCCGAGATTCAGAGATAGCCCCATTTTTTAACCAGCTAAAACATTTCTTGATAGATAAGGCTTACTCCAATCTTGAAGATTTCTTACTTCACAAGGAGAGGCCCGTAAAATTCAGATTTGTAGATTGTTAACCTGTACTTTTCCTTAAATGCTGAGGCTTCCATGTTTCCCATGTTTTCTACTTTTGTTTTCCAATTTTAAATTTGTAGTATTGACCTGGGACCAATAAATGTACGGTCACACGGTCCTCGGCCCCAAGTCAGCCCTAAGTACTTCAACAAGCATCGGCCACCAGCCAACGGACCGCATCGGACCGTTTTAAAATGGCGCAAACACAAAACTAACCTCAAAATAGCACTTAGGGTGGGTTAGAGAGGCTCAAGACTCACCCCAAGTAACGTAAAGTTGGGCGCGCACCCAACATTCCGATGTGCCGTTAAATAAATGTGAGGTTAGAATCGCCATTTTTAGGTACGACCTAAAGCCCGTGTGTACCGTACATTTATTGGTCCCTGTACTATAGCTTCAATTTTGAGGCTTCCATGTATCAAAGTGAAAAAAAAAATAAATAAATAAATAAATAAATAAATAAATAAAAAGACCAAAATTGGATCCAAAAAAATGCTCTTTCTTGCTCATCACTCTCGAGGATTTACCCATAAGAAATCAGATCCTTTTCGAAAGCAAATTCATGCTTTAGTAAATAACCAGTTTTCTCAAATTTCATTCCACAGTTCAATTCCAAGTACCTTTTAACGTATCTTTTCATACGACATAATTCATGAAAGATCGCACAAGTGAGTTTACAATCACAATTACATCGATTTCCCATGTTTTGTCCTCGTCTTCCTCACGGTCTCTTATGGGCGTATCACCGCCATGACACTCAATTACCCTGACCTCTCTTTGCATCAAAGCTTGCTCGAGGTATAACACGTGGTGTGATGGCCGTGCCGATGAGCCCGTATTCTAGAATTTTGTGCTCATAAGAAACTGTGATTGAGACGAGCACAGAACACAGGACTATTTTCGATATAACTGTGATTGTAAATTAATGCGTAATATTTCGAAAATGTTATTGAAACGCGATTTCACTTTAAGGTACAAGGAATCCATATTGTAATGAAAACTAAGAGAGCTCGTTGTTCACTGCGCAAGAATTCGCACTTGAAAAAGTGGATCCGGTTTCCTATGGGAAAACCCACGATAGCGAGTGAGATGGAGCATTTGTTTGGACAATATCATCTATACACCATATCGGAGCCCAGGCGATTTTGAGGTTTGGAGATGTGGTCGGAATTTTTCACAGGCGCTTATGGGAGCTAAGTACTCGGTTTTTTGAAATTTTGAGCCTTTTCCCGATCGAAAATCGATTTTTTTTACTAAAAGAAAGTGGTTTCTCTTGATTTGGTGAACAATTTAAAAAGAAAAATATCGATTTTTTTGTTTTGTTTTTTTTTCAACAGTTCGGCTTGAAAAAAGGAACAAGATCTCAACAGTAAGGAAAAAAAAAAAAAAAATCGATCGGGAAGAGGCTGAAAATCTGAAAAAAACCGGGTAACTCCTATAAGAGCCCGTGTAAAATCCCGACCACAGTGACCTAACTTCAAAACCGTGCGGATTCCGCTATGTTCTATAGCTGATATTGGTTTGAATCCATTTTTTTTGTGACGTCACACTAAACAGGTCTATTCAGTGTTTGCTTTGGAGGGCCCCACACGCCTAAGCGTTCGAATGCATGTATACTATATATACGTTCAACCAAAAATACTGACCCAATATGGTTTGAGATCGTCAAAACGTGGCCAAAAATCAGAAAGTAAATTTCTCAACAATTTCTCATTTACAACCTTTCCAGACCAATTTTAATCCAATAGAACACTTTTAACAAGTAATTGAATCCCAGCAATGTCACAGCAACGTTTTAAAGTAAGCTTAAAAGGTCGAAAACGCTGAATTTTTATGACTTTTATTCACTGATTTTTGGCCACTTCCGTACGATTTTAGACCAAAGTACGACGCGACGCGACGCCTCGAACTTGCACTAAGGGTCTAAATTTTGTTTGGTATGGGCAGTCTTACGTAATTAAATATCCGACGGATGACCACCACAATCTGCACCGCCGATCAATTAGAGGCGAGAATCCGCAACTTACATTAAACTTATAGGAACTTCCATACCAAACATTATTAAAGTCCCCGGCCTCGTAAAGAGCTTATACAGCCGCGCTGGGGGGGGGGGGGGGATATTGGCCTCGTTTCCTTTAAAAACAGAATATTTGGTTGGGCGTTCAGTTGAATCCCAACATGAGCGAGAGGACCGACCCCAGGTAAAAATGTTCCATGACCAATTTTACGTGGAAATAGATTTCCACGGAAAATACATCAATATGGAAATCGGAGGGATTTCCATACAATCGACCTCCACGGCAAAAAAAGACTGACGTAGAATTTACTGTACAGGCATTGCTGATTTTGGCGTTCGCTAGAAAGTATGGTAAATTCAACGTACCTTAAGATACATTAAGTTAACCTGTTGGAACATTTTACCACAATCTAGTGAAATTTACCATACTTCCTGGCAGACTCCAAAAATAGCTAGATGCAGATGATAAATTCTACCAATCTTTTTTTTCCGTGTAGTTTCCAAGAAAATCGATGTGGTTTCCATACAAAACTGGTGATTTCCACATTTGATTTGAACATTTTTTCCAGATGAAGTGGGTTTGAAGGGCGATGAGAATTTGAGAAATGTTCCTCAACTTCTTGCATGACTAAATCAAAGACTAGTATTTTATAAGTTGGGAATATTCCCAGGTTTTTTCTATAAAAAATGAGGCAATGTTTTTAGAAATAAAAATTATCATTAAAATAAGAAGGATTGATATTATTGTAGAAATAATTTAATAGAATATTAAAAACTAATATCCTTGACGGAAATAAAAGTTAAAAAGAATTGGAATTGAAGATTTTGCCGAAGGCACATAAAACAGCAGGTGTGTTCTTTCCTTGAAATCAGCATATAAAGGGAATGGAGATTTTTAATAAAGAACACACCTGATAGTTTGTGGGCCAATTTTGGAGTCAACGGGATCAAATACGATCACATGAAACATCAGGTGTACCTATTCTCTATTAAAGATCTACAATCCATTTACATGCTGAATTTTAGGAAAGAACACACCTGATGTTTTATGTTCCTTTTTTCTGGCATCACAATTATTGAGCTGACATGCACAGCATTAGGGGACCGGAGTAAACAACGCAAGATCAAATCTGTACTCCTTTCTTAAAAATTCAATTTAGTCATTGATTTCAAAAATTCTAGGATAATGAGGAATGGTTAAAATATTAGTTTAGGGTCATTACACAACAACTGTCCGATCTGGAAGATTTTAAAACTCCATTTTTCAAACAAAAATTGTGAATTTTAAACTTTTAAGCGATGAGGTAGATAAGGATTGTTAAACATATTATCCTTCCCATTGCTGACAAATTAAAAAACATCAAGTTTCAGCATGAAAAATTTAGTTTTTAAACTGTTGCTGATAAGGTTGGCAATGAGGGCTGTTATGATGGAGTGACTCTTCAATAGATTTTAAGAAGAAAAAAATTGAAAGTTGGCTTTAATATCCAGTTAAGCTCAAATAAATTCCCAGGAACACGCCCAGAGAATAATAAATTCATAGGAATTTAAAATCACTATTCAAGACTAACTTCCAGTGACCAGCGAGGATTCAGAATTGAAGTTTACAAAACTGATAACCTCTGCCTGACGGAATCTTGTGATGGATCTGTAAAAAGGCTCGATAAATCTTGCATATTTATCCATGATTCAGCCATAGAATGTGATTTTCTCATAAAAATAGTTTCAGCAAACACACTTTTTTTTTTTTTTTAACTATTTGAACATTCTTAACACTTATGAGCTACATATTGAGAGCTCAAGGATTAGTCCTAATCCTTACACTGTTTTGGATAAATGGCAAAAAGAAAAACTGGGAGCAAAAGTGATCAGCAAAAATCAGACAAAACACTGTGATTTTCAAGACCAAGTGTCTTGGCTCCAGCCCTAACAAAATAATCACCGGTGGCGAGGAGGGGGGCCTAATTGTGAGAAGAAGGGGGGGGGGGGGGGGTCCAGGGGAACATTCTTCAGCAGGACAGATTTCAGCCTGTCCTCCAATTAAATGTAAAAAAGGGGCCCTTTAGTGATTGGTGTCCGCAGGGGCTTCCAATGCACTACTGCTCGACTCTTGAAAGTAGGTGAGATTCCTTGATTGCTCTCGTGGTAGACACGAAAGTCCAAAATGTCTGCTAGACTACAACAATTTTAGTTGGATGACAAAATTATTCAACTCTCCTTGAAGCAACCTGGCAAGTTGCTGCTAGAAGTAGGTAAAACCTAATGGTCTGATACTGATAGAAGTTTACAGACTCAGTCAAGGTATCTCGGTTAGAAAGGGGGAAAATAATGTTGTTACACAATTGATCTCTCCATGAAGATGAATCGGAGGTAACTTCATAAGAGCGAGCGGATGATAGATTGCTTTGTCAAAGTACATGAGTAAGTATCATGATTCCAGATGCTACGCTTCAGAATCACAGCTTTAATGGAAGAAAATTATTTCAAATCAAGTGACAAAATTTAGAGACTGACAACTCTTGAAAAACATCAAGACTCAGGCAATATAGTCTGGAGGGGCGCTAATAGAGTCTGGGGAGAGTTATTGAAAGAGTTGAAGTTATGAACCAGTGCAGCTAAGCCTCACTTGATTTTATCTGATTACCCTACCAATAGCTTTCATACAATATGCATTGATGAACGAGAATCACAAGCAACATTGGTGTCTTAACACAGATTCGTATGCCGACAGCTCTCTCTATCTCAGTGAGTTCCGCAAGTTTGAAGTTGCTCTTAAGGGATTGGAATCAACATCTCACTAAAAGGCCTCCAACAAAGTGAGTCTTGTAAGTACTTTTGCCTGACTTCCTACTCAATTCAAGAACTTCTGTGGTCGCACAGTAAATGTTTGCATAGGAAGGAATGGCACCAGTCATTAAAAACTGGCACGACGACAAGAAGGGTCTTAGGCAAATATCATTATCTTTACGGAATCAAAGGTAGCCCAGAGAATATATAAACAGCCCTTGGCGATCAGATTTTGCAACCATTGTTTTAGAGAACGAAGAAAATGAGAACAAACTCGCATTTCATACGTTTCATATGGCGATGGTGATTTTCACTGTTGCGAATCATGAGACATGCGTCCTACAGTGTTATATATGAGCAAATACTGAGAAATTGATCAGAAAAGTTGCAGCTGCTGTAGTGACATCATCAGGTAACATTAATATCATAGCAAACAGATTCTGGCCATCAACAGAAAAGAGTGACAGCTCAATGAAGCAGCAAAGAAATACCTCATGAACCATTGATAATGTGATAAAATCAGGTGAAGGACAGGTGAAACTGAGCTAATTAGGTGATGTAAATAAAATCACTGCTCTACATGAAAACCTAACCTCAATGCTGAGTTTCAGAAACCAAGTTAGGAGCTACAGGTAAATAAATGAGGAAAACACCAAGAAAATGATAAAATATCTAGATAAACGAGATGACTTACCCATAAAGTGACAAGGTGGGTTGTGGAGATTCGTCAGACTCAAGTGCCAAGAGATGAAGAGGTAAACAGGAGTTAAGTAGCAAAATGTAACTAACAGTAATTGAACGGTGTAAACACTGGAAAGAAAAACAATGGAATATTCAGTCACTTTAAAAAACACTGGGAGAAACTTTTGGAGGAAAGCAAGGGCTTCAGAGGATGAGAAGAAGGGTCAATTTTTGAATTTAAATTTCACGGTCATCAATATGAAAACAACACACATTCCATCGAAAACACACAATCTCGGAAAGGCAACCACTGTCAACGAGCAGAGAAAATAAATACAAGAAATTCACGAATCTACCAATCCACGCGTACGGGCGAGAAATTTCCAAGAACTGACAAATGCTAACTTGAAATCGGCGAACGGCGATTGGCAAAAAGAAATCTAATGTGGCGCTGTCTCTGTACGGTTAACGAAACTACGGTCCATAATAATTCAAGTGTTTCAATCGTTTGGCAAAGGAACAGCTACGGACCAAAGGCGGGAAATCCGTTTTGTGTTTACTCCTCTCTGTTGTCAATTTGCCATCATAAGTAGCATGTCATTTTCCTTGGCCTTCACTTATCTTTCTTTCTTTCCTATTTATTCACGTTTGTCATGTGTTCGTGACAGCGTTCTATCTTCTGTCGCCTAGTTTGAATTAAATATTTGTTAAAGATTTGAGTGAAATATGTGGAAATTTGTGGAAATATGTGAAGTGAAATCAATTAACCTAAGAGCTCCCACTTTGTTGTCTGGAAGTTTTCGCTAATCTATCACTACCACCTCTACCTGCCTCATTACTCTTTGCTCAAAGTCACTTACTTCATGAAGTTCTGTAAACTTTTAGTAGGTATGTCTGCTCTATAAAGTAGATTTTTAGAAATCTTCAGTCATCAAAGACTGAAAATTAACAAGATTTCATTCATTGTATTATATTTTAACTCGGAGAATAATGAATGTACAGACAGACTGTTGCATCAGGAGTTGGTGGATGACAGTTAGCTTTGCTGATGCGCGGGTAAAGTGTCTGTGGCTTCACCATATTTAACTTTACATCTCCATCATTGGATTTTTTCCATCCATCCACTGAACCAGCGGATAACTCCTAAGTTTTCATTGCGTTAAAATGTAAGAGAAAATTAATCTCTAGATCAGCAATGTGAACCTTAATTTTTTGAGCCAAGACTGTATCAATTAAAGCTACGAATAAGTTTGATCTTTGCATTACTCAGCCAGGACCGCTGCGCCATAAGGAAAAAGTAAGCAGCCACTCGGGGGGCGACGTGGTACAGGCCGCGGCAACGCACTTTCTCCACTGTTTATAGCAGGGAAATGTTGACATTTTTAGCGAAAGAAATTTTGTGGTGAAAACTTATCACCTCTCAATAATGTGTATTCTAAATTTTGATTAAAAAGAAGGCTGACAAATTTGAAGTGAGAATAGGCATTCGTGTATTCAAAATTTTAGAATGCGCCCTTCCAGATTTTCAATAAAATAAAAGAAGTTGGGAAAGGGAGGGTGACACATTTGTCCTAGAATTCGCCCCTTCTTTCTTTCCAATTAATAAGTAATGGGTGTTTTAAAAGATCAAAGAGGATGTAAAGTAAACGTAAAACAAAGAGCAAAGCGCATTCGTGTGTTGGATACATTGGTATTTGCCCCCTGGTTTTAATCGAATTGTTGGAAGTTGGGAAAATGAAGAAGCTGCTTTTGCTGTGCTGTGAAGATTGCTGGAGCAAAAAATGACTGGATCAAGGAGAAATCTGAAAATCACCTTAAGTACAATCCTCCTATTTGCTGAAGCATTTTGCGGAGAGCAAAACTTTCTTCATGCATGATTTTTCTACCATGAGAGAGGGCTTTCTCTTTGAAAACTCGAAAATGAGGCAGTGCCAAAATTTTGTGGATGTTTTTTCTATTGTTTTATTGTTTCTTATGTTTTGCTTATTCAGGAAATGAAGTGACCCTCTTTTGAGCATTACTTCCTACTTGGTCAGGTTTATTAATTACCTTCTCTTTTTTGTTCAGTTTTATAGTATTGGATAGCTTGGCATTATGGATCCACCCTTTGAGTTTCCTTTCCCGTTCCCTCCGTATGCTCAGCAACATAGGTTCATGCGAGAACTATTTCTGGCCATTGAAAATCGGAAACTTGGAATTTTTGAAAGTCCCACTGGAACGGTACCTTTTTTGCTTGCTTCTATGAAAGAATTATTATTATTTTTTTTTTTTTTTTTTTTTTTTTTTTTTTTATCATAATTATTTCATTGATCTAGGATCATTTCATGCCCAAGTGAAAGAAAACAAAGAGAACTACCAGTCATTTTACAGTTCACTGAAGTTAATTTAAAGAATAAGAAAGTTTTTTGTTTGCCAGTTTTCAATTTGGAACTCTTAACTCTAATTGATTTTAAAATGCTAAGCTGATAGTGCTCCAGGAAAAATATCTCGGATCAACTAGGCAGCGGGGGTGCAAAATGTTCCAAGATGTTGAAAGTTTCAGGCGATCCGGGATTTTTACATCACAGAATTTTTTGAATATTTGATATTTCCTCACAAAAAATTGAGAAGTGATGATCTTTTTTGTTTGGGGGCTCAACATAACATTTTAACACTTTATGTACGCAAAATAGCCAATATTATCAATATTTTGAGGCAATCATCCCGGGATAATCTTATCACCATTAATGGAAAAAATGAAAAAATGAATCATGGAACGAATTTCCTCAAACTTCCAAAAATTTGCTCGCTCTCACACGATCCACGGATTGCTAGATTGAGCACATATTTAGCACCTCTGCTAGGCAGAAGGCAGAAACCATTTGAAGCAAGGAGTTTCTTAAGTTTACTTAATTATGACCAATAAAAAATAAACTTCAGATGAGGAGGAATATAAAAAGACAATTTGGGTTTCAATTTTGGGCGATTCAATGGGAATCAAAATGTGATCCCCCATCTTGAGAAACTTGAAGAGTCACAAACCCACTGGGACCTGCGATTGGTAAAACTCCTCGTATAAGAAACAATGAGGAATTAGTCTCAGAAGAGACTCGCAGGAAAATTCACTCTTCTTATTTCATATTTCAGTATAAAAGAAAAACAAAAGCAAGAGGAACGATGCGAACGCAAAATTTGGACGCAATGATTTTGGAGGGAGGCGTTACTCTCTCATATACGCAGTGCTCCATTGTCTTTGTGGGGAAAGCGTGCATAGGCCTGTGCGATGTCCAGTTTTGTGTATTGAAGTTCAATGTCCTAAAAAAATCGAAATTTTATCGAATAATTTTATCAAGTAAAAAATGAGAAATCACTGGAAATCATGATATTTGATGCTTTTTAAGTGGTTCCAGGGGAAAATATGACTCATAGGTCTGTTTTTTGTCAAAATATTGAAAAATTATGAGTTTTGATGCATCGATTGACTTCAACGTTAGCATCAAATCCATTCTATGGCAGGAAAACATCGAAACTTCGATCGATGCATTGAACTTCGCTGAGGCCTAAGTGTGCAACAGCCGCAAGCATTTGAAATGATTCTTATATGGTCACACATTTTCAGGGAGATGTCAAGTAAAGAAAAAAGTCCTGCTCTATTTTTTATTTTTTTATTGCCCGTATCATTTTGAAAATAAATTAAATTATTTTGATGTCAACTAGTTTTCAAAACGGAGGTATGTGCAATGCGCGATATTTACCGCTAGGGTCGTTCCGATCGCTGGCGGGCGGTGACGTAGGCTGGTCAACTCCCATGTTAATCTTATGAGAGAAAACTGGCTACATAAGCTGGTCAATGCTGGTCAGCGGAGTTTGGAAATCCCGCTCCCTCGCGGGATTCAAACTGCACGTACTTGGTTTCATCTACCTTGTTCGAAACTGAGAAGATTGTGGATTGGAATAAAATTGTTTCAAATAATATGGAAGTAAAACACAATGTTATAAATTTACCTTCCTAATATGAGTCTACTCATCTTTTTTTCAGGGAAAATCTCTGAGCATGATCTGCGGTGCTGTGTGCTGGTTACTCAAACATGAAGAAAGAGAAAAGAAAGCACTTGAAGAATCAATTTCCAATCTGGATGCGGCCATCGAAAAAAGTGATGCTGAAGCGGGTGATGATTGGCTAAATGCGCAAGCCAAAGCAATGAAGCTGAAGCAGGAAAAAATCGAAACACGGATGACGCTAGAAGGACTGGTGAAATTCGAAGAGCGAGTTAAAGCTATTCGCTCCCGAAAAGTACGTTTCAGTTCTAGTTCTTCCACAAAATCTCAGGTTTCTTGGTAAATTAGGTTAAGTGCTAGTGAAGTCTTATCTTGGTTCTAGTGTAAGTTACTGCATCTCTTTTCCTCTCTACCACAGTGGCGGATCCAGGACGGAGAAGGGAGGACTTGGTAGCAGGGGCGTCATTTCACGTTCGGCTTGGGGGGGGGGGGCAAAAATCTGATGACTTTTTTTTTTTTTTGCTCATTAACATATGTCGTTTCCGTTTTTGAGCCTAACTTCAAATCCTTGGGGGGGGGGGGGGATGCCCACCCTGCCCCCCCCCCCAAATGATGCCACTGCTTGGTAGGCTCCAGCCGCCGCCCCCTTCCCATTTGAACAAAAAATTACATTGACTAAGAAAGGCTTTTGGAAGACTAGTGGGCTTGTCTTCGGGATTGGAGGTTTTTGCCCCCCCCCCTAAAACATCTCCCCCCCATCCACCCTTTGAAAAATTTCTAGATCCACTGCTTCAACACTTTCGGCTCTTTTACTGTCTCTTGAAATAGGAGCATTGTTCCCACTTCCAACAGCTAAACCAAGTACCCTGTATCTATTAATGCTACTAAACTATGTCTGAAGTTATCATAGAGGGATTGTCATTTTATTTTCATCAGTATATCTTAAAAGCCATCATTGGAAACTGAAAATTGTGAAATGTTTTGTTTGATCGAATTGTATTACAGTGGAACTTCGATTGTCCAGACATTCATTATCCGGGCGGGGTCCAGAAATGGTTTTCAAAACTTGAACGAGAGAAACCGGGGAAAACCTAACGGAACCGTGATCGGGAAGTATGTCTCAATCGGTATTACTTACCGTATCTACATCTAGATTTCAGTTCAGCAGTTGTGAAGTGCGGAAGTACGTAAGTTCTGTACGTTGAAACTGTGTGGTAAAAGAAAGAGAACAGTATTGGATATCGGAACGAAAGTCATCCGATCCCCGGAATTTGGGTATTCTAAAAGTCTTTTGGGTCTTTTGGGTAAAAGTTTTGACAGTAAAGAATGCACGCAGAGCTCAAAAGAATTGATTTGATTGCACGAGGGTTTGTCACTTAACTTGAATTTTTGACTGCCGAGATTTTTGCGTTTGATAGTACATTTCGAATTGTTGCCATCCTCATGAGGAGTTGGACTGTAGATGCCATAGACATTCCTCAATTTTCCAAGTGTATTCATGGGAATATTTATAAGAATTCCTTAAAATCGTACAGATTAAACTCATGATTAGTGATTCAAAAGTGCAAATTTGGGGACGGATTGTTGATCGATTTGAGGACGGATCGTTAATCGATGACTCTCTCTGAATAATTAGGTTTCGTAAAGATCTAGATGACTCCAGGAATGGTGATTTTTTTCAATTTCATTATCAATTGTAATTTCAGGAGAAAAGTGAAAAGAAAAAATTCTATGATAAAACAAAAAAACAGTCAATTGGTTCCAAAGTTAATGATGATGAAACAAACGTGGGAGTCACGGAGGTGGAAGATGATGAAGATATAATTTTACAAGACGATATATTTTTAAAGTCAAGTGCGGATGCTGAGGATGATGAAGACAACAAAGAAAATGAAGAAACCTACAACAATGTCAAAGTAAGATTTTTCACTCATTTTAAATAAAATTTAAGGTCTGTTATCTGCTTTTCTCCCAAGTTTAAAGCGATCCGCAGAATTTTATTTTTTATTTTTGCTACGAGAAAGCTCTTTGTGATTTATTTTTTTCTTTCGAGAAGAAATAGTTTCTCTACCAATTCTACGGAAATAAAATTGATCTTTTGAACGCATTCTACCTAGTGTTGGTTTATTTTCGGGAATTCACTCAGGAAGAATATTCCCAGGAATATTTCCATAGCGGGAATTTACTCAATATTTAGAGAGTAAATTTTTTCCAGCAGATAGAGGTTACAATACAGTATAGTGCGTCCCAATTGTTGGGGCAGCCGCAACTTGACGCAGAATTTGAAAATCAGTTAAAAGATCATTGAAAATAATAATTTAAAAAAAAAAAAACTTTGAAAAAACCAAGTAAATTCCTCGATCAGGAATATGAGGCGCCCATCATTTACTCTACCCTTTGTGAAAGGCAACTCATCAGAGGTGTATTTTTTTCTGTTGGCATTATTGTACATTACATTGGAGGCATTTTCCCCCCTCTGGAGGTTTTTGACTTAATACTGGATTAAAAAACAGTTATTTTCAATTCAAAAATGTCAAAAGTTCGTATCATCTTCATTATTCGGGGTACAATTGATTGACTGATTAGCCGGATAGCTATTTCTTGCCAATACATTGATTTAAGGCAAAAAAGGCAAAAAAAAAAAAAATGGGTCAATGTCCCCCCAATTTTGTGGGAAAATCATCAGAAAAGACCGAAGGAAGGTCATCGGGTTCAGCACCTAGGAGACTGATAGAATGAAGTCCTTACTCCAGAAATCCATGCAATTGTCTCCTAAACTTTTACTCAGCTCATAGTATTTACTACTTTTTCTCTTTTTCTTCTTCAATGGCTAGATCATATTTTGTTCGAGGACGCATTCTCAACTGTCTCAGTTTGTAAGTGAAGTTCAGCGTAGCCCATATAAGGATGATGTTCGTTTAGTCCCTCTTGCTTCCCGTCAGAATTACTGCATTAATGATGCCGTTCGAAAGCTGTCAAACTTATCTTTAATAAATGAAAGGTGAGCTTTTTTACCTTGTCGTCAAATTATCTTTTTGTTTTTCTATCAGTACTATCAACTTGTCCTCATGCTCTCAATGACAAGGCTTTGCATCTTTTTTTTCTCCCCCCCCCCCCCCCCCCCCCCCAGCTTTTTTGTCTTGTGACCCTTAAATATTAAAGAATGTCTTGATTTTTTCCATTTGTTTTAAATTTAAATTAATTCAAGAACCGAGTGATCTAAACAAAAAAATTGAATTGACTTACTTTTTGACTTGAATGATTGGAAATAAGTGTTGTGTCCGAGTTTGTATGTATTGTGTCCAGTGACAAACTTTCATCTTTTCCAAAGAAAGGAGGAATTATAAATAGTCTAATCTTGTAAAATTGTTTGGCCCAATTTTAATGTGGATTTTATCACAGTTTTACTTTTTAAAAGTTACAACTATACTGGGGGGGGGGGGAGACATTCTATTTGAGCCATTTCATCCCATTCCAAAATTTCGTGGGCAAGGTTATCATATTTTTTTCTGTGGCGCTGCCAGTAATCAATTGAATTAGGGTTAGTGAAGGATATGAGCGTGTGTGTTTCACATGCATACTATCTTGCACTTACTATAAATAATGTGTCAATCAACGAGTGTTGTGATGTCATCATTCAATCAATCAACATGGGTGAAATTGCTTTTTTTGACATTTTGAGCCTCATCAGTTGAAGGGCTCCGATGAAAAACGTTACATCTGATTAAAATGATTCCTCAGTTGTTATATAGTACAAGCAGTTGGCCATTTCAAGCTAAAAAAGGAAAAACATAATTTTATGGCCCTATTCCATGAGAGAGACTTTAAATATTCTAGAGAAAAAAAAACTACCAAAATCAATGGCCGATGAATTGACAGGTTTTTTTGTGTGTTTCTCCAACAACTGCAGTAGTCACGTTTTTTGGCAGAATCCTTCAAGTGTTGCTGTGAGAAATCAAATTATTGCAAGTTGAATATCCATCTGGATCCAGTTCTTCCATACTTTACCTTGACTATTTCTAATTCTAATTCCATGAATGAACAGGTGCAATGAGTTGCTTCAAAACAAATCCAAATCGGTCACAACCAAGAAGACCACAGCTGGAGAAAATGTGAAAAAGAAGAAGTGCTCATCTGCTGGTTGTACGTACAACAATTCAAGTAACATTGCTCTTCTGAGCGAGGACATCATCACTGAGGTTCAGGACGTTGAACAGCTAGTCAATGCGGGTGGTTCGCTCCAAGCGTGTCCATATTTTGCATCCCGAGGAGCTGTGCCTGATTCACAGGTATGTGACTCTATTAAACATTCCAGTTGGATTTGTGTCTCTTGAATATGGTCTTGCTCCAAAGCTAGGGTTGTGCGGTACTGATTTCCGTATTTTTTCGGTATTTAGCTCTGTCTTTGACTTCAGCCTCTAAATGAGTGAGATTGATAAAACTGCCGTGGGTGATGTAAGCCAGAAGCCAACTAAACACTATAAAACTGTCAAAGTATTGATACATAGCATTCCCGCATCATTAGTACCTTCCAATTCCCTAAAAGTTCTGTAAAATACCGAAAAAATCAGCCAGTTTGGTATTTTACATAACTTTAAGGGAATTCAAAGGTATTATGATATAGAAATGCTACTTTAACAGTTTCATAGTATTTAGTTGGCTTCTGACTTACGTCACCCACGGCAATTTATCAGTCTCACTCGTTCAGAGGCTGCAGTCAGAGATATAGCTAAATACCGAAAAAATACCAAAATCAGTACCGCACAACCCTATCCAAAGCTAAGCCAATTCCTTTGAAGTCCTTCTTTTGTCATATGTTATCACAAAAGTTAGGCAAATGAGAGTGTAATCGATAACATGATTGCTGGGTAATTGGTAATTTTCATACCTTTGGATGGCAATGGAATGTAGGCTTCACGGATGTTAAATAAACATATGTTTCTTTTCGATTAGTTATAATTCTTCTCCGGCAAAAATGATGGATGACCCGTAAAAAATCAGCCCTGATTACCGTGAAATCATCGTTTGAAAAAAGCGACGATTACGATTGCAGGGTAATTGTTTACAACCCCTAATTGCCCAGCTCTGGTATTTACTTAATGAGTATCAGCTCATAGTTACACCGAAAACAAAAAGAAGTTTGAAAAGAAGAAAGAAAAAAGAAATAGAGAGAAAGAGAAATAGAAGAAAACTAGTTAAAAAAAAAAAAAAAAATAGAGGTTTCATTGAAGAGATGAAACTCCAGACTCCTTTGCATTGATTCATTTATCTCTTTAATTTTATAGATTCTATTTTCAAACTATTGAATTATCAGTTTTGAATACCTACAAAAAACTTGAGACTTTGACGGGCAAGTTAAAGTATCAAACTCAATTTTTTTCGCTTATTTTACCGTATCTGTGGTTGTGTACCTGTATAAGGCTAATTTTTTATTAGTGAAAAATGATGGAACAGGAGAACCTGTTCGAACAGCTCACTTGTGCTTACTCTTGGCTGATCTAAAGTAACATTGATTGGAAGACCAACTATTTAGAATGGTCGACACGTTCTGTTCAGTTTCAATGGAATACTCAAACTGCATTGGCTAACTGCAATAAAAAAAAAAAAAAAGAAAGTGTTCCATTGTGGTCCCAATAAATTAATCAGCCCATAGTTTTTACCTGTTTTTTTTTTTTCAATTTTGCTGTCAATTATATTTCAGATCGTTGTTGTGCCATACAATACACTACTTCACAAGCCGACACGAGATGCTTGTGGAGTCAAATTAAAAAACAATGTCGTTCTGATCGATGAAGCTCACAATCTACTCGATGCAATAGCTCAAACCCACAGTACATGTGTAACTGGATTGCAGATTTCCCATGCTTACAGCCAGCTTACTCAATACAGGGACAAATACGAATCTCGCTTCAGTGCTCAAAATCTCCTTTACCTAAGTCAGTTGATTTACATCGTCGGAAAATTGATTAAAATGCTAGGTAGGTAATTCACGTATTTTCTCTCTTTTCCAGTATCTCTCTGAATAGAGAAAAATCTTCAAAAGAAATTTTTCGTTTGTGGTTTGAGCTTTTTTTCAACATAAAAAATGGTACAGAATATAAGTACGTGATGAAAGAGCCTTGCATTACACTGAATGCAGATGTCAAGTGACATTTTAGGTGAAAGTGAGTCTGAGTTATAAATGGAAATCAGTCATAGCATGTTTGTAGTATGTAGTATGTAGTCACAGTAGCTATGGGCAAATATGGGAATGTGTATTTCTCTCTCTGCGGTCATGAGGAATCAAAGAGAGGAACATTTGACAAGGCAAAAAAATTTGTATAGATATAAAATTTGTCATAAGTTTCTAATTCCTCTCTTGTCATTGGTTGGTAAGAATTTGAGGACAAAATATTTTTGGATTTTTTTGCCCCCCCTCTTTTTTTTTACTCACTTGCTGCTCATGAAAAAAGTGCTGAAGTTGCATAAAAAATATGTGAATGCATCCTAGTCTAGACCTAGACACGAGTTCCGCCAATATTATCATTTTGGTCATCTTCTCCAATTTTGAACGTGAACCCGAACCAAACGTTGTTGGAAGTAAGTTTATTTCTCATCTGAGTGCATGATCGCAAAACTGTCCTGAAAAATTTTTCTCAGAAAAAGCATGTGAGTTTTCAGATTTTTCTGAAAAATTCTGACTCTATCCTAATTTTTTGAATCTAAATTCTTGTTAAGGGTTATTCCAGGTTAAATTTCCCACCGGTCACATTTTAAAACGATTGTTTTTTTCACTCTGTAACTAAAGTTTTTTTAACTTTTTGGTGGTATGAAGGGTGATAAATGTCTAATCTCTTTCTCTTTCCATCCCTGTCAAAATAAAAAATGTCAAGTGTGATAGTACAAATATAGATTTCAACATTGTGACGGGAGTGGCAGTTAACCTGGAAAGACCCTTAAGTGGAATTTCCGTTGCGGCAGGAACAAGATTGCACACAACTAGCTTTCTCTGTACTTGATTTATGTTTTATCTAACCGGTTTGATATTTTTAAATTTGCTACCTGTATTTTCTATTTTGTAGTTTTTCGTTTCATCTGCAATAAGTCTCTCTTTTCTTTGCTCCTTCAGGTGGAAAACCTGGTTGTAATCCAGTGGAAAGCAGTAAAGGAGGAATAGATGCAAAAATTCATTTGGTACCAAATTTTGTATTTGCCGCGGAGATTGACAATCTTAACATGTTCCAATTAATTGAGTTTTGCTCAAAGAGCCGTCTCACTCATAAACTGCAGGGCTTCTCAGAGCGGTACAACCCAGCCGTGACTGTTCACAAGCCTCCTCCTCCTCCAGCTTCCGGGTCAGGAATCAAATCGTTTTTGCAACAAATCGTTGATGACAAGAAGAAAATCAAAAAGAAAGCAGAGCCAGGTCAGTGAAGCAAATCTTTAATAATGACCAGGGCCGGCCCAAGGGGGTGGCGAGACTATAGTCTGTTTCATTTAAATAGAAGCTTGAGCTCGACTCTGTCCCCTACGAGTTTTACCCTCACTCTCGTACCTGTGATGACTCAAGACCTGTCCCATTGGTCGGGGATTCCGTCCGTCACAATGGACAGTCAGCAATCCAAAGGACAGTCTATTGTGACGGGGCGGAATCTCTGACCAGCGGGACGGGTCTCGAGTCATCGCAGGTACGAGAGTGAGGGTAAAACTCGTAGGGGAAAGAGTCGAGCTCAAGCTTCTATTTAAATGAAACGGACTTTAGGCAACCGCCTGAGGGCGCAACATTCTGAGGGGCGCCTGATAAATAAATTAATTTATTTTAATTAAGATTTTCAAGCACAATCATGGGCTACACATGATTCAAATCCTTACTTGTGAAAGTTAAATAGAAAGGATAGCTACGTCTGTGTTTTCACGCAAGAATTGTCAATATTCTATTCTTTTTGAAAGGGAAATGGGAAAAATCAATACATTTTTACGATCATCAAAATTCCAAAAATTTCCCGGGGGGGAAACCCCCAGACGCCCTATAGGGGCATACCTTATTAGGGGCACTGTGCAAAAATTTGCCTGAGGACGCTAGGTAAACTCAAGCCAGCCCTGATAATGTCAGTTTGTGATTGTTTTCCTGTATGAGCAGTTGTTTTGTGCTTGCTTTGGCTAGTCGCTTATTCAAATTTTCACACTGCATTTCAATTACTACCAGTTGGATTAAAGATGTATTTTTTCTCAAAAAATTTCCATTTTCAAGAAAGGGCACCCTCTCTCGGGACACATGTTGCTCCACTTAATGTAACATGGGATTCAATGGACTTTAAATGGACTTTTTCCAAAAAAGTTGAGTGACCCATCAGAGTTCTCAGTAAATTGTCCTCTATTGAGTTTTGAATGGTTTTATAAAATCTCAAAAAACCCAAATCCCTAAATGCGCGCAGGAAAGGGTTAAGATAATTAAGAGAAATGGAACATAAGGATAAATTCAGAAATGCTTTGTTGGTATAATATTTTTCTTTCTTATTTGAAGCTTACTGTTGATTGTTTTTGCCAGTAATCTTTGGCAATTAGTTTTTTTCAGCATTTGAACTTTTGCATACTCACTTGTATTCTTGCACTAGCAGTTTCAGGTGTCCCTTTGGGCACCTTCCACATCCAGCATTCTAGGGTTATAGATTAGTAGGTGTGGAGGTCTCAGACATTCGAGGATTTTAATTCTCCCCCCCCCCCCAGTTATTTTCTTAAAAAGCTATCTTAAGATTACTGTTGGAAGCTACAATTATTAATCATAACGTATTGCAGTACATATTTTTTTTTCTCTTGCCCTCGGTCGAAATCATTTTCTGTGTTGGAAGATCAAAGCTCTGTATATGGACCTATATGATGTATATATTTCCGACAATTTGAAGCGGGATACATTTTTTTATAAGAAAATGTAACAAATTAGCTGACGGATATTTGAGGAGTTGAAATGTATGATGAGGTATGCGCCATCAGTTATAGCAAAGATTGTACAACTTCTTATCTATTGTCAAAAAAACTCAATGTAACCGCGTTTGTAGTTTTTCCCAGAAATAATCATTCATCTCGAAAGAAATTCTTTTTAAAACTTTAGTTTCCGTGGATGTCTTGAGTTCTCATTTTGAGTAAGGAAAAGAATACCCTATTAAACATGACAACTCTAAATTTGATGTTTTGTGCTTGATCCCCTTGCGAGCATGTCTCCTGTGTTGTCAATGTGGCTTAAATGCTGTTAGATTATTGTCCATCTGGCATAGACGCGTAAGTTGATTTTTGCAACTTTTCAGGAGAGCAGAAACAAAATTAGCTGTATTTTGCTTTGCTTTTTTAAATTTATGACTTACACCTGTTCGTCCGATAGACAATGAGATGTATTAAAATGGTCTTGTTGTTTGTCCAGATCTGTATTCATATTATTAATTGTATTTTTCATCAGCAGAAATCCAAGAAGAAAAGTCACGTGAGCGTGAACAACCTACCAGTAACAATCCAATTTTGCCAGTACTATCTTTTATTACGAGTCTGACTAGTCACACAGAAGATGGGCGGGTTGTTTGTTCACGTGAGGCAACTGTTGGTAAAGGGTCTCTCAAGTTCTTGCTTTTGAATCCAGCCAGCCAGTTTGAACAAGTTGTGAAAGAAGCTAGGTCAGTAATTGATTGTTTGAAGAATGAACTTAAGATAGGGCACTGAACAATGAAATTCAGTTCTCTAAACAGTAGCCCAACAAGGAATTCTATATCTCTCTCTTTTCTCCATTGAAACGCGTTTGTTAGACAAGGATAGACATTGGACAAGCGAATAGAAACATCCCTCCACTGTTTCTATCCTTTTTCCTTTCATACACTCAAAGAGGAAATGAGACAGATGGAAGACATCTTGGTTACGCTACTGCTCTAAAGAAGTTTGGCATCCGCTCTCAATATTAAAGTGATTCCAGGACCCATTAGCACAGAATAATATAACCAGAACGGAAACTCTGTTGGATTTTGAAGCAAATTCATTTCGCGTCCACCATGTTGGGATATAGGATGTTTACATCTAGATCCGCGCTCGAAAGAAAAAATATAGGACATGATCCGCAAAATTTTCATTCTGAAATGCCATTAGAATAAAAGTGAGGCCGGAAACTTAAGATTTCTTTCCAGAATTTACAGAAATAAATGAGTTTCAACACAAATCACACAAGTCCTATATCAAGTTGGGATATAGGACCACAGCGTTGCCTATTGGTGCCGATAAAATCCAAACTTCCTTCCATTGGCTCTTATGGGAGTCTCCGTTCTGATTGTATTATTCTGTGCCATTAGTTCGAATTGTGGAGTGTGTACACCACGTTTCGCAGCTCAAAATGTCAACAGTTTTTGGCTAAAATTGATGAATTTACATAAAAATTACAAATTTGAGGAATGTCGGGAGGCCTGTGCATTGTGCAATGTCCAGTTTTATGCATCGAAGTTCGCTATCCAAAAACACTGACTTTTTATCGATGCATTGAAACAAATTTTAACAAGTCAAGAGTGAGAAATCACTGAAAATCATGATATTTTTTATGCTCTTGAGATGGTTTAAGAGGAAAAAACGATTCTTACGTCTGTTTTTAGTCGTAACATCGATAAATTATAAGTTATGATGCATCCATTGACATCAACATTAGTATTGAATCCATTTGATGGCAGGGAAACATCAAAACTTCGATCGATGCATCGAACATCACACAGGCCTAAACAGCGGCACATGCAAGCATACTTTAAGAAGATACCCTGAAAGTTTCAAGCTGAAACACTCAAAAATTAAGCTGGAATTTAGGTAATACAAAAATTTCCATAAGGATCAATGAGTGTGTGTGTGAGGCAGACAGACATTTCATCACACGTCCTCACTAAGCTTACAATAAAATGAATTGAAAAAATTACAGCTTTAATTTTCAACCAATTTTGCTCGATTTGGGCTAAAAAAATCCATCAAAAAACCATGCAGGTGTCCACATTAGATTTTGTGTTTTTCCTTTGTTTTCAATATGAAATGCCGTAAACACGACTTTTCTTAAAAGTGACAAGTGGCACTATCCATCGGATGGAAATCTGGAAAAGTTTCGCCTAGAATCTTTTCAATAAGATTTTTATAGTCAGCTATTTTAAAACTTCAAAATACATACAGCTGTTAAACTTTTACAACAGAAAGTTCCATCAGAGCACAAAAGTTTGTTAAACTTTATTCACAAAGATTTTTTTTTAATCGGCAGCGAAGAATTATATAACACAGGGTGTCTAGCATCAGAGAAAACCTGTAAAATCTCAAACTATCAGGGAATTTCATTCCATCAGGGAAAACATGGAACTATCTGGAAATTTGGATTGTAAGCCAGTTACATCAAGGAATTTTAATCTGTAACTTGGGAACCTAATCACTGTTTTAATTTTCTTCGAAATTCCTTAAAGCCTAGTTCTTCAGATTTGCTCAAATTCTGACAGCAAGTTTATTTTAAGGTCCATATATATCGGGTCTGTCCGGTAGTTTTCGGCTTTCTTCGATGGTCCATTGTTTGGAAACTCCTTAGCACAGAATACCCAATCACAATCTCGGAACTCACAATCAGAACCGCACATTTTGATTTTGTTTACATTAGAGACCTGTGTCACCACATTTTATTCATGTAAAATCAACTAATCAGTAATCACCTATTGATTACAAAAATACACTAAAATTTTTCCTCACAATCTTCTCGAACAGTTATAAATGTTAAAACAGTCAAATACAAACGTTTAGTAGCAATTTGTTTGTTGTTTCGGCAATGTGCACTTCACGGGATAGCCAAATTCAAGATGGCGGCAAAATTGGGAAACAGTGTTCCCAAACATTGGGTTTCCGGATTTGGCGCTACCGGCCAGACTTGATATCTATTGACCTTGGTTTATTTCATGACACTATAGACAAATTGAGAGGTATCATGGAAATCAGAGAATTGGAAAGTTTAAAATTGCTAGATACCCTGTGATGCGTGTTCCTCAAGGAAAAAAATTTCCTGTGTTTTGTATTAAATTTAACAGGTTTTTGAATAAATGTTTCATCTTTCATAAACCAATTTTTTTTTGCATCAATTACTAATCATTAAAGATTTCAATTTTTAAAAATATGTTTATATGTGTTTATTGATTTGTGATTTTTTTTTTGCATCAATTACTAATCATTAAAGATTTCAATCGTTAAAAATATGTTTATATGTGTTTGAATTTTGATGTGCAGATGTGTCATCTTGGCTGGTGGTACAATGGAGCCAATTAGCGAATTTAAAGAGCAGCTTTTCTTAGCCGCAGGAGGAGATGTGGCACGAATCGTGCATCACTCTTTTGATCACGTCATTCCGCCGGATCACATTCTACCGTTAATTTTTTCAACAGGTCCCACTGGCAAACAGCTGGACTTTTCCCATAGTTTTCGATCAACTCCATCAATGGTAAACTAAATTTTCAGTATTGTATTCTAGAAAAAACATGGCTTTGACATCAACTGAAAAATTACTAAAAGCATTTCTGCATATCCCTATCAACTAATCAAAATCTTAAACTCTTGTTCTTTGTGTTTGTTTTCTCTGCTTTAACCCTTCACTGCATGATATTTTTTTTCAACCAAAATGGATTTTTTAATTCACTAGGTGGTCTAATATATGGGAAAAATAGCAAAAAAAAATAATTGGACAGATTTGCGGTAAAAATTCTCATTTTTCTATTTTATGCTCGTTTTTTACATGTTCTATAACACCTTAAGAAATGGCGAGACAAGAAAAAAAATTCTAAATTTTCGTCAAAAAAAATTATACTTTGATATTGGATTTTTCAAAAAGCAAATGCCAAACGCTTAGTAAAAAAAATGAAATTATGTAGGATTGAGTTGGATACAGGGGCAAATCCCATCTCTATGATTTCCATTATTAAATGCATTATAATGAGAGCTGGTAGTCTTTTGAAGAATTGTTGGGTCCGATTTTATATGTTTTCTTATAATGTGGCACTATAGTGATACAATTTGAAATAAGTCAAAATATACATTACAACGTCTAACATATAGGGCTTTTTACATCATGTGACATTAGTGACGCATTATGCAGTGAAGGATTAAATCAAATGGCCATTTTTCAAAGAAATTTAGCTCGTAAATTTGTTTTAATTTTCAGAATGTTCTAAGAAGATAATTTTTTCCTTCTTTAATCAACTGTAATTTTTTCATCACTTTGTTTACACAACAACATAAATTACAAGTCAAACTTGCTTGAGCTGAAAATGATTAAAGTCCATAATACTTACTTTTTAAAAATTCAAGTTTTCAAACTAAAGTCTTATATTAGTTTGAGCTTTCTTTTCTGTTGGATTTTTCTCTTTCCAGTTTTTTTTTTTTTTTTTTTTTCTTTTTCTGTACTCACTGCTTCATTACCTCTGCACTCTGTTTCATATTGTTTTTCTCTTCTCTTAGTTTTCACCACTGCTTTTCTCATCTGTTTGTCTTCTGAGAGTTCATTTTATTTTTTTTGTTAAACAACATAATTCAATCGTTTGTTTCAGTTGAATGAACTAGGTCGGATCATTTTAAATGTCTGCAATGTTGTTCCTGCTGGAGTTGTTTGCTTTTTTCCATCCTATGACTACGAAAATTTAGTTTATCAGCATTTTGAAAAAACTGGAGTCATCGAGAAAATATCGCTGAAGAAAAAAGTAAGCTTATTTGAACACTTAAACGTTGAGCAGATTTATATTTTGTAATCTTGTTTTAACAATTATAATAGTATCCCAAGCTGTGGCGTGGGGGTACCAGCAAACAAGGGAGGCACTGCCTGCCCTCAGATTTTCTGAATTATTAAAAATTACCTTTCAAACCTACTAATTTTCTTCAATTTCTCTGTCATTTACCTAAATTCTGCGCTTTGAAAGAAGAGAACATCAGCATTTTTCTAAGAGGAGTCTCTTAATATTCTTCACAATGTGTAATGCCTGCCCTAATATTATATCCACCGCCCCCCACTAATGACTAGTCTTTGAAAATATTTCTAATATCTCACATTTTTAGGTTTCTATTAGAAGTGTTTGAGTATTGACATTTTTGGTCGAGTAGAGTTTTGTCCATTTTTTTGAGTTTTGAATTTGAGTTCGAGTAATCACTATTTTACGAAAGAGCAAAAAAACTTCTCCAGAACTGAAAAGCAAAAATGAGCTGAAAATACTAAAAAGAATTTTAGGAACTCCCAATTAACGCGCAAAGATAATTTTCAAAGACTCAATTTTTGTCAATTTTTTTTTTGTTCGAGTAGCACTTTCTAGTATCTAAAACCTCAAAACTTGGGTATTTTTCGGGTGCTCAAACACTTCTAGTTTTTTATGCAAGTCTAGTGTATTTTAGTTCATCAAGTTCTTTCTTCTCTCTTACTTATTCTCCCTGATGATTCTTGTCAGGTATTTCGTGAGCCAAAAAAATCAGGCCAGGTTGACTCGGTCTTATTGCAGTATGCTTCTGTCATTCAGCAGCCTGGTCCGACCAGTAAGCTTACTGGCGCTCTTCTTTTCAGCGTCATAGGTAAGTAAGTGTGTCAAACAAAACACTGTATTTTAAATGTCTTGAAATCATCACTGAAATCGTGAATCGAAAACGAATAACTTTCAAGACTACACGTTTACCCCTGTTTTCCTCCATAAGACCCAAGAACAACCAAAAGTTTGCCTATTGTTTTAAAAATAAAAATTAAAAAAAAAATGTTGCGCTGATCCTTTTGGATCTATCACTTCAGCAACACATAGGTAGATCCATGATGGTCATGATACATGGCTTGATTAGTGATTAACCACTGCAAATAAGTTTCAAATTATTATTTTTTAGTCAGTGATCAGAATCTTAGTTGTTCGTAGGTTTTATGAAATTTTCCTATGCCAGGCTAATTAACTGTTTTTACAAAAAAAAAATTGTAGCATAAGGAGGTAGTTGAAATATTACTTTAAAAAACACCTTTAATTACAATCAATTTTTTTTAATTTAAATTTATTCTTATCTAAAATTTTATCAGTTTTCATAATCTATGACTGGAAAGATTAGAGTTTCTGAGGTAACCATTTTTTTTTTCCTGAAAAAAAATTCAAAGTAGAGGTTTATGAGTACAGGATGAAAAACAAAGCCTCTATACCTAATCTAATAATCTTTAGAGATAATGATCTATTCCTACAAATCTTCATTATCGATTAACTCATTTTTTTTTTTTTTTTTTTTTTTTTTAGGTGGAAAATTGAGTGAGGGGTTAAATTTTAGTGATGATCTTGGCCGCTGTGTAATTGTTGTTGGTTTACCGTACCCTAATTCAAAATCTCCAGAGCTTCAAGAAAAAATGAACTATCTGAATAAACACATTGTAAGTTTTTTATTACCAATCTTTTGGAGTTAATTTTTTCCTTTATAAATATGATCAGCTATTTTAATATTCCTTATTCAGGAAAATTCTTTAATATAATTTCTCTCTTTTTTCTTAACTAACGAAGCTAAACAACTGAAAAGTATTGCAATTATGCTGAGATCATAATGATCAGAACATCTAATGTGCCTACTGAATATGTTACAATATGTCTACAAACAGGAACCTGTGATAGCTCTTCTAACCAGCAAAAGGATATGGCGGTGGCTCCTTTATAATGATGCAAAAAAAGATTTGATTTTCGAAAAATTAAACAAAAATAGAAACATCTATCTGAATCAAAATAGTTTCGAACTGATGGTAAGCTAAAATCATAACATTATAAGATGTTGTCGAAAAAACATGGTATTTCAAGGAGAAAGCACTAATGGCTAACGGGATTCGAACGGCATGAAGTGTGGCACTTCAAAATTGACCAAACTTGGGGATTGGCAGTTAGTGAGAATTTCTTAGATACGAGTGTTGCAGATTGTGTGGAAAAGCCCTCAAAACATAACAAACATAAAAAATGTTGAAAAGATGTGCAAAACTACTCCTATGAACTTCATAGCCCATTGATAATTTGCTCTCTCTTGTTAGGTACAAATATTATTTATTTTGATTAAAAATACTATATTTCTGGAATTTTTCAATTACTGCAAATAGACTCGCTGCCTCATGGCCAATCGGCTTAAAACTTCCAACACTGATATCAGCGTTGGAAGTAAACACTGGACCACAACTCAATGGGTAGGGAAGTGAGAGTCAGCAGTTGGGCATTCTTGGTATTCTATTCATTGTGCTGCAATTGAGGACTGATCCCTCGAAAGGGCGGATGTGATGAAAATCGGTTTTGAGAAAATCGCCTTTAATGTTTTAAAAGCAATGTATCTCCGAAAGTTTTGAAGTTAAATGATTCGAATAAACAAAATTCAATGGTGAAAACCGTCATCTTTCATGTTCCGCTAAGTTTTTTTCTAAAATTTATTCCAAGAAAAGTCACGGCCATTTTAAAAAAGTGTAGTATCTGCCCTTTTGGTAGAAAACAAAATTTTTTCCAGAAAAATATTTTTAAGGTAAAGTAAGAAAGAATGAAAACAATCTTCTGACAATTAACAGGAACTTGATTCTCAGGTATTTGTGCATCGAACGTTTCTAGTCAATATTTCTGAAATGTTGCGCTACGCTGTTGAGTAAGGTATAGTGCGTACGCACCACTTTCCTCTCACTGGTGTGAACTATTTTATCTACTGTGAGCTCAATTTTGCAGATTTAATTACAAAATTTGGTATGTAGTATCTCGAAGATACAAGAAATCAGAATAGCCATTTGATGCCAAAAAGGCGGATGTTGAATATTCGCCCTCTTGACGGATCAGTCCTCAATTCCTAATTTTCGAAAAAGTTTTTTTTTTAAGTTCATTTTTGTATCTTCAAAAAGATACCAAAATGGGTGTCATGCTCTTGTTTTTGAATTCATTGCTATACAATAACTAGTTACTAAAGTTTTCTATGCTTGTATTTTTGACAGAGTGAAGGCACTGGACAGAAGCACTATGAAGCCCTCTGCATGCGAGCTGTCAATCAGTCAATTGGTCGAGCTGTGAGGCACAGTAAAGATTATGCAGCTGTCCTTCTCTTAGATCATCGATATTCTCGGAGGAATACCTTCGCAGGGCTCCCGTCATGGATAAAGACCTCACTTCAGACTCATGAAAAATTCGGCCCAGCATTTGCGCAACTAGCTAAGGTATGAAAATTCGTAAGATATTGGTGGTTTTCCTTTTTTTTTTTTTCCAGTACAGTGAGAAATGAAGGAATAAAGGGAAAGATGATAAAAATAATAAAATTTCAGTTTAGAGTAATTTTCAAAGAGTTTTATGTAATAAATATAACGATTCTTACAAATTGAATAAAAAAAAAAAAAAAAAAAATAATAATATAAAGGACACTCTTACTCTTTGAGTGCCATAGATACTTCCTTACCTGAGGTTGTCAAGCTGTTTGCTGTATCTCTTTCCATCCTATTCTCTCAGTCCAGTTGTATGCTATGAATCGCGAACGTTTGCAATTCGCGATTGAATAGTTAACTCTTCAGTAAAATCCAGTGAAAATTACGATGAGCACATGAAAAAAGTGCAAATTCACTCGCAGACTCACAAATTGACAGACTAGATAAATTATATAATAAAGCCAAAGGTGCTTACAAATGATTATTATATCAGATGATCATTTTCACAAAATGACTTTGAAGTTTAAGGCATAATGGCAGAGCTACGTAGGTATGTACCATGGGAGATTCCTGTCTAATTTGAGGCTTTCCTCTGTGTGTTTCCGTAGAGAGAGGAAGAAGGAGAAAGAGAGAGAAAGAGAGAGAAAGAGAGAGAAAGAGAGAGGAAGAAAGAGAAAGAGAGAGAAATAGAGAGAAATAGAGAGAAATAGAGAGAAAGAAAGAGAAAGAGAGAGAAAGAGAGAGAGAGGGGGGAGGAAGGGAGGGAGGAAGAGGGGGGGAGGGAGAGAGAAAGAGAGAGAGAGAAATTAGATAGGAATCTCCGACGATACCTGCATAGTGTTGCCATCTTTGCTTTTAAATGGTGGAGCTATTCAGGTGTCATAGTGGATTCCTGTCTAATTTGTCGCTCTCTCTATAGAAACACACAGATGAAAACCTCAAATTAGATAGGAATCTCCGACGATACCTGCGTAGCTCCGCTATTAAGCCTGTTACGCCTTAACCTTTAAAGTCTCTTTGTGAGTCTATGAGTGAATTTCATTATTTTTTAATATGCTCATCGTAATTTTTGCTGGTTTTTACGGAAGAATTAATTACTCAATCTCTAATAGCAAAAGTTAGCAAGAGCTCCATTAAGGTGATTCTTCAGCGTTTAGTGCTGATTTCTGCCGTGCAGAGCACTACCGTTCGATTAATGTCAAATTACAGGCTGAAAGTAATTTATATTTAAGAAAACGGAATGTCAGTTACTAGATAACAATCATCTGAAGAATGTCTCTTGTCAATAACTTCAAAAATAAGGCTGGAAGTACCAAATAATGGAATATCGCAAATTGATTCTTGTATTGAAATGCGATATTCTTTTTTTGGTACTTTCAGCCGTATTATTGAAGCTATTGACGAGATATTCGCAGAGACTTGCACTTCAGATGATTATCTAGTAACTTACTTTCCGTTCTCTTAAATATAAATTACTTTTGGCCTGTAATTTGACATTAATCGTACGGTAGCGCTCTGGTGGCAGATATTGGCACTAAATGCTGAAGAATCTCCTTTAGATGAATTTCGTTACCTGCCCATTTTTACTATTCTCTGTGGAAAATCCGAAAGATACTCTTTGTAAGTAAGAAAGAAAAAAAAGAGAGCATATTTTGAAGAGGTTGTGGGTTTGTGTTTCAAATTTTTTTTCCCTTTAGTTTTACATATTTCTTTCCTCCGTTTTTTTACAGTTTTTTGCTTCCAAGAAGAACATCCAGAGGTAATATTTTGAGTCAACTTTAAGCTCAACTTTGTTTCCAGTTTCTGAAATGAGAGATATGTTTGTAAATTGTATGTATCAAACATTTATTATCAATTATCAGCTTTAAGCAACGTTTAGTTGTTAAATTTTTATCAAAATGTTTCATCGGTTCTGTTTCATTGCTCAAATGTTTTGCATGTTGCCGTGTCTTCATTTCTGTTAATTATTCTTATTTTTTTCCTAATATTATTTTTATTTTCGTTAACATGTTTCATTAGTGCCTAAAGCTCCTTGCTTATTTTGTCTTTTTAAAAAAATAAAACCTTGTTGTTTTTCATACATTTTGCGATATCTTCTCTAACATAAGATCCTTTTAAAAAAAATTGCATAAAGCAGGATTGTATCTGTAAAAATGAAATTCTCAAAAAGTATTGGATCTAATCTTTGATTATTCCTGTCAAAAGTTTTAACAAAGTTAAATGTTTCACATCATCTGAAGAAAAAAAAAACCTAGTGAAACAGGAGGTATGTCTTGTTTTATATGCTTCGTCTTTACTCGGTGAGGAGCCAGGAGTGAAAAATGTTGACCTCCATGTCAGGAAATTCGCAATTAAATGATTGCATGTAATCAAAAGTTAGGATACAATCCTCTAAGACCTGACTTCGATCAATAAACTGCGACCATTCTTCTGATTGCATTTTCTTTGCTGCGCTCATTTTTTTTGTGGCTCTATTTTTGAGTTTCCTTTCTCAGCTCTTTGTTATGTCTCCATTTCATTCTCCTGTTTTGGAACCATACTTTCACCTGAAAAAAGAATATCCATCAGCCACAACATGAGGAAGACCAAATCAAAATGAAATGCAGTCCTGTGCCAAAGTGTAAAAATACAGCCTTCAAAAATCAGAGTATGCAATCGCCTAACCCGTTGTTAAATGTATCTCTTTTTGCATACTTCAGTTTTTGAAGGCTGATTGTTTTGTTCTCCCTGTTTCATTAATAAGCTGTAGACTTAAGGGGAAAAATGCGAAAATTCTGGAAAAATTCTGGAATACGCAGGAAAGGATGGAGTAAACATAAGTTCATAAGTTCTTTCAGATTTTTATTTAGTCGACTACTTATAGAATTTGGATTGAATTTGTCTTAAAAAGTTGTAATGTTTCCTCTATGGCCTCCCTTGCAACACCTATGGGCACAGTTTGTAAGTACCCCCTTTGACCGCGTCTGATTTTTTTTTATTTCTATGAGTTAAATGTTTTTTTTTTTATAAATAGACCCATTTTCTCAGTGACCATACGGGGAGGGGGTCCAGCGTTTGTAAGGGGTTCATCAATCCTACTCAACTAGCCTCTTAGGAAAACTACTCTGCATGGACAGAGCTACTATGGGGCCAGGGGGCCCCTCCCCCCAGAAAATCTGATGTTGAAAAAAAAATGCAGCAACAACTGAAAGAAAAAAATAATTGTAAAAGGAAAAATGAAACAAAAAACACTGTTAATAGGCATGAATTCTTTTTATTTTTGGTGATTCGATGAAGTACATTGAGAGGGAAATTGGTGCAGAAGGTCCTTCCTTTTCTTTTTTTTCTATAGTTGTAAGATCAATTTGTTCGAATTAGATCAGTTTTTTTTATGGCAAAGGAACATTAAATTACCCTTAGTGCGAGTGTTTACTTCCTTATAATTTGCGAGGTGGAGATAGCCAGAAATCACGTCTTACAGGCGTCTAAATTGGCGAACTTTCCGGGGGAGGACCTTCCCTTCTATGCTGCAAGGTATGTCTCCCAGACCCTCCAGTGGGGATTTCCAAACTTGGAACCCCTAGAAAAATTTTCTAGCTACGCCCATGCTACTCTGTCTAATAAAAGTGTAAAGCTGACCCAAAAAGCTTCAAACAAGGTAGCGGTGATCTTTCTTCATGGGCGTGTATGTACACGAAACAAAATTCACGGGTACGGTTACTATAAAAGACGGGCTCGGGAACCGTGAACACGGGTAAAAGTTGGACGCCGTCTAGACATGGTTACGACACCCGTACATGTACGGTTCAGAACTCAACCGTACTCAAACGGCACCTGTAAAACACGGCTACCCTAGCTGTCCTTTCACGGTTAGTACATGAACTGACGTGTATGGTTGTCACGACCGTACAGGTTTTTTTTCCGTGTATGTATAGGAATTTGTCTTTCTCTCCTTTCTTACATTTGTGCACTAGCAAAGGACAGAGAAAGGGCTAAAGTCACGTGATTGCCCCTTTTGCTATCCTTTTCTAGCCCATGCTTTCAAATGAAAGGAGAGAGAGGAAAACGAAACCCTGTATCCGCCCATGTCTTTCATCCCTGTGCTTTGATAATTGCAAGCACTCACCTGAGCATCAGTCAGGCCCAAGGTTGCTGCTAATTGTCTTCTATCCGGTTTGGTGATGTATTTCTGAACTTGGAACCGTTTTTCTAATCCTTTCCTTTGCAAGCTAGAAAACACTGCACGGGACCAAGATCGTTTTCGTTTTGCTACTGAACTTCCTTTGGGTCCACTATTCTCTAAAACTATGAAAACAAATGGACGAATAAAATTGATGAAAAACAGTTGTATCAGAGAAAAGTCGCAGTTTGCTTTGCCATCGCGATAGCATTGTTGATTATTTTTTATGTAATTATGTTTTGTTTTTTACTATCAATTTTATTTGCACGCTCAAAAGCATCTCCTTAGGTACCCAACTGTGATGACCATCAAACGCTGAAACTTGTTAGGTATCAGAGAAATTCGGAAATTGCTGTTTAAACGACTGTAAAGCTCATTGAATCCAAAATTAGAACCAAAGTGAGCTCATTTTGAGCATGCAAACAAAATAAAAATACAACAAAACGTATTCAACTAAAAAAATAATCAATTTTCAATTTTTTTAAATCAGTTTTGAGCGTGCAAACAAAATAAAAATACGACAAAACATATTCACTTAAAAAAAGAATCGAAATCGTCATCGCGATGGCAAAGAAAAATACGGCCGAAGCGTTGTTGTTTTATCAACGATAGCAAAGAAGTGAAGTATTTATGTAATAAGTGCGTTAAAACCTTAGTAGTTTAATCGTTATGTATAGGTCATTCCATCACAAACGTCCCACCCGCAACATTGTAAACCTTAATTTTCTTGTACAGAAACTTGATCTTTTTAATTTTTTAGCACTGGGAAGGGTAAGATATTTTACATTCCTTTGATCTTCACCCACCTTGTCACTGACAAGTTAAAATTCCAAATGTTTGTTCGAAAAACATAGTTCCAAAATGTTGGGCGTGGGACAATAATTATGTTGGAATGACACCGTATCACTTTCTAGACTGTTTCCTTTATAAAGATTTTAACTTTTTCCCAAGACACTCAGGAATAAGTTAGCTTATAGATACAAGGACATGTAGAAGGCAAAAACTGCAGGGGGCGATAGAGATTAGAGTATACTGGGCAAGTAGTTCAGGATGTAGGTTGTGAGAGATACATGAAAATTTAACAACTAGCTTAGGTAGGATGCTTAGGATCTGAGTTGGTTTATAAACCAACTAATGAGAAATAATGAAATAAATCCGGCAACACTGAAAACTAGGTTTGCTACCTGAGCTGAGGAAAGGAAAATGGAAGGTATAGGTCAGTAACTGTAGAATTATTCGTAGATTAATTCGATTGACTCGGCGTTGCCTGACTCACCAAATAATTTCCGAATAATTTTTTGCCCAACTCTGCATAGGATAGGAAGCGGTGGAGAAGTGCAACAAACCAGTTGATAGATTGATAACTTTTAAAAAAAAA
This sequence comes from Trialeurodes vaporariorum, assembly GCA_011764245.1. Taxonomy (NCBI): domain Eukaryota; kingdom Metazoa; phylum Arthropoda; class Insecta; order Hemiptera; family Aleyrodidae; genus Trialeurodes; species Trialeurodes vaporariorum. The sequence goes on along the minus strand of VMOF01000111.1, from coordinate 86,934,455 downwards.
AACTTGGGTTGTCATGAATGGTAACGTTTATTTAATTAACAACAGAATTACACAAGTAGCCTGAAAATTTAAGAATATGAAGAAAGAACAAATGGGGTCGAAGCTAAAACAATTAAATTAAAATAAAAAAATCGTGGGACGTTTCGAGGCTCAAACGGCACTTGTCCTCAGCCACTCAAAGCCACTCGTTGGGGTGGCTGAGGAAGAGTGCCGTTTGAGCCTCGAAACGTCCCACGATTATTTTATTTTAATTTAATTGTTTTAGCTTTGACCCCGTTTGTTCTTTTTTCATATTTTTATTTCAGTAGACACATAGTTGAATTTTGAGTTGTTACTGTAAGCCTGTAATTATGTATTTTATATTTCTTATATATAAAATAAGATATATATATAATTATATATAATTATATATATATATAATTATATTGCGCTACGCTGTTGAGTAAGGTATAGTGCGTACGCACCACTTTCCTCTCACTGGTGTGAACTATTTTATCTACTGTGAGCTCAATTTTGCAGATTTAATTACAAAATTTGGTATGTAGTATCTCGAAGATACAAGAAATCAGAATAGCCATTTGATGCCAAAAAGGCGGATGTTGAATATTCGCCCTCTTGACGGATCAGTCCTCAATTCCTAATTTTCGAAAAAGTTTTTTTTTTAAGTTCATTTTTGTATCTTCAAAAAGATACCAAAATGGGTGTCATGCTCTTGTTTTTGAATTCATTGCTATACAATAACTAGTTACTAAAGTTTTCTATGCTTGTATTTTTGACAGAGTGAAGGCACTGGACAGAAGCACTATGAAGCCCTCTGCATGCGAGCTGTCAATCAGTCAATTGGTCGAGCTGTGAGGCACAGTAAAGATTATGCAGCTGTCCTTCTCTTAGATCATCGATATTCTCGGAGGAATACCTTCGCAGGGCTCCCGTCATGGATAAAGACCTCACTTCAGACTCATGAAAAATTCGGCCCAGCATTTGCGCAACTAGCTAAGGTATGAAAATTCGTAAGATATTGGTGGTTTTCCTTTTTTTTTTTTTCCAGTACAGTGAGAAATGAAGGAATAAAGGGAAAGATGATAAAAATAATAAAATTTCAGTTTAGAGTAATTTTCAAAGAGTTTTATGTAATAAATATAACGATTCTTACAAATTGAATAAAAAAAAAAAAAAAAAAAAATAATAATATAAAGGACACTCTTACTCTTTGAGTGCCATAGATACTTCCTTACCTGAGGTTGTCAAGCTGTTTGCTGTATCTCTTTCCATCCTATTCTCTCAGTCCAGTTGTATGCTATGAATCGCGAACGTTTGCAATTCGCGATTGAATAGTTAACTCTTCAGTAAAATCCAGTGAAAATTACGATGAGCACATGAAAAAAGTGCAAATTCACTCGCAGACTCACAAATTGACAGACTAGATAAATTATATAATAAAGCCAAAGGTGCTTACAAATGATTATTATATCAGATGATCATTTTCACAAAATGACTTTGAAGTTTAAGGCATAATGGCAGAGCTACGTAGGTATGTACCATGGGAGATTCCTGTCTAATTTGAGGCTTTCCTCTGTGTGTTTCCGTAGAGAGAGGAAGAAGGAGAAAGAGAGAGAAAGAGAGAGAAAGAGAGAGAAAGAGAGAGGAAGAAAGAGAAAGAGAGAGAAATAGAGAGAAATAGAGAGAAATAGAGAGAAAGAAAGAGAAAGAGAGAGAAAGAGAGAGAGAGGGGGGAGGAAGGGAGGGAGGAAGAGGGGGGGAGGGAGAGAGAAAGAGAGAGAGAGAAATTAGATAGGAATCTCCGACGATACCTGCATAGTGTTGCCATCTTTGCTTTTAAATGGTGGAGCTATTCAGGTGTCATAGTGGATTCCTGTCTAATTTGTCGCTCTCTCTATAGAAACACACAGATGAAAACCTCAAATTAGATAGGAATCTCCGACGATACCTGCGTAGCTCCGCTATTAAGCCTGTTACGCCTTAACCTTTAAAGTCTCTTTGTGAGTCTATGAGTGAATTTCATTATTTTTTAATATGCTCATCGTAATTTTTGCTGGTTTTTACGGAAGAATTAATTACTCAATCTCTAATAGCAAAAGTTAGCAAGAGCTCCATTAAGGTGATTCTTCAGCGTTTAGTGCTGATTTCTGCCGTGCAGAGCACTACCGTTCGATTAATGTCAAATTACAGGCTGAAAGTAATTTATATTTAAGAAAACGGAATGTCAGTTACTAGATAACAATCATCTGAAGAATGTCTCTTGTCAATAACTTCAAAAATAAGGCTGGAAGTACCAAATAATGGAATATCGCAAATTGATTCTTGTATTGAAATGCGATATTCTTTTTTTGGTACTTTCAGCCGTATTATTGAAGCTATTGACGAGATATTCGCAGAGACTTGCACTTCAGATGATTATCTAGTAACTTACTTTCCGTTCTCTTAAATATAAATTACTTTTGGCCTGTAATTTGACATTAATCGTACGGTAGCGCTCTGGTGGCAGATATTGGCACTAAATGCTGAAGAATCTCCTTTAGATGAATTTCGTTACCTGCCCATTTTTACTATTCTCTGTGGAAAATCCGAAAGATACTCTTTGTAAGTAAGAAAAAAAAAAAAGAGAGCATATTTTGAAGAGGTTGTGGGTTTGTGTTTCAAATTTTTTTTCCCTTTAGTTTTACATATTTCTTTCCTCCGTTTTTTTACAGTTTTTTGCTTCCAAGAAGAACATCCAGAGGTAATATTTTGAGTCAACTTTAAGCTCAACTTTGTTTCCAGTTTCTGAAATGAGAGATATGTTTGTAAATTGTATGTATCAAACATTTATTATCAATTATCAGCTTTAAGCAACGTTTAGTTGTTAAATTTTTATCAAAATGTTTCATCGGTTCTGTTTCATTGCTCAAATGTTTTGCATGTTGCCGTGTCTTCATTTCTGTTAATTATTCTTATTTTTTTCCTAATATTATTTTTATTTTCGTTAACATGTTTCATTAGTGCCTAAAGCTCCTTGCTTATTTTGTCTTTTTAAAAAAATAAAACCTTGTTGTTTTTCATACATTTTGCGATATCTTCTCTAACATAAGATCCTTTTAAAAAAAATTGCATAAAGCAGGATTGTATCTGTAAAAATGAAATTCTCAAAAAGTATTGGATCTAATCTTTGATTATTCCTGTCAAAAGTTTTAACAAAGTTAAATGTTTCACATCATCTGAAGAAAAAAAAAACCTAGTGAAACAGGAGGTATGTCTTGTTTTATATGCTTCGTCTTTACTCGGTGAGGAGCCAGGAGTGAAAAATGTTGACCTCCATGTCAGGAAATTCGCAATTAAATGATTGCATGTAATCAAAAGTTAGGATACAATCCTCTAAGACCTGACTTCGATCAATAAACTGCGACCATTCTTCTGATTGCATTTTCTTTGCTGCGCTCATTTTTTTTGTGGCTCTATTTTTGAGTTTCCTTTCTCAGCTCTTTGTTATGTCTCCATTTCATTCTCCTGTTTTGGAACCATACTTTCACCTGAAAAAAGAATATCCATCAGCCACAACATGAGGAAGACCAAATCAAAATGAAATGCAGTCCTGTGCCAAAGTGTAAAAATACAGCCTTCAAAAATCAGAGTATGCAATCGCCTAACCCGTTGTTAAATGTATCTCTTTTTGCATACTTCAGTTTTTGAAGGCTGATTGTTTTGTTCTCCCTGTTTCATTAATAAGCTGTAGACTTAAGGGGAAAAATGCGAAAATTCTGGAAAAATTCTGGAATACGCAGGAAAGGATGGAGTAAACATAAGTTCATAAGTTCTTTCAGATTTTTATTTAGTCGACTACTTATAGAATTTGGATTGAATTTGTCTTAAAAAGTTGTAATGTTTCCTCTATGGCCTCCCTTGCAACACCTATGGGCACAGTTTGTAAGTACCCCCTTTGACCGCGTCTGATTTTTTTTTATTTCTATGAGTTAAATGTTTTTTTTTTTATAAATAGACCCATTTTCTCAGTGACCATACGGGGAGGGGGTCCAGCGTTTGTAAGGGGTTCATCAATCCTACTCAACTAGCCTCTTAGGAAAACTACTCTGCATGGACAGAGCTACTATGGGGCCAGGGGGCCCCTCCCCCCAGAAAATCTGATGTTGAAAAAAAAATGCAGCAACAACTGAAAGAAAAAAATAATTGTAAAAGGAAAAATGAAACAAAAAACACTGTTAATAGGCATGAATTCTTTTTATTTTTGGTGATTCGATGAAGTACATTGAGAGGGAAATTGGTGCAGAAGGTCCTTCCTTTTCTTTTTTTCTATAGTTGTAAGATCAATTTGTTCGAATTAGATCAGTTTTTTTTATGGCAAAGGAACATTAAATTACCCTTAGTGCGAGTGTTTACTTCCTTATAATTTGCGAGGTGGAGATAGCCAGAAATCACGTCTTACAGGCGTCTAAATTGGCGAACTTTCCGGGGGAGGACCTTCCCTTCTATGCTGCAAGGTATGTCTCCCAGACCCTCCAGTGGGGATTTCCAAACTTGGAACCCCTAGAAAAATTTTCTAGCTACGCCCATGCTACTCTGTCTAATAAAAGTGTAAAGCTGACCCAAAAAGCTTCAAACAAGGTAGCGGTGATCTTTCTTCATGGGCGTGTATGTACACGAAACAAAATTCACGGGTACGGTTACTATAAAAGACGGGCTCGGGAACCGTGAACACGGGTAAAAGTTGGACGCCGTCTAGACATGGTTACGACACCCGTACATGTACGGTTCAGAACTCAACCGTACTCAAACGGCACCTGTAAAACACGGCTACCCTAGCTGTCCTTTCACGGTTAGTACATGAACTGACGTGTATGGTTGTCACGACCGTACAGGTTTTTTTTCCGTGTATGTATAGGAATTTGTCTTTCTCTCCTTTCTTACATTTGTGCACTAGCAAAGGACAGAGAAAGGGCTAAAGTCACGTGATTGCCCCTTTTGCTATCCTTTTCTAGCCCATGCTTTCAAATGAAAGGAGAGAGAGGAAAACGAAACCCTGTATCCGCCCATGTCTTTCATCCCTGTGCTTTGATAATTGCAAGCACTCACCTGAGCATCAGTCAGGCCCAAGGTTGCTGCTAATTGTCTTCTATCCGGTTTGGTGATGTATTTCTGAACTTGGAACCGTTTTTCTAATCCTTTCCTTTGCAAGCTAGAAAACACTGCACGGGACCAAGATCGTTTTCGTTTTGCTACTGAACTTCCTTTGGGTCCACTATTCTCTAAAACTATGAAAACAAATGGACGAATAAAATTGATGAAAAACAGTTGTATCAGAGAAAAGTCGCAGTTTGCTTTGCCATCGCGATAGCATTGTTGATTATTTTTTATGTAATTATGTTTTGTTTTTTACTATCAATTTTATTTGCACGCTCAAAAGCATCTCCTTAGGTACCCAACTGTGATGACCATCAAACGCTGAAACTTGTTAGGTATCAGAGAAATTCGGAAATTGCTGTTTAAACGACTGTAAAGCTCATTGAATCCAAAATTAGAACCAAAGTGAGCTCATTTTGAGCATGCAAACAAAATAAAAATACAACAAAACGTATTCAACTAAAAAAATAATCAATTTTCAATTTTTTTAAATCAGTTTTGAGCGTGCAAACAAAATAAAAATACGACAAAACATATTCACTTAAAAAAAGAATCGAAATCGTCATCGCGATGGCAAAGAAAAATACGGCCGAAGCGTTGTTGTTTTATCAACGATAGCAAAGAAGTGAAGTATTTATGTAATAAGTGCGTTAAAACCTTAGTAGTTTAATCGTTATGTATAGGTCATTCCATCACAAACGTCCCACCCGCAACATTGTAAACCTTAATTTTCTTGTACAGAAACTTGATCTTTTTAATTTTTTAGCACTGGGAAGGGTAAGATATTTTACATTCCTTTGATCTTCACCCACCTTGTCACTGACAAGTTAAAATTCCAAATGTTTGTTCGAAAAACATAGTTCCAAAATGTTGGGCGTGGGACAATAATTATGTTGGAATGACACCGTATCACTTTCTAGACTGTTTCCTTTATAAAGATTTTAACTTTTTCCCAAGACACTCAGGAATAAGTTAGCTTATAGATACAAGGACATGTAGAAGGCAAAAACTGCAGGGGGCGATAGAGATTAGAGTATACTGGGCAAGTAGTTCAGGATGTAGGTTGTGAGAGATACATGAAAATTTAACAACTAGCTTAGGTAGGATGCTTAGGATCTGAGTTGGTTTATAAACCAACTAATGAGAAATAATGAAATAAATCCGGCAACACTGAAAACTAGGTTTGCTACCTGAGCTGAGGAAAGGAAAATGGAAGGTATAGGTCAGTAACTGTAGAATTATTCGTAGATTAATTCGATTGACTCGGCGTTGCCTGACTCACCAAATAATTTCCGAATAATTTTTTGCCCAACTCTGCATAGGATAGGAAGCGGTGGAGAAGTGCAACAAACCAGTTGATAGATTGATAACTTTTAAAAAAAAAAACTTGGGTTGTCATGAATGGTAACGTTTATTTAATTAACAACAGAATTACACAAGTAGCCTGAAAATTTAAGAATATGAAGAAAGAACAAATGGGGTCGAAGCTAAAACAATTAAATTAAAATAAAATAATCGTGGGACGTTTCGAGGCTCAAACGGCACTTGTCCTCAGCCACTCAAAGCCACTCGTTGGGGTGGCTGAGGAAGAGTGCCGTTTGAGCCTCGAAACGTCCCACGATTATTTTATTTTAATTTAATTGTTTTAGCTTTGACCCCGTTTGTTCTTTTTTCATATTTTTATTTCAGTAGACACATAGTTGAATTTTGAGTTGTTACTGTAAGCCTGTAATTATGTATTTTATATTTCTTAGCGGAACTTCAGTGCTTCTTATCAGATCCCTCTCCTCCCCTCCTTGATTTATACTCACAGTTTGCAAAAGGTTTGATCGGATGTGGTATGTGAATAGTGCCCGGGTTGTGCGCTGCATGCGAGGGGGTAAGATGACTGGTGAGGTAGAGGGTGGTTCCTGTCCTTTGGTCTGTAACCGCGTTTAACTGACAGCAGCGCCACAGAGAGCTCACACATTCAGAACAGGGAACTGTCTCGGCAGCTACCTCGGAATCTGAAAAATCAAATTTTCAACGTTTTTAACGGTCAATAGCGTTAATGGAGATTGCGCTCTTATTGTTGATTATTTTGCAACTAGATGTACCCCTCGAGTAATGACTGGTAAAAATAGAGGAAAAAGGTTTTCAGGATAGACAACCCCCCCCCCCCTCACCCCAATCTCAGATTAATTTATGAAAATTAAAAAACGAATGCTTCAAAGCGCAATAGTTGTGAGAAGTTTATTGGATTTGCCCTGCCGTTCCCCAAACAGATAGATTCGCTAAATCTAATTAACTTTTTTTTCTTGTTTGGTTGTTTTGTTTCTAACTAATCGTAAGTGTTTGTGCCTTTGATGAATATTTGCATGATTACACAATTTTAGTGAATGGAAATTTTTTCAGCTAATTTTTTGTCTCAGCAAGATTATATTTGTAGAAATAGAAAGGGAAAAAAAGGAAAACATGTGTCTTTTTGAAATATGATTCTCCGCTCGGGTACAATTCTAGAATGAGAATTTTATCAGTGCGTATAAATATATCAAAAAACAGAAATAAATAAATCACCAAGTTTTTCATTATTGCGTTTTTTATGTATACCTACTTAGCTACTCATAAAAATTTAGAAATGATTAAATCAACTAGGAATTCATTTTGTGTTTATAATCACGTTTCCTTACATTTTGTTGCCAAAACATAAATTCTGTTTTGCTGATATTTCAAGTTGATTGTTGAATATCTCTTTGTTTATAAGGGTAAGTATCCTAAGGAAGAACTGGATGAATTCTGCGGCGAGAACTCAAAGTAATAAAAAGTTCGTGTCAGGTGTGGGGTTCGAACCCACGCTCACACTGTGAACCAGAGCTTAAATCTGGCGCCTTAGACCGCTCGGCCAACCTGACTGCGTTGAGCGGAGAGTCGGAATCATGAAAAATAAGGAGTGAATTGGGTCCCCCGTCTCAACATAGGTAGGGCAAAGGGAGTCTCCCCCTCTTCCACAGTGCCGCTGCTCGCCCATTATAGGAGTGCTAGGGTAAAGAGCGGGAGAGGTGGAGCCTGCGTAGTAGTGAGTTACTCTTTGAGTGAGAGAGAGAGAGAGAGAGAGAGAGGATGAGAGCAGCCGCGAGCCGCCTTTTGACGCGCGCCGCGCCGCGCGCCGGCCGCGGCTCCGCGCAGTGTTGCATCACTACATCATCAGCACATCAGGGTCTTTTCATTTATTATTTTTCTCCGGACGTTTTATGAATCAATGAATCGTCGCTGATAGCGATTAATTGTGAATTGAATCGATTAGATATATTGAGTGCTGTTGCTACCTGCGTGTAACTACTACTACAGCCGTATTTTGTTTTGCCATCGCGATGGCGTTTTATTAAGTATGTTTTTACGTAAACATGTTTTGTCGTATTTTATTCTGACTGCAAGCTCAAACTCTGATCACTTCAATTTTGTTTTTGGAACACTTTGAGCTTTTCACTTAGTCATTTATACGGCTATTTCCGTATTTCTTTGATGTCAAGTTTCGGCGTTTGATAGTCATCGGCGATGACCATCAACCATCATCAACCATCATCAACCATGACCATCATCGACTCATCGATTTGGGCACCTCAGGTGTTGGCGATGACCATAAAACGCCGAAACCTGCCTTCGAAGAAATTCGGATATCGCCGTTTAAATCACTAAAAATCTCATTGTGGTCGCCAAAAATAGAAGATCATCACTCTTACCAAGACGGTATTGCTCTTACACAAAAGGCTGCGGGTTGAGCCGAAACGTCTTCACCAAATTTCTTTGCGTGTTTTCCAGCATTTTCCCGTTTCACTTGTTTCTTAATCTTCCACGTTTTTAAACTAGAAGACATACCTACCGTTGATTTATCTTACATTCTCGTTTTGAAAGCCTCTTGAGAATGTTTTTCTTTCGTTCTATTCGTTTAATATTTTAATACCTACTCAATACCTACTTACTATCACAGGAAGAAACTTGTCGTTACGTTTTTTGGTAGGTAGAGAAGAAAAAAAAACCGTATGCCTTTTATTTACAAAAAAAAAAAAAAAAAAAAAAAAAATGTAATTTTGAAAGAGAATTACCTATTGTAAGTAAGAGAGAGAAAGTAAAATACGAGGGTCATCCAAAAAGTAAGGTTCCCTCGCCTATTTCTCCAAAAGTAAGCACGATAGATCAAATCTGTAAAAAAGTATTTTATTTCTGATACTCTCAGCTTTCTAGCGGTACCAAGTTTTTTAAATTTGGACCACTGGTTCACTAGAAAATCAATTTTTAGCCGGACAAGTCGCGGCACGTTCCGTCCACCTCTCGACGCGCTATAAATCTCGTCAAATGTTTTGGGTTTCCTGCGATTCGGAAAAAATTATGGAGAGGTGCCTTTTGGAAACTTAAAATTGACTATTTAAGAGTCTTACCTCATTGTTCCACGTAATCACCATTCCGATCGATGCATTTTTCATACCGTGGCAGAAGTTTCTTAATGCCTCTCTCGAAGAACTGCTTTGGTTGATTACGGAGCCAGTCATTAACTGCGGATATCACCTGTTGATCATTTTGAAAGTGCTGTCCACCAAGGTGTTTTTTGAGCTGCGGGAAGAGATGATAGTCACTGGGAGCAAGATCTGGAGAATACGGAGGATGAGGAAAAATTTCGCACTCTTCTCTTTCGCGACAAAAAAACGAATAACGGCACGGATTTCACACTGAGAAACATTTTGCAGTGGCAACTCCATGATGATACGCGTAACACTGATTCAATGATCAGTCGATCATAATGGAGCTGCCCAAATTTTATCAGTAAATTCATTTTCATTGATAAATCTTCAAAACAGTGGACAGATGATTGTGCCTGTCTTATTAGTGATACCTGGTGAGGTGTGGAAAGCGACAACAATGATGCGACAACGTGATGTGCATCTCCGTCAGCGCGTCGAGAGGTGGACGGATCGTGCCGTGACTTGTCCGGCTAAAAATTGATTTTCTAGTGAACCAGTGGTCCAAATTTAAAAAACTTGGTACCGCTGGAAAGCTGAGAGTATCAGAAATAAAATACTTTTTACAGATTTGATCTATCGTGCTTACTTTTGGAGAAATAGACGAGGGAACCTTACTTTTTGGATGACCCTCGTATTTCATCAGTGAAAAGTTTGTAAGCTATAAGCAGTTATGCTAAAAACTGAAATTCAATAATATATTTTGTTATATAAGCTCTCAACTGGTTGCTCATTTTTTTGTAATAAATAGAAGCAACATTTTATACTTAAAATCAACCCTTTCAGTGTTGTACGGGTGTGAGACATGAATATTTGATATTTTTACTTTCTTCTTCTTTTTTTTTTCTAGGCTATAAAACCCCAGATGGTTTTAAACATTTACGGCTATAAGTAAGAGTAACATTATTTCAATGTAACACTCGAGATGTTTGTTGCTACTTCATTTTCGTAATTATTTTTCTAGGATCAATGACACTGAAAAAAAAAAAGTGAAAACATTTCCCCCCTCAGGTTTACCTTATGCTGGAGTGGTGGCGGCGTGTGCTATTTGGCAACCATGTATTTTGCCATTTGAACCTATGGAAAAGGATCGATTTATCAAGGCTTCCGTGAATCCTCTGAAGATCGATTATTTTACGTAGGTTTAAATGGAGAGAAAACGTTGTTGCCACATTACACGAGCCGCTACTGTGCTAGAGCTACCCTTTGACGTCTAAACTTGACTTTTACAAAAGTTTAAATATCGATAGAGCATTTTACTCCAGTTTCATCTCACCGCACGTGTGAAGTAATATTTATATTTTCTTAAACGTAGATTAGTACCCATCGGAGTGAACCAGAGGATTTAAGGAAAGCGTAAACAAAACTGATTTGACTCTTGTCTCGACTCACACAGCTTTCTACAGCTCGTCCCGCGTCCCTATAATTATTATAGGAAGGCAATCAACTGGTTAGTTTATGGGTTTGTTGAAAGAAGAGAGCTGTGAAAGATGATGAAAAGGGCTGTTAAAGCCGATACACCAAACACGTATTGATACACCCTATCATTCCAGCTTTCAAAACATGAATGAATCGGATGGGAAATAAAAGGGTTGGGGGGGGGGGGGGGTCATTCAGTGCTTGTTCCTTTCAAAGTCAGACATACGCACTCGTACGAGGAGGGACTAAAAATGAATCACGGGCATGAGTTAAAACATGCCGCGATCGTGTTATTTTTATGCTCGCGAGATTTTTGGTCGTTTTAGAGATTGAGCTCGAGCCTATATATAGGTACTTATACGCATAGAGGTAGTTTCAGAAGTGTAGGCGGACCTAGACCGATAATCTTTGTAATTTTTCAACATTAATTTCTGATATTACTCGATGGAAATTAATGAAAATGAAATTGAGTGTTCACTTTTCAACGAGGAACACTTTAAACGCAAAAGAATAAAGTCAGAGGCAAGTTCGGTTTCATTTTAATGGAATTAAATTTGAAAATTCGCCAAAGATTATGGTTTAGGTCCGCCTACACTTCTGAAACGAGCTCTACAGGGTGTAGCCAAAGATTACGTATACATGCAGATATGGCACAAGCTACGAGGGGCGTTCAATGTCATTGCACCCCCCTTGCCATTTCTAGAAAAATCGTCCGATTTTCAAAAACTAAAAATATTATTGAAGCTCAGGGTATACCTGACAAGTTGCAGAAAACTCAGACCCGATCCGTGGATTTGCGCCTGAATGTGACGCGCGTTTATCTCTCGCGCGCGTCAAGCCTCCCGCCGAAAATGATAACAGCTCCCGCGCTACGTCTTCGGTCGGATTCACTAACAAGGGGAGGTCGCCGACTTGTCACCCTCGATTTTGTTCAAATTTCGCAGAGAGGTAGTTCATATGAAACTATTAGACCCGTGTTTCAGCGTTTCTTCCAATGGGCCCTTTAAAGCCCCGAAATTTAAAGTTGAAAATTCGAATTTTTGAGCCGATTTTCGTCTCTTTGCCGATTCTCGCTCTTAACTGCGGTTCTTTCCGCCCTATACTCAACGGAGCGGGTGTAACGTATTGGCTACGTGCTCGCCTTGCACCCGGTGAACCCAGGTTCGGTTCCTGCCGCAGCTTACTGTTTTTTGCACTGTTTTTCTTCCCCATTTCAGGGAGCAAATTTATTGCGCAATATACTTTCCATCTTTAAGGTATCAGTTTGCATCGCAACAAACTGATAAGAATTCGGGACTTAAGTCATGCCACATTTTAAAGATGAGACAGAGCTACACTGTCAGTAACCGGCCATTCGCGTCGTTACCACGTGTGCCGCGAATTTAACGGCAGTTTTCGATTTTTTGTTCTTCGTTATGGAAACTAATGCGAGCACACAGTTCAGTTCGTTTTTAGAATTTTATAACCCACAAGATGTTACGGGCGCTTTTTTTTATGCGAAAATATTCTACGCAATCAAAAGATTCTGATCGGTCAGAAACCAAATTTTTTTGGACACTCCGCGCGAAAGTTTGTCCAAAAAGTTGTCCCTTTTGTGAAATGTCCGAACTTTTCTGACCGATCAGAATCTTTTGATTGCGTAGAATATTTTCGCACAAAAAAAAAAGCGCCCGTAACATCTTGTGGGTTATAATATTCTAAAGACGAACTGAACAAACTGTGTGCTCGCATTAGTTTCCATAACCAAGAACAAAAAATCAAAAACTACCGTTAAATTCGCGGTACACGTGGTAACGACGAGAATGGCCGGTTACTGACAGTGTAGCTCTGTCTCATCTTTAAAATGTGGCATGACTTAAGTCCCGAATTCTTATCAGTTTGTTGCGATGCAAACTGATACCTTAAAGATGGAAAGTATATTGCGCAATAAATTTGCTCCCTGAAATGGGGAAGAAAAACAGTGCAAAAAACAATAAGCTGCGGCAGGAATCGAACCTGAGTTCACCGGGTGCAAGGCGAGCACGTAGCCAATACGCTACGCCCGCTCCGTTGAGTACAGGGCGGAAAGAACCGCAGTTAAGAGCGAGAATCGGCAAAGAGACGAAAATCGGCTCAAAAATTCGAATTTTCAACTTTAAATTTCGGGGCTTTATAGGGCCCATTGGAAGAAACGCTGAAACACGGGTCTAATAGTTTCATATGAACTACCTCTCTGCGAAATTTTAACAAAATCGAGGGTGACAAGTCGGCGACCTCCCCTTGTAAGCTCCCTTGTGCTTCCGCAATGGGGCTGTTGCATATGGATCTGAAATGTTGTGTTTTTTATAAAGAAAATGAAAGTACTTGATGAGCTGAGGACAAAGATGCCTTTGGTTTCTAATTAAGTCCCATTGTTCTGAAGATGAGATTTTGACCCAAAATACATTGTTTTAAATGGGAATTCGCCGCGTAGTGACGTCAATACACGTACGATTTTTTACAACTTTACGTGTGTGTATCTTCGAAACCGGAACACTTATGAAAGAACCAAAGGCACCATTGTTCTCAGCTCATCTAGTACAAACATTTTTTTCATAAAAAACACAACATTTCAGAATCTTGCAACTGCCCCATTGTAAACGAATTAAGATCAGATAAGATGCACCAAATCAGTGGACAGTCTGTGGATTATCATCTGTTCCCGTACTTGAAGACGGAGTTTGGTGGTGTCCATTTTCAATCGACGGAGGATGTGAAGGAAGCTGTGCACACTTTTTTCTCAACGCAGTCAAAAGAGTTCTATACGCACGCGGCATCGGAAAGCTCATTTCTCGCTATGAAAAGTGCTTGGAACTGGAAGGAGACTAGGTACGTTGAAAAGTAAAGTGAGTACTCCAAATTATAAAAAATATGATTTCATTCATGTTGCTTAATTTTTCGTAAACTTCTGAACGGGGAATCTTGTGTACCGAGCGGCGGAAATAGGCATATTGCTCATTTTCGGCGGGAGGCTTGACGCACGCGAGAGACAAACGCGCGTCGCATTCAGGCGCAAACCCGCGGATCGGGTCCGGGTTTTCTGCAACTTGTCAGGTATACCCTGAGCTTCAATAATATTTTTAGTTTTTGAAAATCGGACGATTTTTCTAGAAATGGCAAGGGGGGTGCAATGACTTATTGAACGCCCCTCGTATCTCGCCCGTGTTAAGTGAAAATGGATAAAACGCCGGCCGTGATACAACCGGGCATACAGAGAGGATAATAAAGATTACAGAATTCTGGTCCGAAAAGATTGCTTTTCCCACTTTTCCTGTGTTTGTTTGCAGAACTGGAACAACCATGTGAACTGAACAGTGGAACGTGGAACACGCGACGGTTTTGTAACAGACAAACTTGGAAAATGCAATATTTTCTATCTAATCTTTATGATCCCCTCTGTATGTCCGGTTGTATCACGGCCGTAGTCAACTCAACAAAATTCGGGCATATGCTATATCTGTATGTATAAGTAATCTTTGGGTGTAGCAGAAGTAACCCCTCCCCCCACCACCATCTCCCGTAACTTTTGAACGATTTTAAATTTAAAAAAAAAAAAATCACGTGTTGCGCCAATCTTCATAATTTTTTTACTAAGAAGGTTTTTATGGGTTGGGGGGGGGGGGGGGGGGTTGACTCCCACCCCTCTGTGGGGACTACCTAAAAATTTCAAGTGGGTACCCTTATCTTGTAATTCATCGTTAGGAAGGACTAGGACATACAATAGGGCAGTTGCAAGGGCCTGAACTTTGGTGTTTTTACGTAAACAAATGATATACGCAGCATTCCCTGAGAACAAGAATGACTCCGGTTTGTCTCTAGGTTCCGTAGTTCCGGAGATTTGCTTTTGTCCCAAAATGCATTGCTTTAAAAAAATAATTCCGCTTTGTGACGTCACAACATGACAACACACACGAGTTTTCGCAACTTCACACGGTTGTATTTCCGAAATCGGGATACTCATCTGGAAAAAACCAAAGGCACTCTTGTTCTCACCTCATCAAGTATACTTCCATCGTTTCTTAAAAAAAATACATTTCAGACCCTTTCAACTGCCTCATTCTATGAATTTAGGCGCAAACCGAATGTCGATATCGGGTTTTGTTTTCGATGTAAGTATATCAAAGCTCCAAGTTTGGTAAGGACCCATTCTCAAGAAAGCAAAAGTCCCGTTTAAAAAGTTGTAATTTAAGGAAAAATCTCCCACTTTAAGAAAGATGGGAATCTGCCATTAGTGCCCAAAGCCACCGTTACGCTCGCACATTTCAAAAGCCTCTTGTAAGTCAAGGAGTCGATTTCGTAAGTTTTCGACCGTTATTTTCTCTGGTCTTTACCTCTGAACCAACCCATAAATCGCTTATATTGAATATTGTAAAAGCTCGCAACAGCTCTATTAGATAATAAACAAAAATGAAAGAGGTAAAGTTGTCTCAGTCTTTACACGTACTTTATACACATTAACATGTAGGAGCACGCATCAAAAATAATAATCAAAACAGTGTAAACGCTGTCTATTGTCAAATTTCCAGCACAGCTTTTTATGAAACGTCTCTCACATTTAATGAGGAGTGCAGAGACGGGTACGAGGACAAATTGTTATAAAGTAGGTATGTTAATACGATTTATTTCGTTTAAATTATAGATTCTAATGTTGCTGAAGAGAAATCATGTGCCATTAGCCCAGACGTTTGCTCGACATTAGAAGTTCAGGTTTCTTAAGACAACGCAAAACGCCTGAAAATTCAAGATTATGCAAAAGGAGCTCCATCACGTAGGAATAGTTGCATCCTATTTTTCGACTCTAGGTTCCGGTCGGCGCGGAGCGGTCGAAGCAGGGGCGGAATGGTCTGGGGCCTGGGCCTCAGGTGGCTGGGAGAGCGATTGCCACCCGGGCTCCTTTCCCCCAAACGTGCCCTCTGCTCTTCCGGGGCTTTGTCAATGTTCTTTTCAATGGGAAATTAGACTTACGAACAGACCTGTTGACCGGTTCATCTCGCCAACTTCAATCGCCAACGCTGTGCAGGACTCTAAAAACGTTCCCTCTGCTTTTCCGGGGCATCGTCAATGTTATTTAAAGGGAAATCAGACTTACGAGCATACTCATGCTAATTAATAATTTTTAAAGAAAGCTTGGAAGCGCTTGGCCGAACGGAACGCCAATCCACTGGATATGACATTCAACAATGATGATAAGTATGATTACAGCTTTTAAGGGAATTTTGTGAAAATTTTAACCGGAGTGGGGGTGCAGGGTCCGAGGTTACAGGTGGGTTTATCGGTGCGTTCGTATTTTTTGGAACCGATGCGAATCGAGGGTCAAAATTGCGATTTTTGACAAAAGTTTTTGCAGTATTGTTAATTGTTTTTCGTATAATGTTTTCTGATGAGTCATAAATTTGGGTTTTCTCTTTAATGTTTCTCGCAGGCAATGAATTTCAGTCAAGATATCTGATAGCGGTTTGCTAATCACTTGCTTTGCGGCAGAAATACCATTTGAGTTTCGTATAGGAGTCATCCATAGCCGTAGCCAGGAGATTGTCTTTCTCTCTCTTTTAGCCCATTTAAATGCACGTGTTAGAAAAGGACAGAGACATAGGGGCTGAAGTCACGTGACAGCCCCTATATATCCATCCTTTTCTAACAAATGCGTTTAAATGGGCTAAGAGAGAAAGACAATATCCTGGCTAGCTATACGGCTATATGGAGTCACCAATATTTTGCAAATACCGATACATTTTTGTATCGAAAACGTTCGAATAATTATGAGTATTACCGTTGGTTGACATCGACAAGAAATACTTTCAGAAGAAAATTTCCAAGTCGTTCAACAGCTGCTGCATTATTGAACTGCTGCTTTCTTTGCCGTACTACTTTTATACTAAAAAGGCAGACATATAGCCAGTGGCGGCTTGTGCAATTAAGCAAATCTGTTTTTTCTCATTTAAACGAATGTTCAACAACCGATTCTCTCAGGAGGCTGTCATAGTCTCCTCATGAGGCGATTGCTTTATGCAAGTTTGAATTGAAATGCTCCATAGTTGCCAAGTTACACGAGCCGCCACTGAACGTAGCAACATGTAATTTTGAGACTACAGCTTACATTTTCAAACTGTCAATATGTGAAGAAAAAAATAAATAATCTGTAATAGTAATTACACATATACAGGGTGTCCGAGAAATGAGTTCACACTTTTGCTGTGAGCGCCTGGTTGATTGCAAAAATCTGAAAAATTCAGGAATAATCTATCACCCCTAAGCGACTTCAGAAAAAATGTCGGGGGGCCCCCACCCCCCTTAGGGGGGGGCGTAGGCCCCAAAATGTACCCCGTGTTGCCGATATATCGCATATTTCAAATGGCAGGGGGTATTTTTTATTTCATCATTCAAAAGGGCTTAAAAAACTGAGCAATTTCGTTTCTTCAGATTTTCGGTTGCCCCTCTGAAAACAAAATGGCGGCCAAATAGCTACCCCATACTTTAGAGGCCCATAACTTCGGTTTGAATCAATATTTTTTCAAAAACTAAAAAGTTTCTGAATTCTCAGAACGTCTTCTTTCCAACGATGTGCCACACTTTATCATTTGGTGGAAAAAAATGGGGCGCGGAGCCCCCCCAAAATTTTTTGAGTTTGGGGGGCTGTATCCCAAAAAAGTCAAATGTAAAGGGGGGTCGTGTTGTACATCAATCGAAAGGTCTTAAAAAAAGGAAGAATTTGGCGCAAACCCGAAGTCGCTACGATGCGTCTATCCAAAATGGCGGCCATTTAACGATTTGGGGGTGGGGGACCGCCCCCCCCAAATAAAATCCGCTCCATCGAGTGATGCATCAATCGAAAGGTCTTGAAAAGAGAAAGAGAATGGCGCAAACCGGAAGTCAATACGATGCTTGTACCAAAAATGGCGGCCGGTCAAAGTTTTTTGGCTTATGACCCTGCAGGGCTACAGGCAAAAAACTTTGACCGGCCGCCATTTTGGATACAAGCATCGTATTGACTTCCGGTTTGCGCCATTCTCTTTCTCTTTCCAAGAACTTTCGATTTATGCATCACTCGATGGAGCGGATTTTATTTGGGGGGGGGGCGGTCCCCCACCCCCTAATCGTTAAATGGCCACCATTTTGGATAGACGCATCGTAGCGACTTCGGGTTTGCGCCAAATTCTTCCTTTTTTTAAGACCTTTCGATTGATGTACAACACGACCCCCCTTTACATTTGACTTTTTTGGGATACAGCCCCCCAAACTCAAAAAATTTTGGGGGGCTCCGCGCCCCATTTTTTCCACCAAATGATAAAGTGTGGCACATCGTTGGAAAGAAGACGTTCTGAGAATTCAGAAACTTTTTAGTTTTTGAAAAAATATTGATTCAAACCGAAGTTATGGGCCTCTAAAGTATGGGGTAGCTATTTGGCCGCCATTTTGTTTTCAGAGGGGCAACCGAAAATCTGAAGAAACGAAATTGCTCAGTTTTTTAAGCCCTTTTGAATGATGAAATAAAAAATACCCCCTGCCATTTGAAATATGCGATATATCGGCAACACGGGGTACATTTTGGGGCCTACGCCCCCCCCTAAGGGGGGTGGGGGCCCCCCGACATTTTTTCTGAAGTCGCTTAGGGGTGATAGATTATTCCTGAATTTTTCAGATTTTTGCAATCAACCAGGCGCTCACAGCAAAAGTGTGAACTCATTTCTCGGACACCCTGTATATTTGTTTTTTTTTTCAAAGGAAATTCGTCTTTCTTAGTCTCTTTTTTGTTCATTGATCAAATGTTTGTTTTCTAACAGAATGAATATTGTTTCGACGGTAGTAAAGGTTGAAGATCCGTTCTCTTCAAAGAATCCACTTGTCTGTCTGGAATTCGATTGATTAAGAAGAACCGTTTTTTGGGGGGGGGGGGGGGGGTTGAAACTTCTTGCAGAAATTGTAGAGTATTGTTAAATGTAAAGAGAAACGTAAAAGAAATGTAAAGATGTTCTATTTTTGATTTACAAAGAGATTACGTTATTTTCTGAACGGAAAATTAATTTTGATAACTTTTTCAATTCCAGAAATTCTCCTATGAAATCAACAGGTTAAAATTTTGAAATAACAAGAAATTCTGGTAATTTGCGTTACCATGCCTAACCATTCGCCAGGATTTCTTATGATTTCAAGAATGATTACCGGTTATTTCAAGAATAACTTTCTAGCAAGGAAAAATTACCACTTTTTTGGCCAGTATTTCCGTTCAGAAATACTCGTAACAGAATCTCTCTCAGTGGCGCAGCGTGCAATGGAGCTGTTGCAAACTTTTGCTACAGGCTTTATTAATAGTTGATTATGGGGCAATACCCTGTAAAAATAACAATCAGCGCACTAAAAAATTACGAAATCCACTCCTAAACTCACAAAATGCTTTTAAATGCGAGACCGTAATGGCGGCCGAGGCCACGGTTTTCTTATGGCAATTGTATGCTTCCTTTTCTTCTTGTGTGGTGTTGCGAGAACACCTCATGTAGATGGCGCTGATTGAAGATAGGGAACCCCAATAATGAAAACCGCGGCCCCGGCCGCCATTACGGTCTCGCGTTTAAAAGCATTTTGTGAGTTTAGGAGTGGATTTCGTGATTTTTTAGTGCGCTAATCGTCATTTTTACTGGGTATTACCCCATTATCAACTATTAATAAGCCTGTAGCAAAAGTTTGCAACAGCTCCATTTGGCAACGTTGTAGTTCGTCCATTCAAACCCATGAAAAAGATCGAAGTGTTGAGTGTTCGGTGAGCACCTTCGCATTCGATCTTTTACATGGTTTTAAATGGACAAAATACAACGTTGCCAAATTTCACGACGACGATCTCTCTGCGGGGACTATTTGATTATTCGCTTTACCGCATGCCTCGTCGTTTTGGCCGTATACTTTTTCTTGATGTAAAGTGATAGTAATGTAAGATATTGGTAATACCTGTCGTAGCTATTATTTTTGGACACCTCCAAGTGGAAATTTCATCAGAAAGGATTCTGTCGACACCGAATTTCAGTGATTTCCCGACGTTGTTCTCGGTACTTTTCTTGTCACCCACTTCCTTAACAATTGATCGGTTAGAATCCGCGAGTTCTCCATGTTTTGAGTCATCGACAAGAAAACGAGTCTTCAATGCCATATTTTTCACGAAACGCACAGTACCTTTAGATTATACAGCAGTCTTTACCGATCCATTCAAATTACGCTTTCACGTTTAAGTATATTAGGTACTGTTCGATCAGTAAAGTAAAATTACATACAACGCTACTATTTCGAGTAGCTCATTAAAAAAACATCAAAAAACAACAAATATAGCCAGTCTCTCTCTGGGTGAGTCGTTTTCGAACGACATTCTGTATGATTTTTACAAGTCTACATCAAAAATTCACACAACCATCATAATTTCATGAAAGAAAATAAATAATGATTTACACTCGCGGGTTAAAAAAAAAAAAAAAAATCATTCGAGCAACAAATTAACTGTGAAGAAAAAAGCGCACTGAATTCAACCACATTAAATCGACCCTTCTGTTTTTAATTTAGTATTTTTTTTTTTTTTTAAATAACCGCTCTAAAAGTTGTTAACAATTTGCAGCCGAGGGTCACATGAAACTGTCCTAGTTAAGGTGAGCTCGAACACAATTTGCTCCTTAGTAGATGGACATTTTTCACGCTTTGTTGTCGCACAATCAACACATTTCAAAGCATATATTTTTTTTATTCTCGCACTAAAAAATCATCTACTCCCGAAATCCCTTCCATGGTGAAAGGACTGAATGAAAGTTGCACTAAAATTCTGACTCAAAATGCCGAAAAGGAAGCTTACTGTTGAGGGAAATAAACAACACCGGTGAAAATCTACACATTGGGTCATTTTGGAGCTTTCCCCGAAAAAAAAAAAAGTGAATTATAATAATTGATAACGATTTTGACGTAAGAATTATGAAAGAATAAATGAATTTCTCAAGCAAAATCTATTATAATTACGAAAATTTTGAAGCATCCAAAAATTAAAAAAAAAAAGAACCAAAGCACACGCCAAATTACCGAGAGAAGACTCTCCGACGGAAAAGACAAGGAGCTGTTTGAATGGGATATCATAAAAACTAATAAAAAAAACATTTTCTAAGCTATCTTCAGGAGCATCAAAATGCGGGGACTGAGGCGTGGCTTATGGGATCAGACCAGATCGGACCAATGAGAGTCGAGTGAGAGAGAAACACCCGGTCCGAAGGCAAGGTACCGCAGGCATGGACGGATACAGGAACTTGTCTGTCTCTCTCTCCTCCCATTTGAACACGTCCGTTAGAAAAAGACGGAGATATGGGCTAAAATCACGTGATGGCCCCCTCTGCTATCCTTTTCTAACACGTGTATACAAATGGCCGGAGAGCGAGAAAGACAAATTCCTGTATCCGCCCATGACCGCAGGATGACGGGCGGGTTGCCTCTTGCCAATGTGTCCGGCGTAAGTGTTTATTTACTTTTCGGAAGCCACTCACTCTATGTGGCTGTGTGGTGTTTCTGAAGTAGTGAAGTGTTTATGTTAACAAGCCATAAACCGATACTCAAGATTGACGAGAAAAAGGGGGCTTTAAGCACGCTCTCCGCATTCCGTATGCGCAACGCGTTTTAAATCAAATTTTCGTCTCTCTTTTCTCGCTTAATCGTGGCCAATCAAATATTTTATAAACATTTTCTAAAAACATGTTTCCGATTTTTATCAAGTAATTAATCACTGCCCGTTAACGTCTTCTTTCCTTTCCTCTCTGCTTACGTTTTCTTGTTTCTCCCCCCCCCCCTCTCCCTCCCCTCCCCCCCCCCCTCCCCCCCCCCCCCCCCCCCTCCCCCCCCACCACCCCCCCCCCTCCCCCCTCCCCTTTCCATCCCATTTTCTCACATAAACATCTCATTCATTCATCGACTCTCCTTTGGTATGAGCTACGCGCGGAAACTGAGGAGTGAAACAATTATTATCGCATTTTTGTGGTTTGCCTCTTTCAAGACGGATTTCCGGTATGCTTTAATACACTCACAATCAAAGGAGCACGTCAATCGACCAATGTATAATCTTTATCGAAGAAGAAATTAACCCGTATATATATTAAACCGATGCACGGAGGAGTATTGTGCCTCTAAGCCTGGCCAAAAAGATTTTACCGCTCAAATTGCTTGAAAATTGCATCTTAGGGGTATTTTTACCCAAACTTTTCGAATTTTTACTCAGATTTTCAGTGAGAAATATTTTTAGGCTGTTTTGAGGTCATTTATTCAATTGAGCCCTGAAAACATTAAGTTTAGATACTGCTAGAGACTGCGCTGAATGGATTCCGATGCAGATTTATTATACTTATAGAAGTGAGTTATTCGAGTAACATTTTATATTTTGAGTAGGGAGAACAGAAGCAGGAATTTGATTTTAATCCATGGTTGCCATATCGTGCAATAATGAAATTTTTTTCCCCAACACAATCTCCTTATAATATGATGCTTGATAAAATAATGAGATGAGAGTAGTCATGCATAATTATTGGTTTTCTATCGCCTAACCTGCCACCCCCCCCCCCCCCCCCCCCCATAAGAGCATACCATCTTAAAAACAAGGAATCAAAGATATAAATGATTGATTAGCATCAAATTTTTATGAAAAACCAAGCAAATGCACAACGGCTGCTGGCTGCTCTCGTGATGGAACAATATGAGTTTTCATCTATTCAATCATATTCACAAGAAAAACATCTATCCTATCATAGGCAGGGAAAGCTGCTTATTTCGGAATTTCTTTAAAATAACAACGTACTGTTACCAACTAGCACTATCAATTTTGTTTTGGCCGAAATTAAATGAACCTAGTCTCTAATTTAAGAGTTTTCATTTCAGTATGATTTTTTTTTTTTTTTTTTCATAATTAATACTTTTTTTTAAAAAAAATTTTTCAAGCATATGCGACTAAAAAAAAATATGCATTGTAAATCAGTCGTTTCATGGCTTGTCATCAGAACATTCGTCTGGTGAGGCATCCTCAGGTCCTTTGTGTCTTTTTTTGTATTTTTTTTTTTTTTTAATTTTCTTAATTGTTTTTTGTTTTGTTTTTGTTTTTTTTTTTTGGTTTTGCTGTGGCAGCACGTGATTTTTATGCTTCTCCCTTTAGACATAGGACTGTATTTTAACGGAAATGTACCGCGTTAAACTGACTCAACCTTTAGTTTCTCATTCCCACGATTTGAGCTATTTTTAAGTTATCAGATGCTCTGACTCCCCCCCCCCTTCTTCTTTCTTCCCCTGACCCTTGTAAAAGAAAATTTTAGAGACTGTGCGTGGTACTTGAGACGGGTTTGCTGCTTAAATTATGATTTAGACTCGTGTGAATGCTAAAAATGATCAAAACTGAAAAATTTTTGGGCCCAGTAAATGAAACTTTAAACCTCTGTGCGCTTTCGGGGAGCAGTTAGGAGCAGCTACGGTTTTAAAAATCTGATTCTAGACTATCTTCCGCATCTTTTCATGCCAATTTGATTACTGAATACCCCTGAATTGGGTACTTTTACCATATTTCTTGTCCAAATTCTATGAAAAATGAAATAAATAGGTATAATAGGCACTGAAAAAAAAAATTTATAAGATCAAATAATGATTGAAATGTATTTAATCACCTTTAGTATGAACATAAATTACGAATAAAACCCATAATTCAATATTTAGAACTTTCGAGCAACGTACGTCATCTGTAGATATGAATGGAATAGTGGATAATATAGTTTTTACCCGACAAGTGACAAAGGGTCAACTTTGAGTTCACCGTACTTCCACCGGTGGAGAGATATGAGTCCGGTCGTTTCAGGATGTCTTTCCACACCCCTTAGGCAACTCTAGGTACCAATGTCATCCATTGAAGTGCGAATTTCAAAATTTGACTTTTGGCCAGGTTTAGAAGCAAAATACTCCTCCGTGCGATGGTGCATTTTCGCACCAACAGAGTTAACTGTTGATCTATCATACTACCTCAACATCAAAAGATATCATATATACTTAACTGTCATCCCGATGGTGCGTTTTTGCACCATTCCATAGTTTGTATAGTTTAGATCAGAGGAAGATATTTTAAAATTTTTTCTCATAATTCTATGACCTAAAAGAACAAGTTTTGAGATTTTGCAAAAATTCGAGACTAAAAAAGTTCTGGGATAATGTGGGTTAACCAAGAAAATCGCTCTGAATTATAGTTTCCATTAAAAAGAAAACAAATATGCATATAATTATGTGTATATGTGTATACAGAGTGTTCAAAAAGCCCGTCCCCCCTATCTAACTTTTGAACGGCTGCGTATAAAAAAACGAAACTCGGGGGATGGTTATAACTTAGTGGAAACTACTTTTTGGCGTATCCAAAATTTCCGGGGGCCCCCCTGAGGGGGGCTTTTGCCCCCTAATTAAAAATGTCTAAACGGCAACCCCTAACAATTAAAACAACAATTATTATTAATTTAAAGGGCATACAATTCTAAGACTTTTGGCGCAAACTGGAGGTCGATATCGTTTTTCGTCTTCGATATATCGATAGTCAAAGTTCGATTTCGACCCATTTTCAAAAAATCAGAACTCCCGTTTCAAATGTCGGAATTTAGGAAACTAGGAATCAAAAATACTCTAAAAAGCAAGTACTTTCCAGAAAAAAATTTGGTCTTGACATTAATCTACTCTTAAAGCCCCCCAAAATTATTTAAAAAATGACCCCTCAGGGGGGCTATCTCAAAAATTCCGAGGCACGACCCCTATCGAGTGATACATCGCTTGAAAGTGCACACAAAACCGAGCATTTTGGCGCAAACCGCAGGTCGATATCATTTTTGGTGTTCGATATATCAAATGACAAATTCGGATTTTTACCCGTTATCAAATTTCGATATATCGAAAATCAAAAACGATATCGACCTGCGGTTTGCGGTTAAAATGCTCGGTTTTGTGTGCTCTTTCAAGCGATGTATCACCTCCCGACTTCAATCAATGAAAGAAAAAGAGATAGCGTTAATACCAGAAAAAACAGCGATGTTTAAACCACAGAATTTTTGGTACTATTGTTAGAATTGGGGTATTTGTATCATAGCTCTTGAAAATTTGGAAGAGATTCTGGTATCATGACCAGATTCTGACGGAGCCATTAATAGCATTTTCTGGTCAAAATACTAGCAGTATCTCTGTTGGCATATCGTTATGCTTCTAGTAATATTATCAAAATTTAGGAATTAATTTTTCAGTGTAAAAGCACAGCAGAAATTTCAAAGAATAAAAATGAAAATCTCAAATGAATCAAACCCGCCAGTATGACTACTCACATAGCCTTCTTGAAGGCAATATACTCTCCGATTGCGTCCAATAATAAAAAGAAAAACAATCGGTAATCCAATCGCAGGAAGATGTTCCAAATCATCCATAACTGATTATTGGAATCGCATTGATATTGAAATTCGATGCAAATCGAATTTGGCGTTCCCTGGTAAAAGGAAGTACCTCTGTTTAACTTGACATATCACTGTGCTTTTAGTAATATTATCAAAATTATTTTAGGAATTAGTTTTTTCAGAGTCAGGATACAGTCTGATTAAGGACGCACTCTTCAATATACTTTGCGATTGCGTCCGATAAAAAGAAAAAAAAACAAAAAAAAAAAAAAAAAAAAAACCAACGATCAGTATTCCAATTGCACGATAATCCAAATCATCCATAACTGATTATTGGAATCGCATTGATATTGGAATTCAATACAAATCGAATTTGGCACGATGCTTTACTACACGAGGTGCCGCAGCTTTCACCCGATGGTTTTCCTCACTCACGTGTGGACTGTGCAGGGTGCACGGAGGAGCGAAGCGTTGTATCAGAGGGTACTTGCATTTTTAATGAAGAGCTATTTGTTCACACTTAGCGATAAACGGGCGAATAAAAACGACAAAAGGCGAAACGATAAACAGCGATAAATTCGCCGGGATACGATCACCTATAAGCGGTGAGACTTTTTTTTTTTTTTTTTTTTTTTTGCGCGTGCGTGGTCCGATGTTGGGGTCCTTGGCGGGGGGTCGCCAGCTCGGTGTGTGTGGCCTGGGGTTTCAAGCGCGTCTTGGCAACTGCAACGACATAGCCGCCAATATTAACAACCACCTTCTCCCATGGACCGAATAACTCATAGAAGCTAACTACTTTTCGAATTATTATTAATAAACGCTATGTAATAAACGCGGGTTCGGTAGCAAATGCCAGTGTTGTCAACTTGACCTCAGGTAAGTACAAGGCTCGGTAAATTCAAGCTGCCGTTTTGTGTATGCATATTGAATGACATTATTCAATGGGGGCTGTTATTGCACACGTTTGCTTTAAGAGATTCAAGGGTCATTACCGATTTTAAAACCTGCAAAAATGACGATCGTCGTACCAAAAACTCACGCGAAATCCACCCCTAAACTCATCAAATGCTTTTAGATGCGCGAGCGTCATAGCGGCGTTGGGCACTAATAGAGGGTTTTAGTAATGGCGACTGACGGTGATGAGCGTTCCAAACAAAGCCGGTTTGTCTCTCTCGCTCTCTCGTGACCCCTATGTACTGACATGCCATCTCACTCTAATTTCAAAAATCGTATATCGAGACTTATTTTGTGAAATTTTATAACAGAAATGAATTTCTCGAAGCATTTTAATGCGATTTTGATAATAATATGTCGTAAAACAAGGCCCTGTATACGAATTTCAATACTAGAAAGAGATGGATATACATGGGGGTCACGGGAGAGTGAGTGAGATAGTTTGGAACGCTACGCGAGTTTTATCACAACCGATTGCGACCGATGAGTGCTTTGTTGTGGCTGTTGGCTAACCGTTGACTTCGCACTAAAACCGTCTACAATGGAAGATTCCCACCTAATAATATTTTAACGCCATCAAACGGCGACCAACAAGAGACGCTTTTTCTTTGACACCGGTGTCACCAGGTGTCACGGTATACCATTAATCAGATGTGGCGATCCTTACTCTGGTGTCTAAAATAACTCGATTGATCTTCCTTGTCACCATAATATAGAGAGAGTGACGAAATTAAGATAGGAATCTCCCACTAACAATATGACCTTTAAATCGCTTATAGCAAATGTGTGCAACAACCCCATTCAGCCGATGGTTTTAGCGGTTGACGGAAAGATTACATACACTGCCCCGCAAAAAAAAAAACGGCGCACCTGGCGGCTGGCGCGCTGGATCATTTCGCTCGAAAATGCGAACAAATTACAAAAGTTCAAATCGTCATAACTTTTGAGCGAAAAGAACTAAAAATATTTCAAAACAAGGGTCGGCTTCCTCAGACTTTCTAATTTTTTTAACTTACGCTCAAATTTTCTTTTGGTCATTTTTACGCCCGTACGAAGAGTTTTTCCAAGCCTTCACGAAAACTGCTTTTTTGCAGCACATCTCTGAAAAGTTACTCTAACTTCTCATATCTCTTCGGTCAAAACTAGCATAGATAGAACAAATCTGAAATATACATCAGATTCCTCAGAGTCTGTACTTTCGACCTGGTTACCTTAATTTTGTCTATACACATATTTTTGAAGGTCAGAAAATGCATGTTTTTGAGCTGCAAAAGCACAAAAACGAAAAACATTCGTGGGGGTTAGAAAAAACTCTTACCATAGGCGTAAAAATGACCGACAGAGAATTTGAGCTCCAGCATCAAAAAGTAGAGAGTATAAGAGGAATCCTAACCTTGTTTTGGAATGTTTTTAGCGCTTTTAGTTCAAAAGTTATGACGATTTGAACTTTTAACATATTTTCGCATTTTTGAGCGGGATGTGTAAACTGTAGACTGTGTGTCCAGAAGCGGCCTTTATATGGTCACAAAAACATGCATTCTCGGACCTTCAAAAATATGTGTAGACAAAATCGAGGTAACCAGGTCAAAAGTACAGACTCTGAGGAATCTACTGCATGTTCCAGATTTTGTCTATCTATGCTAATTTTGACCGAAGAGACGTGAGAAGTTAAAGTAACTTTGAGAGTTAGAGAGATGTGCTGCAAAAAACAGTTTTAGTGAGGGCTTGGAAAAACTCTTCGTACGGGCGTAAAAATGAAAAAAAAAAAAAAAATTTGAGCGTGAGTTAAAAAAATAAGAGAGTATGAGGAAGCCAACCCTTCTTTTGAAATATTTTTAGTTCTTTTAGTTCAAAAGTTATGAGGATTTGAACTATGTAATTTGTTCGCATTTTCGAGCGAAATGATCCAGCGCGCCAGGTGCGCCGGTTTTTTTTGCGTGGCAGTGTAGTTCAGTTCATTCATTCATTCAGTATTGCATCTCGTAAAGCTTGAAAATTGGGGCCTGTGATATTCTTCCATGAAAGACCATAAAAGAGTCGGTATGCAGTATAATCAGGGGTGGATCTAAGTTTTTGGTGAAGGGAGGGGGGGGGAGATTATAATTTTGCCTAGTGCCTAGTGGAAATTTTTATAGAAGTGATGACTTTTTTAAAAACACATTTTTCTGGGCTTGTTGATTTTCTTTTGACTGCCCCTCTGTTATGAAAAATGTTATCAAAAGTTATGACTTCTTTGTCTGTTCTTCCTCATTTCGCCGCCTCATTTGAAATGCCGTCCGAGGTAAGACCACCCCCCCCCCCCCCCCCCCCCCCCCCCCCCCTTCTCCCGCACACACCCACTTGGATCCGCACCAAGCTTGTCTTGTGAGAACTTTTTACTAAAAAAAAACAGATTCTGAAAAAATTAACGTCAGCTCCTTGAAAATATCATCTATGACAAAGATTCAGTCGTGGCTTTTGAGACCGATGAATAAATCGATGACTGCGTTATAGAAACCAATGAAAAATAACCGATCCAATAAGGGAGGTTCAACTGGATTCACCAGAAATCGCTATCTTTTGCATATGCTCAGACAGGAGGAAAACAGTTATGGATTTTTCATTAGCCGCCACAGCATAGATTTTTCGTCGATCTCTCCTCAAATCAATTCCAGTATCGCTTACATTAGTCGACAACAGCGCTTCTGCAAATATTATACTTACCTTAACTAACCCTATATGGGTTTGGTTTTAAATGGCACACGGCAGGACTTTCTTTAAGTCATATAGCAGAAATAAGTACCATACCGAGACCACAGCCCATAAACTATGAGATGCAGCTACTTACTAACCGCAATGTACTCGTATCTAATAGATACTTTACTTATGTTATACTGCTAAACTGTCAAGATGTTTGTAGGCCAGGTCTAGTCGGTGAGATTGTGAGGGCCGATTTTTTCCCTGAAACTGCTTCGACTTGAAAAGTGCCGTTTGAAATACATGGAGGAAGCAAAGGAGGAGGAGATCAAGAAGAGGAAGATTTGGGAGATTGAAGTAAACGGGGAATAGTGAAATGTTGGATCGTTGAACTGATCAGAATACATTGAGAATATACATATAAAATACATGCTAAATGAATAGAAACGGAATGGATTATTGAGGGAATTGTGAATCTAGGATGGAAAATATTTTGATTTGGAGGAATTCTCAAGGTTGGGCTGGACTAGCCTTGAGATGTCCTGCAAATCCTAAAATTTCTATCCTCAATTTTTAATTTCCTCGATAAATATTCATTCTGTTTCCATGTATTTAATCTTTTTCTCAATGTACTCCATCAATTCCAGAATCCAATATTTCTCAATTCCTCATTTATTTCATTCCCCCCCCCCCCAATCTTTCTCCACTATTATAGATCATGTACTCTTTGAATCATTTATGTATTTCAAATGGCACTTTTCGAGTCGGAGAAGTTTCGAGTAAGAGTGGAGAAACGTGTTAGAAATGTAGCCCCGAGTCCGGTGGCGCGGCGTAGCGTGCAATGTGGGAACAATGCAGCTCGGTCAATTAAACCAATGAAAAATATATCGAAGTATTGGGTGTTTAGTGAACACCTTCACATTCAACCTCTAACATGGGTTTAAATAGAAAATGAAACGTTGCCAAACTGCACGCCACGCCGAACTATGGTCCGGATGGCTATTCTAGCTTGGTATAAACTCATAACTCATGATTTGAAAATGCCACAGGTATATGAAACTTTGAGAATGCCTTCTCAAAAATTAGACTTTACTTTTCCACACAATTAATCCACTTTTTGACGCCCCTGGGGCTCCGGTAGGGGCCTTAGACCCCCTCAATCCAAATTTTACTACCGGCAACCCCCATCTTGTGATACATCAATCAAAAGCTTGTAAAAAAAGAGGAATTTTAGCGCAAACCAGAGCTCTTTAAGTGTATTCATTCGTACTGAACTACTGAAGTTAGGACAGGTCAAAGTTTGACTTCATCAGAATTTGGAACTGTCATAACTTTAGTGAGAATCCACATAAAGAGCTCTGTTTTGCGCTAAAATTATTTATTTTTTACAAGCTTTTCGATTGATGCATCACAAGATGGGGGTTGCCGATAGTAAAATTTGGTTGAAAATGAAAATACGTTGAAAAGTCAAGCGTGTAAAAAAATTAGAATGTGTCAAAAATGTTGTTTGGACTTATTCTTCGTAATTATATAAAATAAAAAAAAAAAATTATGTCTCAATTAATTTTTCCTCCTTCCTTCAAGGATATGGGTGCCTTTTTTCGTCGATACTTCCTTAGATTGCGGAAGGGTATATTTTACCCTCCAAAGGAAACGCTCGAAGATTCTATTTTGTAAAACAACATAAGAGTTTGATAAATATAGTATGTAGCTATACGGTGAACCTCTAGATAAATACCTATTTAAGAAAATGTGCATTGACAAATTGCTAAACCTTATTCAGCGACTCGACTCGAGAAGATGTTTTTACATCCGTTTCAGGATCTCAATTATATTTCTTTTCTAGGCGTGCTATCAAAAAATGTGTGATAATAATTGATAGTGACCCTTTCACGACCTGAAAGAATTCCTTTTGCCATGCAATTTTTTCCACCTCTCAACTTTTTCAATACCACGCCTATTATTAATTTACGTAACTCAATCTCTCGCTGTAGTAGAAGCTACCTTCTGCAAATTGCTAACATATTGGGAACAACATTTTTCATAGGGCGCCTTCAATTAATGGGATAGGCAAAATGAATACCGCGGAGTACGAATATTTATCTATCCACTAAATTTGCCCGAGTTATAGCTTTGATTTCTTCTGGTAACCTGAACCTGCTAATAATAGGGTTAATTTACTTACGACTAACATATCACTTCGGTTACACGTTACCTACAGTTTTTTGTATGTATCCTTCTAAAATTTTCAATCTTCAGAATTAAAAGAAAGAAAACAAAATTTAAATCCAAAAATATTATACTCACGCTTTGCAAAAGAAGAGAGAGAGAGAGAGAGAGAGAGAGAGAGAGAGAGAGAGAGAGAGAGAGAGAGAGAGAGAGAGAGAGAGAGAGAGAGAGAGAGAGAGAGAGAGAGAGAGAGAGAGAGAGAGAGAGAGAGAGAGAGAGAGAGAGAGAAATGAAAAGTACACCAAGGTTGAGATTTAAGCGTTTCAGTCTACGGTTCTTTATGACAATGCTTTCATGTGCGACCGTTAAAGTAAGTAGTCTAAAATTACCTCAAATATAATATTAGGAGCAGTCAGATCGGGGGCGCTATGATCATATAATGCGAAACACGTATCTGACCCATGCTCACGAAAGGAATCTTGACAAAAGACCCAGGATATCACTAAGTCCGGGTGCTCCAGGCCCCTGGGGATCCCGCTCATAAGTTTGAATAGAAATTCAATTAGTCTTCCGCGATCACTCGCTGCGACCCGGCGCGAAAACGTGTAAAAAAGATTCCCCTATATATTTTTCCCGATCGCGCTGCGCATGAACGAGGTTGGGTACTTAAAAGTTCCTTGCGAGGTTGCCTGGTTTCGAAAAAACTCATTCACGTTCTCATTTCTTGACCAATAAAATTGAGCTTTCAATCAATTTGAACTTTTAATTTACGTTCCAATTTGTAGAAAAGAAAAAAAAGTGCCCCGAATAATTTGGGGGCGGAAAAATAATATTTTTGTTTATTGATTTATTTATCTATTTAGGTATCTATTTTTATTTCCCCCCCTTTTTTCCATGAATGAAAGAATGCCCCCCCCCTTTCCCATGCCCTCTATTACCACCACCACAAGGGATAGATACAAATAATTTATTCTAAGAACTTTCCAGTGGCTTAGCTAGACATTGCGGGAGGGTGGAGGAGAGCTTTTAAAGATATCTTGAGGATGGGCGGTTATTAGTAAGTTTCAAGTTGGTCAAAATCCCCTAAAATATACGGAAAATTACCAATATTTTTTGGGGTAAAGATTTGATATCAGGAGGAGGAATTTTGACCCCCTTGACTTCCAGTGGCTTTTCCAAAAAGCCTACAAAATTTTACTATGCAACATATCACGAGACGCTTAAATAGAAATATAAACATAAAATACTGTTTGTTAGTGAGACATAATATCATATTGATTACCATCCGAGGACTTCTGCGGTTCCAAACAAACTCTAATTCAATGTTTTTTACTCCATGAGCGCATTTTTGAACGGACATTTAGGCTACCGACATTATACATTTACGGGGATTGATGTGACCTTTTTGCGATTATGAATTCTACGTCCTCGAAAATGCTTAGTTCTACCCGTAGGCGGACCGTGACCAAAAGAAGTGGGGGGGGGGGGCTAAAAAGTGATGACTTTTTTTTTTTTTTTTTTTTTTTTTTTGCTTTTCAAGTCTCAAGTGATGACTTTTTCCCGATTTTTAGCCCCTCCGTCCAAAAAAAGTGGGGCGTGGGCTACAGCCCCTCTCAGCCCCTGATACGGTCCGCCTATGGTTATGCCTGGTTCCACGACTAAAACTGCTGGAATCAACAAGTTACTTCAGATTAATCGAGGCATTTGAAGATTGGAATCACCCGCATTCTTGCTTGATTTCCGCCTATTTCACAACATCAACAATAACATTCGGGTGATTCCAACCTCCAAAAGCATCGTTTAATCTGGAGTAACTTGTTAATTCCAGCAGTTTTAGTCGTGGAACTAGGAGGCTGATTATGAACGATCGTATCTTAATGCTATCAAGGTCGATGATCGAGTGCGTGTTATCTTATGAGTGGTGCCATTCCAATAGAAACCCTCCCATCTCTACGGAATGTCTCCTATGACTCCTGAGCTATCGGAGAATGGGTCTGTTGCATACTTTTGCTACATCAATATAACTCATTGTTTCTAACGTAAAATTCGGCGAAAATGACGATGCGCACATTGAAAACTTTCAAAATCCACTCATTAACTCAGAAAATAAGTTCCATTTCAAACAACCCGTGCTACACTAGACACTATATCAACGACTTATAACTACATAGATGGAACCATCTCGTTTATGTAAACATGAACAGAACTTACAAACATTGGAATGTTTCGTTTAGATGCGTACATTTCTTATAATATTTTGTAATCTTTGATAAACCGAAAAGACCAGACAGCAAATGCAGCCAATAGTTCATGTAATTAGAAGGGAATTCCACCATTTTGTAGTTACGATGTTGTTTACTTATGCACGGTGGTTCCGTCTATGTAGTAGTATACCGGTGCAAATAGTGTCTAGTGTAGCGCGGGTTGTTTGAAATTGAAGTGATTTCCTGAGTTAATGAGTGGATTTTGGACGTTTTAAATGTGCACATCATTATTTTCTCGGAATTTTACATAAGAATCAAGGTTCTATTTTGTTGTAGCAAAAGTATGCAACAGACCCATTGTTTCATTTAATAGCTTTCATTAAAAATGCGCTTATAGGGAAAATACATACAGATTTTGTTTGGAACCAAAGGTCCTTGGGCGACAAGCGATACGATATATCACACACTACTAAAGTCTATACATATAGTTGCCCTTCGACTCATCAGTTGCTGCAACCGACCGTGTGGTTTTCAATCCAGTGTCAAATGTTTAAATTCGAGGTTCATTCGGTGCTCTTCTTGCATAGCGTTTACCACGGGGGAAATATGTTTACCTCGTTCGGTTTCCGGAAATCAGGCAAATCGTACACAATCAATTCAGTGCCTTTTTATGGGTCATTTGAGCTGGGAATGCATGCTCGTAAAAATCTTCTTTTCATTGCTCATTTAGTATTCCATCTTTCAAACACTGATTTGTATAATACGATCCGCAAGCCTTCCTATTTTTTTTCATCCTCAAAGCCGCCCGAAAAGTCTAGTGAAGATTAAGTGCTTTCAGAGTTTATGCCTATTCGATGTTGCTCACTGATTTTTTTTTTGTTTTTTTTTTTCCTTTCCTTCTTTCCTTCTTTTCTTTTCTTTTCAGAGTATGCTCGTCAACATCTCTTTTGCTCATAAAATTCAAGTTGAATAAAAGGTAACATTGTTTTTCTGTCTCTCATTGACTCTTTGAACTCTCCCTTTGAGGGGTTTCAATAAATCGAGTTTAATCTGTTTTTTATTCGCTTTTATGAGACGTATGGTGGTCTGGTGTGAGAAGACACAGTTACCACAAAAAAGTTTATTAGGTGTGTTTGCATGATGTGATACACGTGCGCGGGTGTGCCCTAATTTGTTCAAAGCTCTCGATCATTTTTTTGAATACCTAGTGAACTAAATATTTATTTGAGAGTCCGAAAAGCGCAGTTTACCACAGTGGCGGCTCGTGCGATTTGGCAACAATGTATTGCCTCCATTTGAATCTACGGCAAACAATCGATTGTTGGTGAAGCGCTGCTTCACTCTCGAATCGATTATTTTACGTGTAATCGAATGGAGGAAAGACATTGTAGCCAAATTACACGAGCCGCCACTGGTTCACCAGATCAGAGTCTACAGATTGAACATTATTACCAAGTGCTCGGTGTATCCATAGTGAAAGAAAGGATAACAGCAGTCTCTTGACAGTTCACTTGACTAGTCTCAAGTAGAAATAAACTATAGCCATGTAATTACCTTTAAAATGTATTGACCTATATACCTTGTTAAGACAATATTATTCATCTAGGTACTCTAGTAAGTACATGAGCACAAAGGTTAAATGTCCCAGAATGTATCTACAGTCAGATAATAAATATAAATATAGTATATACTCAAAACAACAAGATATATTTATATTTAGTATAATGTATGTGTACAATTAGTTATAAGAAAATGAAATTCCAACTTTGGAAGCTGGTCTTCATAATTTTTTTTTTTTTTTTATAAAAAAGATCATTTTATTTTCAAGAGGGTCCCCTGTGAAAAAAAGGCTCACTGCCCCCTATACCATCCTATCTGAATAAAACATCCCCATTGAGAATCACTTGCAAACTTAAACTTGCTAATCACTTTAAACCCATGCAAAAAGCCGAATTCACGCTTGTGCATCGTGCACCCGAAACTGCATTCGCTTGCATGGCTTTAAATGGATGGAATGCAACGTTGCCAGATCGCACGCTACGTTGCGTCGCTGTGACTCTGAGGAATGGCATGTAAAATTCTTCAGGGTCAGTTCTAGAATTCAGATACAAAGACTATATCCCATATGAATGGGCATCCGGGAAAGGGGCACATGTAAAAAAATTCGATTTTTCTGGTGAGGTGAGACAAAAAACTATGCCGCCTTTACAATAAGCATTGCTTCAATGTAAAAAAAAAATAATGTTGATGCTCAATAGGATCAGACAGATCAGATCTTACTCCTACTTATTTAAATTTTATTTTATTTGATTTCATTTAATTTAGTTTAGGGCAGTAAACCCCCCAGTAAGTGCTGTACTATTTTCTTTTTTATTTGTAAACTTTGTAAATAAACTCCCTCCGAGCAGAGTTACTACTCGGTGGAAATTAAAAAACAAAACAACAAAAAACAAAAAACAAAAATAAAAGAGAGGGAGAGAAGGCCGAAATAGAATGTCCCATTTTTTCAGGGTACTGCTCCTACCCGAGTACAGTTTTAATCGCCAAAAAACAGTGGCGTAGCCAGGAATTTTTCAAGGGGGGTGTCCAGGGTTCAAAAATTATCATGGGGGGGTCCAAAGATACTAATTTGGTCAAATTTGTCTGAAAACGCAAAAAATGACCTTTTTTAGGACAAATTTTGGTGTCATGGGGGGGGGGGTCCAGACCTCCTGGACCCCCCCCCCCCCGGTTACGCCACTGCCAAAAAACTAAACATAAAAAAATACACATGTGCCCTTTTTCCGGACGCCCATTGGATCGCTAATGACCTACTTGTTGTGTTTCTTTGGACTTTATAGATTGCAGTTAATTTTATTCAAAACCCAATTTTGATGATTTTGCTGGATCAAAAAGTTTTATGGTTTTTAATTTTTTAATTTTTGAACTCTGAGATGGTGTTTTTAAGGGGGGGGGACTCAAAAATTTCAAATGATGTGGGACATTCATGAGATCTAGTCCGAGATGGAAAAAATAGAAAATTTTCGAGGTATATGGCTCGATGTTCAATCACTCGATCACCGCGAAGACTCCATTTATTGATCTTAGTAATCTCGGCTAAACGATAATACAAGTGATCGGTCGTATTAGTGAAAACAGAAGCTAAATATCAATGATCAATTATCAATTATTGACCGTTAAAACTCCGATGATCGTATTTTAAGGCGTCAGTCAGAACCGTGGGATTATAAGTGGAGCACATTTTAACCTATGCGGAGGGCAAGCCACAAGTCACTCGCTATCTCTCCGTCTTACCGGGGAGGAGAATAGCAAAAAAAAAAAAAAAAAAAAAAAAAAAAAAAAAAAAAAACAGGGCTTTGCATCATGGCTCAGGGACAAACTGCAAGTTGGAATAGGGCAAGGGGGGGTGGATGGAAGTCAGTGAGTACTGTCATAATTCAGGGATTATTACTTCTCGGCCCATAAATAAGGAGCTGATCAACTGGCGCGGGAGAGACTCACAACTTGCGTTACACACTCCGCGGTGTCTTACCGAATCGCGGGGGGTCCCACCATCGCACCATCACCGGCCGTGGCGCGGGAATTAATTCCGTGTTTGTTTAACTACTAATGGAACGCCATAAACAAATCGCGAGTACATTAAGAGTTATGCAGTCCCATCATAATTCTGTGATAATAATTGTTGTATTCACATTCATATTGCTCTCCTCTCCCTCTCTCTCTCTCCCCTCTCTCTCCCCCTCTCTCCCCTTTCCCTCCTTCTATCTCTCTCTCTCGCTGTTTCAGTTAGCTGCAGTTTTCCTTTGGGTTTTTTTTTTTTTTTTTTGATAGGGCTGATGAAGAAGAGAGGAGGGGGTTAAGCAAAGGGAATACATTTAACTCCATGCTATGGGACACTGGGACAGCCCTTTGATTTAATATATGCAGTGTGCGTAACCCATTGATGCCAAGTAAGGCGGATGAATGTATAGTCGACTGATTTAGTGACACAGATATAATTAGAGTCCCTATATATGAAAGAGTCTCGCCATACGAGGTTCCATCTCTGATTGGCTGCTGAAAAGTGAAGAAGAAGAAGGGGTCTATGAAGCCTGGAGGCGCGCCTCTTGTTTACATCTTCATGGACCCATCTTCACTGCTGCCCAGCTATGAGGAAACTTTCGGCATTTGTAGCTGGTATTGATGAAATTTGAATTAGAAATTGATGAAAATATGTTCAGAACAGAATAAAATTCACGCATTACTTTTAAAACAGGTAGTGAAGCCAACGGGCATTGGAGGTTAGATTGACCTAACAAAGATTACTTACACACGAATACATGTATAAGTAATCTTTGGCGGGAAGATCGTTGGATAAAAATGTAAACAAGAGGCGCGCCTCCAGGCTCCTCAGACACCTTCTTCTTCTTCACTTCTGTTCACGTGTCTTGACTCTTTCATATATAGGGACTCTAGATATAATTAGAAACTGTTACAATAAGATATTTGTACATCTAGATTCGATAAACGGTTTGGTTCTGGAAGAAAACATCGGCCTCCACATCACATCGGAATCGCCACTTTTTGAATTTCTACGACACGAAAATACAGTCATGGAAAGTAAACTAATAACTAACTGCAACTAAGTAACCGTATCTTATTCTTATGTTAGTATAGCTAACTTTATGTTGTGCCGTCGATGTATGATTATCAAAGAATAAAAACCGTCAAGTGGAATGATAGTAAATAATAAATCTGAAGTCTTAAACCCTCAATTTTGAGGTTATTGTTTGTTTTTAAAAATCTCCAATGTAACCTTTTTGAGTTTGTCTTTATTCTCTGCCTTATTTTGTGACCAAAGACAGCTTTGTCAACCATAAACTAAACTTTGGTATCATAGACCCACCTTCAAGGTCGAAAGGCGATCGTAGCCCGGAAAAGGTTGGCCGCGACCCTGAACTAAAGGCTCCAGCAACCCAATAGTGCGATTACTGACGAAACTTCTAAAAAATATCCATACCATATGTAGGTATATTTTTGAAAAGAATATGTTCTCCCAAGGTACTTATATTTAACAGGTATGCTCGACTCGCTTCCCGCGTCATCTTCAGTGGCGCGCAGTTCAAAAAGCATTCCAAGATGGACGACAAAAGAAGAAAACATTGTATACTCTTTCCAGAAAACAGTGGGCTTCCCTCTCCAGAAAAGCAGAAAATAGCCCATTGTTTTCTGGAAAGAGTATACAATGTTTCCTTCTTTTGTCGGCCATCTTGGAGTGCTTTTTGAACTGCGCGCCACTGAAGATGACGCGGGAAGCAAGTCGAGCATACCTGTTAAATATAAGTACCTTGATTTTCTCCTTCTTTTTAAAACTGGCCAAAATTGAAATTGAATTACTAGTCGTGTTTCAATAATTAATTGTGTGGATGAAAATAAAAGCTAAAGCAGTGGCGTCGCGTGCCATCTGGCAACAATGTAACTGCTCCATTTAAACTCATTGAATATATCGAATTTTCCTTGTGCACTGTGCACCCCCTGAATTCGATATTTTTACTTAAGTTTAAATGGATGGAATACATTGTTGCCAAATTGCACGCGACGCCACTGAGCTAAAGTGACGTGATAATTGAGGATGGCTCCGGAAGAAAGGGCCCATAAAACAAGAGGTGAGCTCATCAGCTAAAAACCTCTATTTGCTCGTAATGCTCAATTCTCATAGGAAGCCCATTATTTAATGGAGACTGCGCTTCAATTGTCAGAACTACTGTAAGTAGATAAACTCCAGCCTCGTTAACATCGGGCATGTTGCAGGTCATCAAAATTTCCTACAAACTGAGCGCGCTTGCCCTCCAAATCATGCAAAATCAAGGATTCTCCTCTTATTTTCCTTCATCGTTTCATCAAAATATTGTTTCTAAATAAAAATGAGAGAAAGCAAGGGAATTTTTGCAATTTGGCATCCATGGTTTGTTGTTACCCACAGTCGAGTATGCTGTCCTAGTGCTACTTCTCCCTATAGGCAGCCGTGCGCTCTGTCTCTAGTATTAAGTATGTATCGTGATTAGGGTCATAAAAAATATTGCTCCACCCTTTCTCTACTCATCTCTTCTGATCTAACTCTGCTAATATGGTTCGCTCGGTCACTTTCTTTTAATCTCGCTCAACCGACGAAATTTCAAATGGCTGGCTGTATGCTGAAAAAATCTTATTGAAGTCTGAATTTGTCCTTTTAACCCTTTCATACCTAGTGTAGACTTCAATGTACATCTGAATAACATAGAATCTTATGGAGAAAATGAAAATATGATATGCATGCATACAGTTTTACACGAGAAAATTGTGCCCAGATCAGCTATGATAGCAAAAATTCCATTCCTGAACCAAAAATATTTTCAGGTTTGAAAGGGTTAAAATTATCAAGTGGCGATTAAGGTGAACTCGCAGCTGGTGGAAGTGTTCAAAAATGTAATATCAGAGTTAAAGAAAGGGATTGCTTTACATGCATGTACCTGGTTTCTTGAGGGATTTTTTAATTGAATAAAAACTCTTGGAATTTGATCAGGGTTGATTGCGGAATTGCTTTTATAAATTTCAGTAAAATTAGGGAGTTAAACATTTCCTTCACTATCCTTTGGAAGTTTCGTTTGAAAATGGTTGGAACCCACCCTGGCAAGTCCTCAGAGCCCGATGGATTTAGACGGCTTTTGTCTCGGCAAATCACGAAAAAATCACAACAAACATCTTGTAAGCGCCCTAGAAAAAGTGTTCCGTGAAGTTCCATCATGACAGAAATTTCGTGGGCCATTTTATTATTTTGCCATCAAATTTTATGGAACTTCAAGGGCCGTTTATGGAATAGACTGTTTTAGTAGAGCGATATATAGTATCGATTGCCATCCGAGGGACTCTAGTTCTAAACATACTCTGGTTCAGTGCAATTTCCCCATAAGCGAACTTTTGAACGGAAACTAGGCTAATCAAACAATTGTTGCAAACTTTTAGCGATTATGCACTCTACGTCCTCGAAAATGCTTAATTATGTTATAAGTGGCGATAGCCACCCCGGTCAAGTTTAAAACCCCAGAAGCAGTTGGCTAGCGGGACCACTTATATTTTTTACGAACATCGCGAAAAAGGCTCTGAGCAGGATTTCTCGCATGTTCGGTTAAATACCGCTTATACCGTCGCTCAAAACCCCATAACCCCCTATATGGCCAGAACGGGCCCAAAAAGATCTATCAGATGGTATGAATTGATTTTTGATTCATGGTTCAAGCAAAAATAAATCTTTAGAAAACCGTCTTTTTTACGGTTCAATTTTGAATCGACCGCCAAAACCAATTATTCAATAAGTCACTCCACAGAGTAAACGCCTACACAAAACCCTAGATAACCATATATTGATAGATTCAGAATGACTGGGAGATGATACTTCCGAAGAGTTTGACTTATTTCATTCACTTGTAAGGAAATAAACTCGAAAATAAGCATGGGCCAATCAGACCACCCTTCAGTGTTGCCACAGACCGAAACCTGAAACAAGTCCACACCATCACCGCTTGACACCAGGGACAAATCAAATCACAATAATCACATAACAGCAACACTGCATAACATCAACAACGGCTAAGTATCTTTATTCTGACATTTGACCCACGGTTTTCGTTCGAGTTTTAACAATTAATGACTGTCAAATGGGCCAAAGTAACTTAAATGGCTAAAACACTAATAGCGATTTATTCGCAGTATCAATAACCATCCTGTTTATCAACGGATGTGACTGAAAATTAGTGTCCGAGGGTTTTCGCGGTTGAGAAAACCGAATCTGAGGTCCGTTTTTACCCATTTTTAAATCCAAGATGGCGGCCAAATAGCGATTTATTGGCAGTCTCAATAACCGTCCTGTTTATCAACGGAATTAAATGAAATTTTGTGTTCAGGGGTTTTCGCGGTCGAGAAAACCGAATCTGAGGTCCGTTTTACCTAATTATCAAATCCAAGATGGCGGCCAAATAGCGACCAACGGCAGTCTTAATAACCATCCTGTTTATCAACGGATTTGACTGAAATTTAGAGTCCGGGGGTTTTCGCGGTCGAGAAAACCGAATCTGAGGTCCGTTTTAAACCATTTTCAAATCCAAGATGGCGGCCAAATAGCGATTTATTGGCAATCTCAAAAACCATCCTATTTATCAACGGATTTGACTGAAATTTTGGTCCCGGGGGTTTTCGCGGTCGAGAAAACCGAATCTGAGGTCCGTTTTACCTATTTATCAAATCCAAGATGGTGGCCAAATAGCAATTTATTGGCAATCTCAATAAGCATCCTGTTTATCAACGGATTTGACTGAAATTTTGGGTCCGGGGATTTTCGCGGTCGAGAAAACCGAATCTGAGAGCTGTTTTAACTCATTTTCAAATCCAAGATGGCGGCAGAATAGTGATTTATTGGCAGTTTCAATAACCATCCTGTTTATCAACGGATTTGTCTGAAATTTTGGGTCCGGGGGTTTTCGCGGTCGAGAAAACCGAATCTGAGGTCCGTTTTACCTAATTATCAAATCCAAGATGGCGGCCAAATAGCAATTTATTGGCAATCTCAATAAGCATCCTGTTTATCAACGGATTTGACTGAAATTTTGGGTCCGGGGATTTTCGCGGTCGAGAAAACCGAATCTGAGGTCCAATTTTAATAATTTTCAAATCCAACATGGCGGCCAAATAGCGATCATCGACAGTCCCAAACTGTGGCCGTTAGAGGTCCCATAGGATCTATTAATCAACTTGGGTGGATCCGTAATTGTTTTAGTAAGTACCAAAAAGCTATAGCTACCGCCTCAAACCGCAGTGCAATCCAGCGATTCTACTTCGAGATATCGATTTTTCAAAGGCGCGCGGTCTTGCCAGATCGAACGTGAATAAGCACTGGTTTCACTGAAATCCGCTAATGTCGACTTCTATGGACTTAGCATGCGCCATGAGAAGTTGGATATGATTTTTTTTTATTTTGATGAAGGTCTTCAAGTGGCCTGAGGAGTCTCGGACCGAAAAGGTCCATCCCAGGGGGGCCTTGGCCCCAAATCGGGGGGCATCGATGCCAAGTTGCACGCGCCGCCTCTGACTCTGTCGTTGCTCAAAGAATGCCATGAAAAAAAAAAACAAAACAAAACAAAACCTTTGACTACAAAATCAGCTTGATATGTCACAAAAAAATCCAAAACCCTCTGGGTTTAAAAAAAAAAAGCCGGTCTAGTTTAAAAGAACTTTTTCTTAGGGATTGATACAGAAAAAAAAAACAAAAACAAAAAAAAAAACAAAACCAAAAACAAAAATCTGCTCCTAAATCTGATTTAAAAAAAAAAAAAAAAAAAAAAAAAAAAAAAATGCTAATGATATATGCTGCGATCAAGTCTCAGGTTCTGTTTCATCTTTCTTCAATATTTCTTGTGACCACAGGTGTCATTTTGGGCTTTACATTGCGTTTTACCGTCCAAACATTGAAGATCGGTCGTGCGTGTGTGTGGGGGGGAGGGGGTCTGCCAATATTAATCGCTGAAATACGTTTGATATCCGATGCGATCAAGTCCCAAGTGCACTCTCTTCCTACCACTTTAATCTAAGGTGCCCTTTAATAATGGGGGAAAAAAAACTTGAGCCGGCAATACTTTTGCTTCCTTCGTCTATCCCGTTTCAATTTCACATCGTATCGTCGACCCGTGATTCATTAAATGAAAAGGTGGACAAAGATTTTACCAGTCTACTCAACAATTTGTAATAACTGTAACATATTATGGCTTTAAAGAAAACGAGTGGAAGATGGCCTACCTATAAGAAACCGTTGATGAACAGAGGATATGCTATCCCCAGTATAATGGTCCATACTGGTCCACAACCAATTCTCCATGTAGTATGGATGTATGGCTATATCGGAGTGACGCTTACTGGAGTATTGGTTATGAACCATTTAAACATCACGGTTATGACTCAAATGGTACAATGAATATCCGTGAGTACCATAAATTCTTGTAATAAACTTAATTAAGAGCACCTTGAACCAAAATAGGCAAAAATGAACATTTTGATACCCTAAATGGTCCTACTTCTCTCGTGAACAGAAAAATGTTATATGGTCAACGATCATACTTAGCATTCACTTGAATCTACTTTTACTTAATTAATTAATTTGCATCGGGAAAACGCAGTTTAACATTCCTCCGTAGATCAGCGCTGGTATCAGCAAAGAAATAGGAGCAAAAAAATTGCCGGCTCAAGTTTTTTTTCCCCCATTATTAAAGGGCACCTTAGATTAAAGTGGTAGGAAGAGAGTGCACTTGGGACTTGATCGCATCGGATA
The DNA here is from genome assembly GCA_011764245.1 of Trialeurodes vaporariorum. Lineage (NCBI taxonomy): Eukaryota > Metazoa > Arthropoda > Insecta > Hemiptera > Aleyrodidae > Trialeurodes > Trialeurodes vaporariorum. The sequence goes on along the minus strand of VMOF01000111.1, from coordinate 86,890,657 downwards.
TCAAACGTATTTCAGCGATTAATATTGGCAGACCCCCTCCCCCCCACACACACGCACGACCGATCTTCAATGTTTGGACGGTAAAACGCAATGTAAAGCCCAAAATGACACCTGTGGTCACAAGAAATATTGAAGAAAGATGAAACAGAACCTGAGACTTGATCGCAGCATATATCATTAGCATTTTTTTTTTTTTTTTTTTTTTTTTTTTTTTAAATCAGATTTAGGAGCAGATTTTTGTTTTTGTTTTTGTTTTTTTTTTTGTTTTTGTTTTTTTTTCTGTATCAATCCCTAAGAAAAAGTTCTTTTAAACTAGACCGGCTTTTTTTTTTTAAACCCAGAGGGTTTTGGATTTTTTTGTGACATGCATTGCCTATTTCCTTGACAAAAACTGGCCAAATCAATAAGATATCACAGATTAAACTGTGCATTTGGATCACCCGAAATCCTGCAAATTCCACAACAAAAACAATAATATTTGGGTGATTCCAACCTCCAAATGCATCGTTTAATCTGTAATATCTTGTTGATTTCGACAATTTTAGTCGCGGAACCAGGCATGATTAAGCATTTTCGAGAACGTAGAATACATAATCGCGAAAAGGTCCCATTAATTTGTTTGATGTAATAGCCTAGATTCCGTAAAATGCATTGAATCAGAAGTTTGTTTAGAACCAGGAGTCCTCAGACGGCAATCGATACGACAAATAGCTTTACTAAATCAGTGCATTCTAGTGGTGTAGTAAGGACCAGTGGCACCATCAGGGGCGAAGCACTATAGTGCCCCCCCCCGAAAATTAAGAAAATTATTTTTTTGGGAGCCCATTTTTGCCGAAGATCAAATAAAACAGATTATGAAAAATCAAAAAAATCAAAAGAAATATACATTCATTTTTCAAATTATTCAAACAAGCCTAGTGAATTTAATAAATTATCCTGCTTCAGGGTGACACTTTTCGTTCAGATTGGCACTCTCCTGCTTCAGGGTGACTCTCTTCGCACGAGTGGCAACTTTCCTGCTCCAGAGTGACAGTGACACCCTTTAGCGAAGTTGATATTTTGATCGCACATCCTTCCATACCAATGTTTCTCAAGTCTTCTAACAAATTCTCAGCATTTCTCTATTTTTCCAATCTTTTTCTAATTTTTTCTATTGATTTTTCCTCTTCTTTCTTTTTTTCTCGTATTTTTTCTCTCTACCTCTTCTCCTATTTCCCTTTTTCTCCATTTTCTCCACAATTTTCTGCGTATTTTCTGCGAGTGTCACCCCCAAGATAGTGTCACCCGGGGCTGACCGCCCCCTCCGCCCCCGCCTTACTGCGCCACTGGTCCAATCCATAAGATTATCTAGGTAATTTCATGAAACTCTATGAAAGACCGACGAATATAATGGGCTATGGAATTTCGGTCATGGAACTTCATGGGACACTTTCACCAAGGCGTTTTTTTCCCTACAATGATACAACCATTTTGATGGATACTCGGAAAAATGAGGCTTAATCGAACAAGATCTCTGCTTTGAAAAGGAAGGAAATGTCTGCACATTCCACTTTGCGCGTATATTATGTGTATTTTGCACTGTAGCAGGAATACCACAGGAATCACATGATTTGAACATTTTAAACCTGTTAAAGAGAAAAACAAGGGAAACGAATATGAATTTTTAATAAAAACTTATGCCCGATACTTGTAAATCGACCATTCTGAAGTGTTAGAAAAATTACCATATCTGTAAATAAACATTTTGGATTCAAAATTAGTCACACAGCCTGCGGTCTGTAATTTCACACAGGGAAGTGCCGTTGGGGGAAGGTACCCTTGCCCCGGGCGGCAAAATTAGAGTGGAATAAAAAGAAGAAAAAAATAAGGTTATCAATTTTCAAAATGAATCACCGAAGGCGGAAAAATCAGAGTATAGCAAGCCAAAAAAAAAAAAAAAAAAAAGAGAAAGTTGTCAAATTAATAATTTTGAGGGGCAGGAATTCGGGAAATAACATTGAGAAGGAATAGATGGAAAGAGAGAAAAGCCAAAAGGACTAAAATCTAGTTTTCGGCAAAAAATTAAAATCAAACTTCCATGTCTCTTAACTTTTTTGCGGATGTAAGAATGATGCTTTTTTAAGATTTAGGGTTGCTCTGGAGATGGTTGCGCTTCTTTTCTCCCAGCCGCAAGTCTTAATCTCTATCCATTTAGGCCTGAATTCATGAATGAAACAAAGAGTTACAACGGAAAACCAAGTTTGTTTTATATCTCAGCCGTTAACTCGTTTATAGCCCCTGGCGCGCGGTGACAAAAACACACTATTTTAGTGAGAAGCGGGGAATTTAAAATTTACCAATCAGACTTTGATTTGAAAAGAGCATTAAAGCCAATCAGATGCCTGTATTTGAAATTTCCTCACCTCTAAAAGATTCTTGGTGCCACGATTTTAGTCATACCCTCAACGGCTTTAACGCCACTTACCGTGTTATCACTTTTAAGCGCCCGTTCTCAAGTCCTTCGGCAAAATCATATCTCAGCTGATCGAACTGTTGCATACAACGTATTTTGAAGGCGCTAGTAAAATGTTTTATTCTTGATACATATCAATGTCTAGTCTCAGTTACTCTTTAAATTCAAATTCATCCGTTGCAGAATGCAGGTTTTTGTGAGTGTAAAAGATTCAGTTCTTGCAATCTCATTAAAAAACTTCAATTTAAATATACTAGTTTGAATTCACGGTTGTAAATTTTCCCCTTGATTGCATCAAGGGACTCTAACTAGAGTCCCTTTATATGAAAGAGTCTCGCCATACGAGGTTCCATCTCTGATTGGCTGTTGAAAACTGAAGAAGAAGAATGGGTCTATAAAGCCTGGAGGCGCGCCTCTTGTTTACATCTTCATGGAACCAACTTCCCCTACCCAGCTTTGACGAAACTTTCGGCATTTTTGGCTTGTAGGTACTGATGAAATTTTCGATTGAAATTGAAATAATTGTGTACAGAACAGAATAAAATTCACGCATTACTATTCACAGTAGCGTAAAACAGCTAGTGAAGTCAATGGGAATTGTAGGTTAGGTTGACCTACGAAAGATTACTTACACACAAATACATGTATAAGTAATCTTTGGCGGAAAGATCTTTGGATAAAAATTTTAAACAAGAGGCGCGCCTCCAGGCTCCTTAGACCCCTTCTTCTTCTCCACTTCTGTTCAAGTGTCTTGACTCTTTCATATGTGGGGACGCTAGAGTCTACCATTCAGCTATAATCTGAAAGACACGAAAACGTAACCACGATAGCCTTCAAACGAAGAAGCTATGCAATCAGTCACGCATCTGCATTGTACAAGGTCTGTTTGCACAGTTGCATAAACCAGAGTCACTAGGCGCTTTATGTGTCTCTCTCAACTCGTTGGACGAACTCAAATGACCATTCCTATATTTGCCCTGGTAAAGTGTTCCATAAATTCCCATAAAAAACACAAAACCATTCAATTCCATTAAATTCTGTGGGGCAATTATAAGTTTTACGTTAAATGTAATGGGATTCCATAAGGTATTCCATTCCATGCGGAATTTCACGGAGATCAAATAATAATTAGGTCCCACGGAATTTTAGCCATGGAAATTTCATGGTACGGGGATGGTCGCATGGTTTACCGGGGATGGTCGCAACGATTTCCTGCCAATGTGGCCTAGTCTTTCTATAAGGTGTTTCACGGAAATTCCAAAAGTTGTTTTCGAAAAAGTCGTCGATTAGCAAGGCAAAGTGTAGATTTAAGTATTGGCTGGAGGGAAAGGGTACTGGGTAGCGCTCTCTTGGTAACCTCTCCTTTCTCTCGCGGTGGTGAGGCTCTTTTTTTTGAATACCAATCGCTCTAAGGACCCATAGGCTATAGCCACAACCAACGTACATTGTCGCGAAGTGTACACTCCTTGAATGTTAAACTTTGACGGCACTCCCTGGATATCGCTATGGGTATGATATCTAATGGGTCTGTTGCTTACTTTTATCACACAAATATAAAACCTTGATTCCTACGTAAAATTCGGCGAAAATAAGGATGCACACATTAACCCTTAACTGCAGATGAGCCCAGATCTGGAACAATTACTTTGAAGCCTTATCTAAAAGTAGGGGACTTGAGTTGTACTGTCGCTGCATGGTTGGTCACATGTGGAACAGATACTAAACGAGTAAGACTTGTCGATTTTGTCCTAGAGCGCGCAGCACAGGATATTTCTATATCCTGTGCTGCGCGCTTTTCAACCACTCTGCACGTTCTCGTGCAGAGTGGTTGAAAATAGCTCACTGAAAATCTGATAGAGATTTTCCGATTTTCATTGTTATGTTTGGGAGTGACGCAGGGGTACCATATACAAAAAAAAAAACAACTATTGAAACTCACTAACTTAATTTTTACTTCTTTAATTTTTTTTTTTTTTTAGCCTGAAAACTTTATTTTCAGTTGCATGGATACCTAAATGCGGGTAAGACCATATTTGGAACAATTAATATTCAGGCTCTTTACCATTGAAATATAATGGAAAGAATTTTTTCACTATTTTTCCCTGTCTCAAGGATCAAAATTGTACTGAAAAAAAAAAAAAAATAATTTTATTGAAAAAAAAAAAAAAAAAAAAAAAAAAAAATCATGCAGTAAAGGATTAAATACGTTCAAAACCCACTCATTTTCTCAGGGAATACTTCAAGTTTAAATAATCCGCGCTACACTGGCCACTTTTTGCACCGGCAAAACTACTACATAGACGGAACCACCGTGTTTATGTAAACAACGTCGCAACTACAAAATGATGGAATTTCCTTCTAAGCACATGAAATATTGGATGCATTTCCTGTCTGGTCTTTTCTGGCTTATCAAAGATTACAAAATAATTCAAAAAATGTACGCATCTAAACGAAACATTAAAATTTTTGTAAGTTATGTCGATGTTTACATAAACGCGGTGGTTCCGTCTATGTAGTTGTATCTCAGTGATAACGTATTGTCTAGTGTATAGTGCGGGTTGTTTGAAATGGAAGTGATTTCCTGAGTTAATGAGTGGATTTTGAAAGTTTTTAATGTGCGCATTTTTATTTTTGCCGAATTTTAAGTAAGAATCAATGTGTCATACTGACGTTGCAAAAATACGCAAAAGACCCATTAGAGAAAACAGAATTTGTCGAACTACTACGTAAAGTTTGAGTTACAAAGGAAGAGTGCATTGAAAGGAAGAAAAACGAAAAACAGGCCATCATAAAGGTCATACAGGTCAGAAAAAAAACGAAATAATAATTTTGTAATAGAATTTATTTAAAATTTTCCTAGTTGAGGGTTTTTTTTTCTTACAAATAATACTAAGTGAGTCGTAAATTCTGCTTACATTGTTAAAACACAAAGCAGTCAGTTTGATTGTGTCAATAAATGAGAATAAATTGTCGTGAATGAATGTGTTGCATGCAAGGCAAATAGTTTGATCAATTATGATGATATTTCAGTATCATTTATTCGAGATGTCTGTTTCATTGGTGGTGCATCAATAAATGCGAATTTAAAAAATTAACGAAAATATAAAAAAGTAAATTAATTGACAAATGATGTATAAAAAGGGGGGAAAACAGAGCAAATAAGAGTAAGCTTTTCAAAGTTTCTTCTTATTTTTTAAATGAATCGACTTTTCAAGAACCAAATGTCCGTAGACAATGTGATTATTGTGTATCTGTCCATTTTATCGATGGATCATAACCAAGACTTTTACCATGAATTTATGAATAATTTTTGAGTGTGATAGACCATAGTTATCATACAAAGTTTGGAGATCTTCTAAGTTTAGCCACTAAAAATTGGAGGAAGTGACTCTTCAAAAACTTTTAAAAAGAACTCCAAGACATAATCCGAAGTTCTTTCATCAAAAGCAGTCACCCGGTTGTTCGTGAGCCACTCATCAATTTTTCTTCAGATCGTTTAGAGAGGTTGATTGAGAATTCGGGTAGTTTGTGCTTAACATATTGTAGGATATTTAAAAACTAAGTACTTGAAACTATTCCTATACCAGTGAATGAAAGACACCAAATGAATGACACGATGAAAAACAAAATAAAAATAACCGAGTACCCTGGCGCAAACTTGAGGTCGTTATTGTTTTGAGGAAAGACAAAATTCGATGGTGTTAATTAAAGAAAATTGGTGAACGTTGACTTTTAGTTATCGATATTATCTCGAGAATAAAAACAGTTTTCGACCCCTATTTTAAGCTAAAATACTTGGTTTGTTATGTTATTTTAAATCATGCACCACAAAGTAGGAAGATTGAAAAACATCCAAGCATTTTTTAAGTGCTTGAAAAATTGTCTGGGCAAAATATCCCTGTGACGTGTACATGGAAAAAAAGACTGGTAGAATTTATCATCTGCGGCACAGCTGATTTTGGAGTCTGCTAACGAGTATGGTTAATTTTACTATCATTTGGTAAATGCAACGTACTCTTGTGGTGAAATGTACCAACAGATTATCTTAATTTACCACAAGGTATAAGTTGCATTTACCATCTGATGGTAAAATTTACCATACTTGATGGCAAACTCCAAAATCAGCTATACAGATGGTAAATTCTAGTCTTTTTTTCCCCGCGTATGAATGCTTTTACAACTTGCTTTGTGCGTGTTTCATTTTTCTCTGCGTTTTTAAGAGTGTCTCACCTTCACTGGACGTCCTAAGTGCAAACTGGAAAGATACACCAATCGAATGGATGAAACGATACAAATTAGATTAAACCTCGACCGTCTATCAGTAGCGCACCGAGAGATTCTTCATCTCTCTCTGTTCTCCATTAAGAAACGTATGTTAGACAAGGATGGACAAGGGGATAAAACCCCCTCCTTCTGTCCTTTTCCTACTCATGCATTCAAATGGGAAATGAGAGAGATGGAAGATATCCTGGTTGCGCCAGTGCCGTCTATAATTAATGAATTTCGTCACAGTTACGGTTTCGGTTCGGAACCTGTGCGGTCACTGTAGTATTGGTGTAATTTGGGATGCTCTGTTTAAATCCTTGATTAGAGCTCACTCAACTTGAAAATCTTCCCAGCTCGCTCTAAATCTAAATCTTAAAAGCTAACCTAACACTAACAACGAGCCGAGTCTTAATTATTGACCTTTTCTGGACAAAGCATGCGTCACTTTTGGAAGTTTGATGGATAATCAAGTTTTCATATTTAACGACCGGTCGACTTAGATCTCCGGATATTCGATTGTTAATCACGGTGTAACTTCTTTCCAGGTCTGAATCGTAAACATTACATGCTTTGGTGGAAGAGCGTTCTCAACAGAAATTTCAATTCAATTTTCAAGACTGACTCATTTTTTTTTCACCCAAAATATTATACTTAAAAAAACTGGAATAAAAGATTGGTTTTTAGAATTTGACTTGTTCCGCTTAAAACAGGTTTATTTGTTTTAACATGATAAGGCTAGTATACATGCAAAAGGAAGGGTTCGCAGATAATTATTTATTATGTCGCAATTTTGAGTATCAGCTGACGGAAAGTAAATTTTATAGCTTATGCTCATCAAAAAAGGTCAGTAATTTTTCCAACAGCCAATGGAGTTGAATACGCAAGGGGGGGGGGTCTAGGGGTTATAATTACAAAAACAATAATATTGTAAAAGAAGTCAAAAGGTAAATAAAAAAACAAGAGGTACTTGACTGTTATTTTGATGAATGGTTTAACACTATGCAGCGGAAAATATATAAATATGGACTGATGATTCGTCTTATTTTGGGTGAAAATTCCTGAGAGACCTAATAGCAAGGGAACTTAAAACTAAAATCTTTGGTATGCGCTGATTGAAAGAAACTACAATTCTCTTGTAGCTAAGGCGAAATATGGCGAATTAATGTTAGAGGCGGTGAAAGTTATTTTTTGAGTAACAAAAAGTTAGAGAGCCACTTCATTTGAAAAGTACATTTTGGAGACAACCGAGAATTATTTCCAACTAAAGTTACCCTCCCTGCATTTTGTTATAAAGTATTCCAAATCCACCCAGCCGGCTAAATTATTCACATAAAACGACAGTGGTCTATCTTTCATATACTTACTTCCTCCAAATTGAAGTGAAAAACAAAGAATATCTCCGTCTATCGTTAAAAACTATACTTAAGAATATTGTGCCAAGAAATGTAAAAAATAGGTCTCGAGAGAATAAGATGCAAACACATAGCTGGTTATTTTTTTTAATCTATTCACTTTTGTTCAAATTTTACTTTCAAAATAATTGTAAAGAAAGAAAAGTTACAAAAAATGATGACTCGAGAGAAAATATGTAGTCTTGGTAATTTTCCATTTTGAACACCACGTAATATCGATTCTACGAACACGGAAAAAAAACTACGGTGAAAATAACCATACGGATACCTGATTTTGGCACCTCCTAGATGTTATGGTAATGTTAACCAGAAGTATACTATGTTTTGACTAGGTACTAGGTGATGTCACCTGATTGCTCGTCGAATTTACCCAAAGTATCGGTAAATGTACCATACTTCTGGCCAAGTTTACCATAACATCTAGCAGGTGCCAAAATCAGGTATCCGTATGGTTATTTTCACTAATCTTTTTTTCCCGTGAAGGTACTTATATAAAGTCTAAGTATTTTTAAACCCACTCTTTTCGATTTTAATATCAACTTTTTACCGATTTATAACTTCAAATAAAATTTAAAAAGTTCGAAATTTCATTCACTACAAGAGAAGCCTTGCATGGACACTTTTCTTCTCTTTTATCTAGAGTCGTATTGTGGTGTCAAGTTGAACAAAACAATTGCAATAAACTAAAATAAATATTTAATAAATAATAGAAATAATAAATTAAAAAGAACGGTAGGTGATGAGAATGATGATGAAAATGAGAGATGAGCAATGAAGAAATGATCCGATGAATGATGATTAGAAATGATAATAAATAAAATAAATAGTTGATGAATAGAAAATCACTCTCGCTAGCGGAATGTTGCAATTTAACAGTAATATTCGGAACATTTCCAAAACATTTCTTTTCCAAATCGCGCGTTTAGGAAATGAAAGGTGGAAAAAATTGCTTTGTGAGCGCGCATAGTTTCGCTCGGTTCATTTTTTTTAACAAACACTTTTATCGATTTATATTGATACAATTTCATCGATTTTTCTTAATGGCTTAGTGTCGTCAAAATGAATTGATTAGGTGAAGCGCACCCTAGTTATTCAGAGTTTTCAGAACACTCTTCAAACGAGAGGAACTAGTAGACATAATTTGAAGAGATTAATTGAAACCAAGTAAGTCCAAATATGAGCTCAAATCAAGCTAAAAATTTGTTGATTATTTTCATTGAGCAAAGTTAACTCTGTAACAATAAATGCTCTTTGCGCCAAACTCTTACAAGAAAAAATAATAAAAAAAAAAATGATCACGTTTGAATTTTGAAAGAGCAGCCGAATTCTTGTATTTATATTACATTCTGCCAGCAGAATGAAGCACGCAATTTACCAAGGACTCGAATGGAAACGCTCTTTTGAACGGAAAATAATGAGCAAGTATCGCTGCCGTTCTCATCTAATTTAGTGATTGAATGTTTTCTTTCCTGAAAATTGGATATCCAGTCTTAAAATGAGAAAATTCTCACTTTTACAAAGCACCGGTGATTGGAGTTTTTCGTTACAGTTCCTGTTCAGCCAAAAATTTGTTTTCTGCAGGAAAGATTCCTGAAGTCCGAATGAGAAACGACAGGGAGAAAAATATAAACAAATTAAATAGAACTGTGACACATAAAATACAAATAATTTACGAAAGCAAGATTTCGTGACAGAATAACGGCCAATAGAGCTGTTTTTATATAAAAACAGATCGTCGAAAAATCTCGAGAAGATTTTTCCCTCGGTGGGGGAAAGAAAAAGGAGAAGAAGAAGAGCATTTCCACTGGCGGTTCACCGCGGCTTAGAGCGGGCAGCGAAGACTTTCTGCTCTTTTTCTTATAAATATGCTTTTCCGTTTTGTCAAATCATGAGATCAGAAGCGAGCTGTGAATGAAGCCTTTGACTCTTTTAGGATACACACATTGAATTTTCTTTTTGTCAGAAACCAGTCAAAAAAAGTCCATTTTTTGGCGAGCGAAGCCGCCTTCACGATACTCCTCAGTTGATGCACTTGGCGTAGATAAGTCGACAGTTTTCTCCTGATCGGCCTCGTTTACCGGCGCTGTATACGCTGTTGAAAGTGATAGGATTCGTCTTTTGCATTAACATACTTGTAAAATAACTGAAATCATACAAATATTGTTTAGAACATAGAAAACAATAAATAAACAAATAAATCAATAAATGAAAATAAAAAGAGGGGAATACCCTACGAATACCTACTTTCTCACATCGTTTTAATCCATCGGGGAGACCTACACCAACAATCCTCCTTTTAAAACTGACTTAAAAGTTTCCTTAACTAACTTAAAAGTAAATATGTCAAAAAAACAAACAAACAATTCGCTGGGAAATCTAGAAAAATACATTATAGTGCAAAATACGGATGCACATGGATCAATAGATAATGATATGAGTATAAGGACTGACAGACGCCAAATACTTTTTTGTTTTTTTTTTGTTGCATAAAACCGGGTTTTGAAGGGTTAAGAAATACTGAAAATTTATGGAAGGATGTTCTTTTGGATGGTACTAGACACGATAAGAGGCCATACTTTGCGTAAATTATGATTGGCTTGGTCGTGAGAGCTCATAAGTATCGAGACAAAATATCTTGAAAATCTCTGCGCCATCGCAATACTTTCTCAATTTTTCTAACTTTGTTAGAGTGTAAAAGTAAAAAGTTGGTATGTAGTCAGCACCCACATTTTATTGATGAGTACGGATTTTAGTTAAATTGTAGTGATTAGTATAGTTTTCACTTGTCATTGTTTGAACATCCTTCGCTATGTTTCTATTGAAAAACCATTTAACTACCTCTCCAGTTTATGGGCCGAATGCGAGCTCTTCCGATCTAAAGAAACCGGGAATGCAGACGGGATATCATTGTAAATGAAAACGCTGATTCTTCGTTGGAAAATAAATGATTTGAAATGAAAAACCTCAAAACTGCTTTTCATGATCTGTATCGTGATACTTAATTAAAATAGGAGCTTGCAATCAATTTGAAGCAAAAGTAAACTAACTTTTGTAGTAGGGTTGTTAAACATTTGAAACAGATACTCACGTTCCTAATTGACAGTAAATGGCACTAGTTCCGTTCAAATCATTTGAACATTCTCTGTTGGCGTCACAGATGTATTTTTGCATACATTCTTCATCGATTGTATTCATTGTTTTCATGTAACCCTGAGAAATAAAACATAACAATACAATCCGATGTAATATAGCTAGGAAAAAATAAAAGGTACATAATAACCAATATGACAATAAAAACCAAATGCGTTGCTACACTAATCTTCGTAAAGAGTGTATATTCGAAATGACCATTTTGCAGGTAATTCTGTCTGTTTTGACGCTGAAAAAGCCAAATAGTTTCAACGATTCAAAAAATTTACGGTATGTTATTGCAGAACTTGCTGGGAGAAACGCGCACAACAGAAACATCCACTCATTTGGTAGCTTTATACGTTTTTATGTTGCGATTTCTATGACATTTTGCGGTGTCAGGGAAAATATGAGATTTTCAGGGTGCTTATTTGCGGACCCGAGTTGTTCACCGATCTCTTACAGACTTCCCCGGAATAAAAAACGAAATTTAAACAAAATTTCAATATTATTCGCTCATTATGAAATCCATTTCGATCCTTGAACGTAGCGAGTTATGACTTCGTAGAATTTCTCAACTCTGTTGGGCGAGTGGTAGCCAAATCAATCTATTTTAACGACTTTCGGTGTATAGTAATGTCTGTAATGAGCTAGAGTCCCTTGATGGAAATATTGTATAGGGAGTACTGACATAAGCTCATCAACGATTTGTGATTGGGTCGTTGGTTCTAGGCTTTCACGGAGGCGAGCAGGAGTCGACGGCCCCACACAAAAGAGTCGACTAGTAGAGGGAAACGTACTAGCAGGGACAAAGATACCTAGCCAGAGTATGCAACACGCAACACACATAATACGCGTGTTAAATGGTATTCTATGAATTGCGTATTGCATACCCTGGCTAGGTATTTTTTTCCCCGCTAGTACATGAGGACGGACCGGAAGGCCGGTGAATCCGCCTGTCCACCGCCAGTCCACTGTCGAACTTAACCTTCGAATTCTTTCAGGTGGTCGACTCCTGTCAAATGTATAAAGCGTCGTGTCGGTGCTCCATGTACAATATTATCATCAAGGGACTCTATAGTGAGTCATATGGTTTTTACTCCAGGGGGGAAAAAAGAATCTAGATTATCCGTGTTGACTTTTTCGAGGTTAAATGATTTTTCCGGGCTCATTCTGTTCTTAATTAATGGATAAAAATTAAGATATTACCTTTAATAAAGTAAGACTGGCTACTGCTGCTTCTGAGACGGAGTCTTTCTTTCCGATGGATCTGGCGGCCATTGAGCGATGGCTGAAGGATGTTTTCAGGGCGTCTAATAAGTTGACCACGATGTTAATGAACTATGAGCAGGATAACAAATCAGATCATTAGTTAAAAGTTTTCCTGTGAAGCTGACAATAGAACACCAAAACTGGTCACCCCGAAAAAATAATTCGTTATGATGACAGTTTTATGAGAAAATTTGATCTCGATTTTTTTTTGGTTCAAATCGCAAACGTTTATTGGCAACTTCAACAAGCCATTTCGGATTCTAAAAAAAATGTTGGTAATTATATATAAAAAAAAAGATAGTTATCATAACAAATATTTGTGTTAAAATTGACGAAAATGTTTTGTAACTTTAACAAAAATATTTGTTTGAATAAGGAAAAAGTTCGTTAGAACCACCAAAAAATTTGTCAAAACTACCAAGGAACGTTTACGATTTCAACAAAAAAGTCTAGGATCAAATTTTCTCAAAAACTGTCATGTAACGTTTTTTTTTTTTTTTTTCAGGGCAGCTAGAGAGGCTTCTGATTTTGGTAAATTTAATGTAACGATCTAAAAATGGTCTTCTCTCATGTAAAGGTCTCGCTTTCTTTTCTTTTTCTTTTTTGAAATGGGACACTCAAGCATTTGCTGACACTAACGAAGATAAAACAATTATAATAACAATTAATAAAAAAAAATCAAATCAGTTTTGGAAGAGAAGCGTAAAGTCGTGTCGCAAGCTTGCATGAAGTGAGAAGCGATAAAAATTTAATAAAATGATCTGGTAGTCGAAGAAATAAAGAGTTGTCAAGAACGAGTCGTCCAAAAAAAAAAAAAAAAAAAAAAAAAGAGTCGTTTAAAACTTGAGGAAAGTTTTATTGAGTCTTCCCTTGCAAGGCATCAGCAACCAAGTTTTCTCCCGTAGGTCAATTGTCGCATTTCTTAAATCAAGACTGCGCAAGATATTTGTTTTAAAGCCCTTCCATATTTTGAATGAAGAAGGGGTAATCAGAGTACACAAAACCTTTTATTATATTCAAAGCTTGTCTGTAGTAAAAAAGTCATCATTTGAAATCGTTTTATTTTTTTTATTTTTTGTTTTTAAGTAATAATCCTTCTTGCTTTCTCACCTCTCGTTTCTAAATCCACTTTGTCTTATTGATGAGCTCTGTGATCATGTTTCAATTTCCTCTGAATGTTTTTACTTTGTTCAACTAGGATTCACGGAGAAAAATGACTGGTGGAATTAACTATATGCTGCCGCCTGATTCTGGGCCCTGCGTGAAAGTATAGGAAACTCTATTAAACATCTAGCCAATGTCATCAGATATATTGGCAAAGGTTCTTCAGACGTCTGGAAACGTTTATCATACTTTGAGGCTGGATTCAGAATCAGGCAGGCAGTAAGGTTAATTTCACTCGTCATTTTTTTTCCTGTTTGAAAGTATCGGTTCAATTTAAAATCCCTCTGTGTTTGAATGGTGATTAGTTTCGGTATCTTTTGTCACAAAAAATAAAAGTCACTCTTTAAAAGTTTAAAATTATGTACATAGTATGTAAGTTAAATAAATGAAAGCTGAAACTACAGAGCTGATTCAAAATTATAAAATAAGTGTGAGATAAGCGAAAATTTTTCAAGGTAGATTGAATTTACTGATCGTCATGGGCTACAAACTTATGCACTATGAAGAGCAATTCGGTTTTTTTTTCTCTTTTATTTATGAATTTATTTCGATTTATTTTTCAATTTGTTTTAATCCTTTCGATCACCACTCCCCATTATTATATGGTGACATATATTTAACGTGGAATACATATTATATGGAATTTTGAAAGCGATGTATATTAAATTATATGAGAACTATAGCCTCCCAATTCATCAGTATTGGTCTAAGAGTGATTAGTAGTCTGTTTCATAATTCATTACTGAATAGGCTATTTTTTTGAACATCCTCCCTGAATCAGCTTTGCATTTTTTGCAATTCTTTTTTCATAACTTAAATCAACGCATCTTTAAAGCATTAGCTTTATTTATAAAATGCCATTCGAGTACAGATATTGAAGACAGAGAATCATGGAAAATAAGTAAATGCCAAAAATATTTACAGGCAAAAAATAATTAAAGAAAGTGAAATTAACTAAAGTACCGCATGAAATAGATGTTTACTCAAAATTTTCCGATGAGACGAGGAAATGTAATATTTTGAACGATAAGTATTTTTCGAAGAGATCACTCGAAGATGACAGGGTTTTTAAAACTATTCCTTGTCCATTTTTTTTTAAATGAAGAGAATTGAGATTTTTTTGAAATGTTGCTTACCTCACCTGCCTGTTTTGCCATGGTGGATATCTGATCCGGGTCTTTGCTGCCCATAACCGCCGACAATACGGCCGCGAGGATACCCTAAGAATTTATTCCATTCATTCCAAAAATATAGCCAAAAATGCTGCTTGATTTGTAAATAATACAATTGTTTTAACAAATTTTGCTTGTCTCCACATGTTTTTTTTCCGATTGATTCCTCTTTGTTCTTGCTTCTTTAGATCTTGTTTTACTATTCTTAGCTTTCAAAACGTTATAAAGCTATAGGCGGTCGCTGATTATCCAGAGTGATAGTATTTTTAAAAATATATTATCATACTATCCTCGTCAATTTTTTTAGACTACCTGCTTTCGTCAAAACCATCCTCCCGAACTTCCCCCTCCCTTTAGTTTTCCTGAGAGACAATTCCTGCAAAAAGTCTCATTCCAGAAATAATATATGATATTATTTTATCTCACAGAAATTCATTCTATCACCATTATATTCCAAAAGTTAATGGTTTTTTCATTCTCTAGTCAATATTTTTTTTATATAAAAAATTATGATGCATCTCTATCTTATTTCCGCTTTTCAAGTTCCTTCTAACACAGAACCAAGTTTTGAGAAAATTCACCACACTATCTTTTTAAATCTGTGCAAAATGCACGGGTTTTTACACCCCCCCTCATCAATTAAGGTTTCGAGCTCCCTTCAGCTTAATATAACGGAAACACACTTTCACAATTAACTATTTTTCATTTCCCTTGCAAGCTATGAACCTACCTCTTCTAAACCATTCATTCCAGTAAACCCTAATTTTTACCTTGATTTTTTTTTTCTTACTTATGAACTTATTTAAAACTTGCAATATAGGAATTGAATGTGCTTTCTTGACATGTGTTTGAAAAGAAACCAGGAGGTGAAGGTATCATTTTAGATCATAATCAGAAAGAATGAAGAGGGTGAAAACTTAATCTACCAGCGGAAATAGCTATCAAACATATCTAATTGGAGCATGATTAAATTAATTTCTCAAAGCAATTGTATTATTTGACAAAATATGATACAAAGAAAGCAAAATTTATAATACACAAATTGTTGGAGGTAAAACAGCTTTCAAAATTCAAGTGCATTTTGCGAGAAGCATTTGAGTGCAATCAAAAGAATAAGTGCGAATGAAAGATTTTAAAGAAGATTTGGAACGAAACCAAATAAGCACATGAAAAACGTAACACACGTGTGGAGTGCTTCAAAAGCAATCTGTTGTTGTGATTGCGCTGATGTTCGGAGTTTTCGAGAAGAAAAAGCGCTACTACTAAAATTGTTTAATGGCTGAGTCTTGCCTTCTTCTTAATCCACGAAATCATACAATTTAATTATTAAAATTGCCATGGCTTTTAACCTAGATCGATTAATGAAGTGCGCTACAGAGGCGCCGCGTGCAACAACAGCATTCAGTCTATTTATACCCATAAAAAATATCGAACTATTAGGGATGCACGATACAATATTGAACTCCCAGGAAGCGATACTTTTCGTGAGTTTGAATTGACTAAAATGTAGCGTTGTCCGATTGCACACAAAGCCACTGAGTGAGCATCGTTTTACCTCCAACCAAATCATTGCATGTTGATTTATTTTTATAAAATAAGATAATCTATTAAATTTCATCAAAAGAATGCATTAATATGCCAAAAGACTCACAGTATGATGAAAAAAAAAATCAATATTTTAAGCAACTACATTTTACATGTAACTCAAGGCTGTGAAAACGATAGAATAAAGAAGAAAGTGGTTTCTTTACTAAAATGATTAGCATGCACGAAAATCAAGTACTACAACAACCAGTATTTTTTTAATTCCAAGGTGCCTCGAAGTTCACCTCGGTACGTATACACGATACAGTGTATCTTTCCCCTAAAAATGGTTGGGTGAAGGGTTGGGTTTCCCTCTATATAGGTTGTTTATTTGTAATTTCAGAAGAGAGCTGCTCTCAAAATGTGTTTTTCAATTACAATTGAGGGATCAAAGAAATTGTTTCTCTTAGAAATAAGATAGGTTTTGCAAGACTTTGAACTCGATTTTTTCATGTTTTTTTTTCTTCGTTAAAAAAAATATGATTGGAGAGTCTATAGTTCTGACACAAAGTACTATTTCAAAGACAGCATGGGAACTATTAATGAATGGACTTTTGACCAATTCAATAATTTTGTTGATGCAAAGTTTCCTCTCGGTAATACTTTGGGAGTATTACTTAAATAATGCAAGATTTTTTTCTCTTTTTTCGCAAGTGTCAATACTGACGCAATGAATTTTTTTGTGTGGTTTATATTTATAGTATTATTATATTTTTCAACACCAAATAGAAAGGCATCTATCACTGAATGACTACTTGTTATTCTGGCTGTCAATTTTTGTACAGTCACGAGTCGAAATTGCTAAGATCATAATCTCTTTTAAAAAAGGAGTCGATTTTCGTCCTGTAGACTCAGTGATGCTAGATTTGGTGAAATCATACAAATTCCCAATAAGAATTCATGTAAAATGTGTATATATTTTTTTTGTCAAATCTGGCAGCACTGTGTAGAGCCTGAATCGAGCGGTGCTATTGTACGTTTAATGAAGTTTTGAAAATGGATTTACCTGCATTGGGGATGAGTTATCAACTTTGTCGATTCCGTCATTCTGGTTGATGCCACCTCCACCAAGGAGAGCAGTTAAAATTTTCAGACCTACGGATAGTAAATTGGCCCATGGAGATGCTGGGGCTCCCTGAAACAAATAATTGAAACGTCGTTCCATTACACTCTTGCTTTTATTAAGAAGTCAATCTTCGATGAACTGTGTTACTGCTTTTCACACCAATTTCTAGTCGTAATAGGATTCGCGTTTGAACCGTATTCAACGCTTCGCTATAAAAGCCAATCACAACTGCTCCTCCAAATTTTGAATAGGTAGATCCGCCGATAATTTTTTCTAATTAACAACATGAGTTTTATTTCTGCATACGTCTGCAACCGAACGCGCACGTGATGACAGCGGGAGAGTACACGTACATGTTATTGCCTAAACAACTTTTTGAAGGCATTCTTCATCTCAGAGAGAATATGAGCACGCATGGTTCTAAGGCATGTGATAATAATAATAATAATCAGAATTGAAAAAAATCTAAAAGTGAGGTCTACAGTTACGTCCTTCATAAGTGCATTATAAAATGTCAAAATAATGCTTCAGGATTCTTTTAAGTTTCAACCATTTTAATCGTGTTATCCCAGATTGAGGCAGCTAGGATACCCAAACAATTTGTTACCCCTTTCAATTTTGGATCTTTACATGAAATTGTATTCGTTATTCATATTATATTTGCTTCAGAAGTTATGAACATGTATTTTTATTCACATAGTCTAATTATTTATTCCGTTCCTTCATTTAAAATCATGCTGTTTATTTTTTTTTTGAGGGTAAAATGTCTTAAAAAACTTACGTAGGCAAAATCATGTACCCACGTGCAGTTGCAGATACAGGCAGGAAACAGGTATTTCGAGTAGGTGCGCGCGGGAGACAAATTTTATCATCAAAAAATATGTAACATACTATTCGCGTTGGTGTATAGTTATAACAGATCATTGATAGATGAGACTATAATAAGGTAAGTGACCCAAAGGTGGCCATACCTATGCTTGGGGCCAATATACAAGTATAAGTCATGAGAGATAAAAAAAAAAAAAAACTAAATATGTCAACTTACTGCTCAGACAGTTGGCTATCACATATGTTAATTTCATTTTTTTTAAATTTGCTTGTTTTTGAGGTTTTTTTTGCCTTTGAAAAAATGTAGAGTTTTGACATCGCGCAAAACATGCACCTAAGGTGGCCACCCCTAATATTTTTGATATACCTAAATGTGGACATTCCCTTTTAAATTTCACTAATAAGTATTCAAATGCTATTTTATCGTTCAAAAACGGAATCTAGACCCTAGTTACCTAGTTACACCAGAAATTATAATAATTATGATGAATTGAAAGTCAAAGGTGGAATCAATTCAAAGGCTTAGCTTTTACGATTGTTCACTTCCGTGAAAATTAGCTGAAGACCTGCAAAAATGGACGTTGCACTGTTCCGCGCCGACTAAATCGCCCGATGCTCTTGATTTTTGGAGTGGGGGATGCAATAGCATCCTGCTACTAAGTACTAACGCCATCTATCGTCAATTCGTGTAATTAACTGAAATAAGCTGGGGTGGGCCACCTTTGGGTCACCTGCCTTACTCATACCCGTCTTAAGTTCTGCAAAAATCTAAACTTAGCACGTATACAGGAATCAAAAGAAATGGGCAAGGGCGGCGAGAGGTGGGAGGAGGTTTTGACGTAGATAGGAGACAATGAGCTGAGTTGATAATATGAATGCGGAAGATGGATTATAGAGACTTTCCAACTTGATCCTATGATACGATGAGCCGCCGAACGTGGCTAATTGCCTTGCGCAGTGCGCTGACAATAGCACTATAGCGTGAGCGATGAACTCGCAGGAGAGTTGGGCTCAATTCCATCGCCCTCAAGTCTCTCTGGGTGTGATTTCATTGCGGATTCTTGTCTCCTCCGTGCATAACGGATGTGTCAGCCGAAGCAGCAGTAAACCTCTCGCTGATGAGATAGGACCTGGGGCCCGGGACCCGCAATTGCCACTTGCCATGAACCTCAAAAGCATCACACGTTTCAATATAAACTCAAATTAGTTGATGCTGCTCCATATGAGATATGAATCTTTCTAGAATCTTTCATTAAATTTAAAATATCAACAGGAGCCTCAAAAAGTTCCAAATGGGGCTCTTATTGTAAACTTTGGCTACAGGTGATTGAAGAGTGGATTCTTGCATAAAAACCTGTAAAAATGACGATGCCCATGTAGCATGGATTGCAATTTATTGCAAAATTATCGTGAAATTTTGGCAATTTTATCATCTGACCATAAAGTTGCGAATATATGGAGTAAAGATTGTAACAGAATGACAAACAAATAGAAACTTTTCGGAGCTGGCTTTTTTTCCTGCCCTACTTTTTGCCTATGTTTCACTTCCATCTATGTCTAAGTGTCTATGAGTCAAAAGTTGCAACTTTATTGCAACTTGAGGGTGGAGAATTGTCCATATTTTGTTAAAAAATTGCCACTTCATTGCAACTTTGTTGCCATAAATTGCAACATTTAGATTGAAAAATGCTACATAAGTGAGTGCACTAAAAAATTACAAAATTCACTCTCAGAATCGGATTTTATGGCGGAGCAAAGCAGCAGGCTCGCATCGTAATGCTATCGAGTCAGTAGCGCACCGAGAGATTCTTCATCTCTCTCTTTTCTCCATTAAGAAACGTATGTTAGACAAGGATGGACAACGGGATAAAACCCCCTCCTTCTGTCCTTTTCCTACTCATACATTCAAATGGGAAATGAGAGAGATGGAAGATATCCTGGTTGCGCCAGTGTATCGAGTCAATGATCGAGCACGTGGTATGCTTATGGGTGTCATTCCAATAGAAACCCTCTCATCTCTGCGGAAATTCTCCGATAGCTAGCTCAGGAGTCATCGGCGAATTTCCGCAGAGATCGGAGGGTTTCTATAGGAATGAAACCTAACGAAACGGCACCACCTCTAAGATAATACGTACTCGATAGCATTACGATACGATCGGTCGAGCGTCAGAGTTGGGCAAATGGGAATCGTAATCGGTAGCACGATTACCGAGTAATCGTAATCGTCAAATCTTTAGATGGTAATTAAATCCATTTTTCACAGATAAATAGTGAAATCAAGGGTATTTTTGATTAGATCGAATACTTCTGCAACTAATATGATGGGTGGCTTGTAAGAAATCAGCCTTGATTACCATAAAATCATCCTCCGAAAAAACGACGATTACGATTACTTGGTAATCGTGTAATCGATTACCACCCCATTTGCCCAACTCTGTCGAGCGTTCATAATCAGTCTGCAGGTTTCATGAGAGATTCCTATCTAAGAGTCGTATCTCCATGTTTCTGTAGAGAAAGTGACAAATTAGACAGGAATCTCCCATAATAACTGAATAGCTGTGCCGTTACAGCTATTTCTGAGTTTATTACTGAATTTTAGACTTTTCTACCGTGATTTTCGTGATTTTCACTGGTTTTTACATCAGGTTTTATTATTCATTTGCTTACAGCCAAAGTTTGCAAGAGCCCCGCTTGACTCAAGGCGAACTAAATAAAACTAAAACTAAAAACTAAAACTACATTTTAAGACGGTTGTCCATATTGATTGATTAAAGTTCTTTATCACTACCCTATTTGCTCGTATTTTTACTTTCGAGTCAACTTCGAACAGATCGACAGGTTTGTGTAGAAATTTTCCCTCAAATGGTGAAAAGCCCCTTCAATTTCTTGAACGGCAACCATCCCAACTTAGTCATCCTGTATAGGGACTCCACGGAGACCAACCATATCGTCTTCATCATTCCAAAAGTCGAAGACTCGTGTCGAATGTATCTTTGTGGAACGGAAGTTGTGTTGTGATACGCAGTAGCCGTAGCCTGCAATGGATAGAGCGCGGCTCGCGAGGAAGGGCTGCGCCGCCGCCGGCCGCTGACTCGCTGCGCGCGCGCGCAAAGTCGAAGCAGCGTCAGAGACAGAGAGGATATACAACGATACCTGGAAGTATACTCTATACGTACTCCAAAAACGCGTCTCGGTCATTGACCCGACCGCGTGTGTACGACGTACGTCTGTATGTGTGTGTGAGTGTGCGTCAACGTTTTCTTGTTCATGATCCAAGTCGGAGATCAGATCCAATCGGATCCGATCCAGCCGTACTCGCTGGAGTCAATGGATCCGATCGGATGAAGGGCAAGTGATCAGTGATCACCTCTATTCGGTGCATGTAGTGTAGTGACTAGCGAGGCAGAGCGGAGTAGCAGCAGCGCGACCTGGCGGGCGGCTCGATCAAGCGACGCGCGTAGCTGCAGCCGCACAGGTGCCGGCGCGCGTCGCGTCGCGGCCGTTCCCTTGACCTCATTTATGGGGATCTCTGACCACTTGCATGGTTGCGATGCGACCGCGGCCCTGGCCGTGGCAGTGGCTTTATCGAGAGTCGCGCAACTTCAGTGCTTTAGCAGCAGGACGGGACACAGTGGATGCATGCATGCGGCTCTGAACTCTGAATGGCAACGCAATGCGGTATAAGGAGATTTCGTCCATTTTTTTTGTCCATTATTTATAGTCCATATAGTTATTTTGTCCTTGAATTTACGACCAGCAAATTTTTTTGGCCTCTGTTGGTAATGTCCAGAGATTACTAAGCCTAAGAGATATGACATAACGATTCAAAAGTGTTGTTCGACTCCTACGAAGTATGCAATGTGGCGTACGCTGGTGACCGTAAAAATTGTTACTACTGTTGTTGTTTGAATGAGATTTGACAGCAACGCCACTAACTAAATTAATAAGATTAATAAAGTGTTTGGGAAGTTTCATGAGCTCTGAGTATATTTTGTACGTGAATTTGAAAATCTAAGTCACTTTAATCATCCCATCGGCCATTAAATGACAAACATTTAGATGCCGCAGAGAATCTAACCTCATTTCCAACAACATGAATAACAACAATGTTTACGGTCACCAGCGTACTGCACGTTGTATCACGGCCATTCTGCAGGCGTTTTTTACGGAGCCCGGCCAACGATTTTTTAACACGGCGGAGATAGGAAGTGCCATATCTCTTAGGCTTAGTAATCTCTGGTAATGTCCTACTAATGGGTCTGTTGCATACTTTTGCTACAACAAAATAGAACCTTGACCCCTTTGTCAAATTCGGCGAAAATAACGATGCGCACACTAAAAACGTTCAAAATCCACTCATCAACTCAGGAAATCACTTCAATTTCAAACAGCCCGCGCTACACTAGACACTATTTGCACCGGTATACTACTACATAGACGGAACCACCGTGCATAAGTAAACAACATCGTGACTACAAAATGACGGAATTCCGTTCTACATACATGAACTATTGGCTGCATTTGCTGTCTGGTCTTTCCGGTTTATCAAAGATCACAAAATAATATAAGAAATGTACGCATCTAAACGAAACATTCCAATGTTTGTAAGCTTTGTTCATGTTTACAAAAACGAGATGGTTCCATCTATGTAGTTATAAGTCGGTGATATAGTGTCTAGTGTAGCGCGGGTTGTTTGAAATGGAAGGTGCTTTCTGAGTTAATGAGTGGATTTTGAAAGTTTTTAATGTGCGCATCGTTATTTTCGCCGAATTTTACGTTAGAAACAATGTGTCATATTGATATAGCAAAAGTACGCAACAGACCCATTTAAGTCCTAACAATGGAGTTCCTGCACGGTTTTTCTGTAGACAAATGGCCTATCAATTCTGATGTAAATTGCTGCGAAAATAACGATGAGACCATTAACAAAGTCTAAAACTCACTCCTCGCAGAGAAAACTTAACTTGAAATTTTGGGTGACCACTGACCACCCTTGCATGTATGCACCAATCTTGGATTCGGATCCCAAACCAAAGAACAGGACATGAAATTAAGTGCCGCCTTCCTCGTTTACTACGCAATGTAGAACTTTTCTGTAGTTATCACCGTGCTCCTAGTGACATAATGTGTATAAATAGACCTTTAATTCCTTCAAATTTACTTTTTGATAGCAAATTCATTAATCTCATTGTTAAAATTCGTAGGTTATGTTCTTTTGTTTGGGGTCCGAATCCGAGGTTGGTGTATACATGCAAGGGTGATCACCCGAAATTCCAAGTTCAGTTTTCTCTGCGAGGAGTGAGTTTTAGACTTTTTAAATGGTCTCATCGTTATTTTCGCAGCATTTTACATTGAAATTGATACTCCATTTGCCTGCAGCAAAACCGCGCAAGAGCTCCATTGAGGATTACTTACTTCGGTAAAAGATCGGATAAAACCAGTGGCGTCGCGTGCAGTTTGGCAACACAGCATGCTATCCATTGAAACTCATATTGAAGGTCGAATTCAGGGGGTGCACAGTGCACAAGGAAAATTCGATATATTTAATGAGTTTAAATGGATGAGTAGCATTGTTGCCAGATGGCACGAGGTGCCCCTGGATAAAACAAAGGGTGTGCTCGTGCTCCAAAAACCTGATTTCAAAAGGTGATGGTACCTATGAGACTCATGGGCGTAGCTAGAAAATTTTTCTAGAGGGGGTCAAGTTTGGAAACCCCAACGGGGGGGGGGGGTGCCCGGGGATCCTGCCCCGGGAAATTTTGCCAAATTAGCCGCCTGAAGACGTGATTTCAGGCTATCTCCACCTCGCAAATGATAAGAATTGATAAACCCGCGCCCAAAAAGTAATTTTATGTTCCTTTGCCTTAACCCTTTAAATCCGGCACTATTACAAACCCTTCTTACAAATTTTTTATCTATATCAATAAAAAGAGTGAACTTTTCTCCTTTAGTTTGATGTGCATAGTGATTTTTTTAAAAATACATTTAAAACCGTGTTAATTTGGTGGTACGAATTCGTACCTTCTGGAGACAAAGGGTTAAAAAAACCGATCTAATCAGAAAAAACTAACCTTAAAATTTTATTTTTTGGTACTCGTGAATTCAAATAATATAGGCTATCCTAATAATTATTTGACTTGATAACAGTAGGTTTGAATGAAAACATCAGCTTCTCACTGCTCCTTAACCAATCAGATCGCCCTTTCTGAGGATGGGAGCTGCTGTTTTTGTGAAAACCGTAGAAATGCCAAATCCAATCTTTTCTGGGACAAGCCATAATAACATCGTGGAAAACGAAATAATGGAAATCCGATTTGAAACCCGCAACGTGGGGCCTAGAATGGGGCTCTTGCAAATTTTCAAGTAGATTCTATGAATCTACTTAAGGCTATATGCGATTGAATGAGTTGATTCCAACGTGAAAACCAGCATAAATTACGATAAGCTCATCAAAAAATTACTATATTTGCTCTCAAACTCACAAAATGACCATTAAGTCATGGCGAAAATGAATTAAATGGAGGGAAAACATTGTTGCCAAATTGCACGAGCAAGTTTATAGGTGAAGATGACGGTTGGCAAAGCATTTCTTTTCCAGCATTTTTCAAGATAACTAGGTACGATATCATTTGTTTACAGCAGATGTATAACGAATTACGATAGAGCCAGTGACACCCCTCCCCCCTCAAAGTCTCCTATAGAGAAAATGAAGTATTTCAGTTTGGAAGTGAATTCGGATTGATAGCAACTACCTGGTCAGTATCCAAGCCATCGGATTTGCTAGGTCCGACTTGTTGATTCAAACCGGACGGGTTGAATAAGAGCTGCATGACCATGCCTATCATGTTACTCCACGAGAAACCTCCGTCCGTCTGGAATTAATAAAGAGTTCGGTTTAGATTAGAATGAAGCATATCAAAAACAAAAACAAAAGAACAAGAGAAGTCCTCTGTTGTAAGCAAACGTCAACTCCAAAATGATTCGTTTCAGGTGGATTCAAGTTCCTTATAGTAAACCAACGTGGCGAAAAAATTGTTTGGAAGTATGTACAGTGGAACCTCGATTAACCGGGCACCAAAATATCCGGATAATCAAATTTCGGGGATTAGATGACGGGAAAAATGCGACTGTAATTAGTAAAATGTGTGTTATTAGGGATGTATTAACGAGAAGATACATTTGTACCTATTTACAATAGAACTTGCATGCAATTTGCCAACGCTGAATTTCGTCCATTTAAACTCATGTAAAATTTCGATTAATGGGAGCGCACTGTGCGACTTTTTTCACGAGTTTAAATGGACGAAATACATAGTTGCTGAATGGCACGGCTCGTTTTTAGGAGGGTCGCGAATCGCTGCAATGTGCGTTCTAAAAAGGGAGTCAAAAATCTTTCAGCAGAAGCTCCTCCTGTCTCGGTCCACCTCTAATTTTGGGCCTAAACGGCAGGAAAGTACTCAAGGCTTTTAAAGCAGGTGACATCAGTCCAGAAAACCGTTAAGTGGCCTACTTCCACTTTAAAATTTTACTATATGGAGTGTTTTTGAAGCTTTTTATATGTATTATACTTAAAAAAAAAAAAAACAGATTATTTATAAATGATGAACGATAAATTTTATTGAATTTTCAAGACTAATGTGTCAGTTGTTTCATATGCACTTCTTAGCTTGTTAGCTATGGCTCATGTATTTATTTAAGTTATCTTTGTAGTCATTTGACATGGGTGCAAGATTCCTAAAATTAAAATATTTATTTTACATTGATTTAAATGAGAAATTCGAAGGTCTTATTTCTGCATTATTTGGCAACCATGCATCCTATTTTCTCCGTTCCATTTTTCTCTAATGTGAAGATGCGGCCGTTAGTTCGACGGCGCACGACAGGAAGTTGAAGATTTATTACCTGGCTAATTTGATTCGTGGAAACATCGTCCAAGTCGTTACGATCTTCAAGTACGACTTTTTTCGAGCTATTTGGCTTCTCGACTATCTTTTTTCCCATGGCCATAGAATCTGTTGGGTGGGCCAGTGTGGGAAGAACATAAGTCATTGATATTAAGCTCAGAAGCACCCATCCTACTAATTGTTGATTCATGCTGAAACAAAGAAAAATTTCAATCACATCAATAAATTATACGTAATAATTTTAAACGGATGACTTGTGTGAGTGTATAGTATGAGGGCCGTTTTATTTTCCATTGATCCGATCCACCATGAAATCGAAAACATGAAGTATAGGTGTTGACTTGGGGTCAGCACTATAGGCGCTGTGGTTACCACGCGACGCGACGCTGAAAGCTGGTTTTGACCCAGGGTCGAAACCTGCTTCAATGATCATGATCTTAAAATTGACACCCCATAAAAAATAACTTTCGATTTGAAAACAAACACATGCCTGGCATTGTTTCCAGAAATTTGCCGTACTTTTACGGCAGCTCACGAAACTTTGGAGGAAACTCTGGACTTATAAGACCGCAGATTCTAATTGAAGCAACAGAATTTTCTGGGAAAAAAAAATGTTCCAAATTCTTCGGTTGACGCATCATTTTGCTGCTGGTAATGTTATTACAAATTTAGAAATAATTTTTTTCAGTATAGGATGTAGCGTGCAATTTGTCAACGTTGCATTTTTCTATTTAAACCCATGAGTGAAGCCGAATGCAAAGGTGCGCCACCCAATATGGATCGATCTTTTTCATAGATTTAAATGGAGAGCCAGGATATGTGTTTCTCTCTCTTATTAGCCCATTTGGAGGCATGAGTTAGAAAAGGATGGATAATGTGTTTCTCTCTCTTATTAGCCCATTTGGAGGCATGTGTTAGAAAATGATGGATATAGGGGCTGTCACGTGACTTCAGCCCCTAGTTCTGTCCTTTTCTAACGCATACGTTTAAATGGGCTAATAAGAGAGAGAAACACATATCCTGGCTACGGCTATGTCTGTCTGTCTGTATCCCGGCATAGTTGTTGAACGAATGGGCCATGTTCATCCACATTTTGCAGGGAAGTTGCTTTTAACATTGCTCAGAGGGACTTTTTTTTGTTTCTTCGAAATTTTTAATTTTAAATAAGTCATGGAGGATGGAGTAAACACAGGGAAAAATTGGAATATTTCAAATATAGCTGTTTAAATTCTGATTAAAATTTGCAAAAAACATTCTGCAACCAGCCCACTGTAAAATAAATCCCTTAAAGGGGGGTCTGGGCCCTGGGGGTCTCCTCATGAAGGTATAAAGGGGTCTGGGGCTCCCAGATTAAGTTTGGTGTGAGAAAGTGTTCGTGGGGTGTTCCTTACAGTTTATTTTCAGTCAGTAGGCAAGTAGACTTATACAACAGTTCTTGAAAATTTGGCGGAAATTCAGGTTCGAGAACCAGATTTTGATTGGAACACCAGCGGACCGATCATTTACTTCATCGTTAAACCAATCGTTAAGACTGTATATGAGTGATTCTTTTGGTCGAAAATTGTAAAAGTTGATCGTTGATATGGTAACCATCGTCAAAATGCCCACATTTTAAAGGTTGCTCAAGAAAAACCTTTTAAAGAACGACACTTCAACGATGGTTACTATATCAACGGCCAAGTTTTACAATTTTTGACCAATAGAATCACTCATAGACCAATCTTAACGATCGCTTTAAAGATGAAGTAAATGATCGGCCCGCTGATGATTTCATTTTTTTCGGTGCAAAATCCCTGTGTTTCAAGCAATTTTCTGCAGATCCGAGTAAAGTCCAGACTTGGCAACATTGATTAATAATGGCATCATTGTCTACTTGAGCTGGTTCAGGCACAGAATAATACAATCAGAACGGACCATAAGAACCAATGGAAGCAATTTTGGAATTTAACGGCACCAATAGGCAACGCTGTGGTCCTATATCCCAACATGGCGGACGTGTGTGATTTGTGTTGAAACTCATTTATTTCTGTAAATTCTGGAAAGAAATCTTAAGTTTCCGCCCTCACTTTTATTCTATTGGCATTTCAGAATGAAAATTTCGCGGATCATGTCCTATATTCTGTTCACGATAAGAAGGCGGGTGAGAATTCAGGTAGTAATGCACTATTTAGCAACATTGCGGCTATGCCGGCTACTCCAACCCTTCACAGTGGCCCTTGTTCTCCCGACCTCTCTCTTAGCACGGAGAATTTCCAAGAACTGACAGACTCTAACATTTACGCACTTCCAGTGAAAATTGCAAACGGTCAAAAATACGAAAAAACGGACGGAATTTTCGGCCTAAAAGGCCAAAACTCAGCGAAAATAGTCGAGTTTTAATATTGATGACTCTCAGAAATTTGTATTTTTCAGTCCGAATTAAATTCAGGATATTTCATCTAATATCGAATTTCTGAGGGTCATCAATATTCAAAATCGACTATTTTTGCCGAGTTTTGGATCTTAAGGGCGAAAATTTCGTCCGTTTTTTCGTATTTTTGACCGTTTGCAATTTTCACTGGACGTATGTAAATGTTAGAGTCTGTCAGTTCTTGGAAATCCTCCGTGCCAAGAGAGAGGTCGGGAGAACAAGGGCCACTGTGAAGGGTTGGAGTAGCCGGCATTGCCGCACTGTTGCTAAATAGTGCATTACTACCTGAATTCTCACCCGCCTTCTTATCGTGAACAGAGTATAATTTTTTTTTTCGAGCGCGAATCCAGATGTAAACATCCTATATCCCAACATGGCGGACGCGAAATGAATTTGCTTCAAAATCCGACTGAGTTTCCGTTCTGGTTGTATTATTTCTGTGGTTCAGGGTGTAACAAACTCTGCATTTGGCCATACATTCGATCAGCTTGTGAGACCATTGACGGACAAACGTTTTATTTGCGAAGCCGCGATGAAGCCCAAGCTAGGCTGGTTCGACTGCTCGTTCACTCTCCTGCTCTTGGCGTCTCCATCGGGAATCGCCACTTCACCTCCGTCGCGGTTCGATCGCGGTTCCACGCCACTTTCACTGCCACGGACGAACGAACGGACGGACGATTGTTTCCACAAAATTGTGCCGTCGTCGCACTATGGGCCAGATCGATTTTGTAGGGGGCCAAAAATCATTTTTTCGACCATCTTAAAAATGAAAAACATTGATGTCATTTGACTCAGGAGGGTCTGGGGACCTCAAAAATGTATACTTTGATATCATTTTTGTTATTAAAAGTCGGATGATCGATGAAAACATTGACGGTCCATGACAGAGCCCGCGCCAGTAAGCAAATCTCGGTGAGCGAGCTCAACACTTTTCAATGTTTTAGCTTGTTTCGAACGTAAAAAACTCGTGATTGGAAACCTGATATGGCTTCTCTGAAACAAGGAGATTATTTATCACTACTTATTTTTGATCTAACTTGAATTTTAAACCGATTTATAGCTATTTAATTGAAGTGAAAAAACCGAGCGAAATTTCACCACTTATCAAAATTTCTTTGGACCCGGAAAAAAAAAGGTCAACTTAGGACAAAAAAATTATTTGATAATTCGATTCTATATATCTTCAGGTTTACTCTCTCCAAGTTCCAATACGTACAAGCACGTAGCGCGTTCAGAATCATTTTTTTAAGAGTGGTATCTCCGTGTTTTGAAACGCTAATTTCTCGCCATCTTCATAGCACTGCTAGCACAGTCAGCACGCTCGCTCGTCGACCGCACCACACCAACGCATCAACGAGTGAGTAGACGTGAATTCGACCCCCTTCACGTAGTTCGGAGTTGGAGCAGTCGGTAGCGAGGTCGCACTCCCACAGGAAGGTTTTGGGTTCGATGCTGACCACAGTCGTATGTTTTTTCTGACTTTGGACATTTTTTATTTATCAAACAGTTATATTTCCCCTTCGCGCCCCATTTTTCAGACGAATAAATATTACATGCACTTCGAGTACATCTCGTAAGAAATAGGGCGGTGGGGAAAAGAAGGAGAAGAGGGAGAAGAGAAAGGGGAAAATCATGATTCGAAAAATTGTACTATCAAAAATGTTGGTTCGTTTAAAACATAATGTTCGATATTATGTTTTAACAGTTATCTCTCTATATAATAATAATAAAAAAAAATAATAATAATTTAAAAAAAAAAAAAAAAAAAAAAAAAATTGATAATGTTATAGTGCTGGACAGATTTTCGGAGTTAAAGAACAATTTTTACTGCAAATGAGAATTTGCAAGTATTCCCTAAATTTTACGCCGTTTTTTACTTGACAGAGCAATAAGAAGCCGTAGACAAAGCGCCTTCATCAGTCCAGTGTAAATACAAGTACTGTCATTTAAGTTTGACTTAACAAAATTAACTTGGAATTTACTTTTCATGATTTTTGACTTCAAAAACGGAAAGAGCGACCCATGAAACCCCTGTCTACCAATTTTCAATGGAAAATATTGAATAATAGCCAAGTTATGATTTATGACCCCCTAAGAATTCAATCTGGCCCATAGTGCGTCGTTGTCTCTGTATACGTACGTGCGGGTGCGGGGTGCACAGCCGCGGCCGGTGCACAAGCCCAGCCCAACAGCAGACAGACAGACGCGGTCTCGCTTGTCGGATATCGATTCTGATACTCATCAGCAAGGGTGATGTGCGCTCATGCTAATGCTGCTGACTGCTGAGTGCCCTGATGGCTTAATTCTGTGATATCATTGCACGACCGGCATGGCGGGGTGGGGCGGGCAAAGCGAAGGCAGTGGTCACTGGTCAAGCGTAACCATCATGCAGCAGTGATCGGCGATCAGCGATTAGCTATCAGCGGAGGGACCAGCGCAGCAGTCAGCAGAATCGCAGCGATGCCAGATCCATAGAATAAACACAACCAGAATGGAAACAGTCGGCCATCTTATGTAGCACTTTCGCGAGCATCTAAACCGGGTACCTGTCAGCGTTCGTCAACTTTAAATGGGTCTCATTTAAATTCTACTTCGCCAAAAAAAATTGTAAATAGCTGAAATCATTCTAAAATCTATCTAATCTGTATTTCTGGAAGAATGAAAGTGATTCGCCGCGTATTTTCAGTTGTATGGCGTTTTTTCTGAAAAAAGTCATGCCGCTCTGTGTATTTCTTATGTGAGACTCTCGGAGGTACCAGGTTTACAGATTCGCGCGCTGCGCTGCGGACGATTTTCGTCAACTTTAAATGGGTCTCATTTAAATTCTACCACGCCAAAAAATATTATAAATAGCTAAACTCATTCAAAAATCTATCTAGTCTGTATTTCTGGAAGAATGAAAGTGATTCGCCGCGGATTTTCAGTTGTATGGCGTTTTTTCTGAAAAAAGTCATGCCGCTCTGTGTATTTCTTATGGGAGGCTCTCTGATGTACCAGGTTTACAGATTCGCGCGCTTCGGACGACCACTGCGCAGCTCCTCGCGCAGGGTGCCAGGTTTACAAAACTTGACGATATGGGCTCTTACGGCAGTTTCCATTCTGGTTGTGTTTATTCTATGCCAGATCCCTAACGGACGTTACACATTACCGACGCGATGGCCTGATCTGGTCCAGACTGCGAAAGCGAATGATGGTTTTGCGCATGCGCAGAATCGTATTGTGAGATGGACTGAAAACCGAGGCCGCGCCTCCTCCAACATCCAACAAATGACGTCACAATAGCATAGCCGGTAGCCAGCAATTTGTTTTTCCCTCTCTCTCTTTGACCATTCAACCACATGTGTTTGGAAAGGACAGAAACAGGGGCTGAAGTCACGTGAAAGCCCCGCTCTCTATCCTTTTCCCACTCATAAGTTTAAATGGGGGAAGAGAGAGGAAAACAAATTCCAAGCATAGCCGTAGCCTGGGATTTTTATTTCTCTATCCCTTTGCCCATTTGAACGCATGTGTGAGAAAATGATGGAGAGGGGCTCTCGTGTGACTTCAACCCCTATTTTTGTCCTTTTCTAACACATGCTGTCAAATATGGGCAAAGACAGAGAGAGAGAGGGAGAGAGAGAGAGAGAGAGGGAGAGAGAGAGGGAGGGGGAGAGAGGGAGAGAGAGAGAGAGAGAAATTCCTGGCTACGGTTTTACTTATGAAGTCATTCTTTGGATGATGCGTGTCCTCGGTTTCAGACCATCTCAGACCATCTCACACGTAGCCGCAGTCAGAAATTAGTGTTTCTCTCTTTAGTCACGCAATTTGACTGTATGTGTTAGAAAATGATGGAGATATAGGCTGTCAAGCGACTTCAGCCCATGTCTCTGTCCTTTTCAAGCGCCGGCTTCAGCATTCCTGGCGCCAATCGGCAAAATATAGAGGGCGCCCCACTTTGAGCTCGGACGCAAAGGGGGTGGGGGTGCGGGTGGTGGGGGTGGAGGGGGTTGACCAAAAAAATTAAATTGGAAAATTAAGAGTTCTTTAGGCACAAGTTTAGGTAGTTTTGAATAGATCTCAGGCCTTGAGAGGTGGACAATTTTAGGACAATAAAGAAACATTAAGTTCAAATTTTCAAAATATTTAAGTTTCAAGGTTTCAACAACACCACAATCTCAGCCAAAATGTCCTGATAATGAAATGTTAAATGTAGACTGACGCATGACGGTCTGCATTTATACGGAAAAAAGGTCTGGTACAATTTACCCTACGCATAGCTGATTTTGGCGTCTGCCAGAAAGTATATGGTAAACTTCACTAGAGTATGGTAGACTGTACCAACCACGAAAGAAAAAGCTGACGCATAGTACCAACAAAATGAAGTTTTTGGAGGAGCCTTCTTTTTTATTGGAATAATTATCTATTACCTGACACTTTCTCTGTCTTAATAAAAATTGAATTTCATCGGTAATTTGCCATTATTAAATTGATAGTTCTCTGACGATCAGAATCGAAACGGAATGAAAAATATCCTCATTAAATCTAATTGTGGGAGGGGGTTGGCGTTATTTGTATGTTTAATTTATTTCCCTACTTCTCTCCGAATTTCAATATGTGTGTAAATAAAACTGGCACCCATGGTCACGTCCAGAGGGGAAAAAAAAAAAAAAAAAAAAAAAAAAAAAAAAAAAACGCGTACTAATTGGAACCACAGGAAAAATCGAGTCACCGAAAGAAAGTCCACCAGCATTGAAGGACGAAACTCTCTTTTATGATAGGTATACCCTAGTATCTCTCCTGAAAATAATAATAAAAAATAAAAAAACGAATCAGGGGGGATTATCGTCGGAAAATTTTGCTTGTCATTCTTCCTCACATACAATTACAAAATTGATCTGTTGTTACAATCGCATTATTAGGAGAACCGATCAAACACCCCGGTCATCGAATGAACCGTCGCTTCGTGCAGCGGCTCGTGAAATGCGATTTATCGATGTCCACTCTATTTAATACTGTAGAAAAGTATCGATTTCTCGGAGGTGCAATTGCCCCCCCCCCGTGACGATCGATACTTTTCTTTAGTTTTAAATGGAGTAGACATCGATATATCGCATTTCACGAACCGCCACTGACTTCGTGGACCCGTCTTTACTATTTGATGGAACAAAACTCGGAAGCTCTCGGTAAACAGTTGCTTTTGATTCATGACTCAGAACAATATATACATATATTTAATATTTATAGTCACCGTTTCAACTCTGCTAATTTGTGTGCGAGTAATTCTTTGGTCTCCAGTGACGACTCGTGCAATTTAGCAGCAATGATTTGACTCCATTTCACTCAATGTAAAACAATCGAATGCTGGTGAAGCGCTGCTTCACTGTCGAATCGATTGTTTCACATAGAATCAAATGGAGGGAAAATTTTGTTGCCAAACTGCAAAAGCCGCCACTGTTGGTCTCAGCGTATTTCTGCAGCAATTAACCCAGATAGTTGAATTTATGAACTTTTTATTTTTGAACTTTAGAAGTTGGATTTACTATACCGTGTGCTCTCAATTCTAATGATTGAAACATCTTTCCGGCGAAAAGTCAAGTTGAAACGCCGAAAAATAAAATTGAATTCACCCGCAGAAGTTGATTGTGGTAAAATGTTGCGGAAACTTGATCTTTGATGAAGTAATATCAGGAACAAATAGAAAATCGTACGACTCCTGAAGGTAGGCCTCCCGCAGTACACATCTCAAAGTAATTAAGCAGTGCAGGTGGCCTACCTGATCCAAAATCTAAGGAGTCGTCTAACATTCTTTTTGCCCCTGACTTTATACATAAACGGAAAAAAAGACTTATAGGATTTACCATCTGCATTGCTGATTATGGAGTCTGATAGCGAGCATGGCAAATTTCACCAGATTATATGGTGAAATGTACCAACACATTACCTTAATTTACCACAAGGTACGTTTCATTTACCATATTTGCTAGCAGACGCCAAAATCAGCTATATGCAGATAGTAAATTCTACCAGTCCTTTTTTCCCCGTGTAGTTTCCTCGCGTTGCATTCAACCTAATTTTTCAGGGTAATTTTAAGGTATTCAATATGCATGAGTTATATACTGCCAAAGGACACATTATTCCAATTTTGGAAAATGGAAGTCTGCTTTTTGAAATTCTTAGCCAGACGCCAATTTATTTGCAAAATGTGAGATGATCAATCGACGAGAAATTTCGTGAAAGTAGGAGATAGGTTATATCTTACTCAATAACTTCAGCTTTTTTTTTTTTTTTTTTTTTTTTTTTTTTTTTTTTACATTTTTAACCATTAATGTGAGGTGAATTGTCATAAATTACGTTTTGTGCTACCTTAAGTTTTTCGAACTTACGTTTTAGAGATACAAATGTGTGGCTCATACATTTTTTTCGAACCATAATTTAGCTCTATTCTTGCACCGCGATCTCTCTTTTCGTTCTTTTCGATTTGGTTGGAACGTTTCGTTGAATGAAGCTGTAAGGTTCAAGATTGCGGGGAAGGGGGGGGGGGGGGGTTGACCGGAAGACGTTCATTAGACAATCACACGTTTCCCATGCCAGGGAATAATTTGTCGGATGCCTATGCCATAGCGACCATCGACTACAGGTCAAACGAGCGGGAAT
Organism: Trialeurodes vaporariorum; assembly: GCA_011764245.1. Taxonomy (NCBI): domain Eukaryota; kingdom Metazoa; phylum Arthropoda; class Insecta; order Hemiptera; family Aleyrodidae; genus Trialeurodes; species Trialeurodes vaporariorum. The sequence goes on along the minus strand of VMOF01000111.1, from coordinate 86,855,365 downwards.
GCAGATATTTGTGCGATAAACTTGAAAAGAGCCGCCGATGAAATAATTCATCGATGATAAAGTATGACCTATTGACCTTGGGCAGGTCGACCACGACCGTAGACCGTAGACCGTAGACCGATCCATGCCGTAGACAACGACTTCGCGACTACCAGTATGCGCTCGCGATGACTTTCTCGCGGGAGACGCGGATCAGAAAGTGTCATGATGAAGACTGTTCGCCGATGATTTCACTTTCCATTCATAAAAAAAAAAAAAAAAAAAAAAAAAAAAAAAAAAAAAAAAAAAAACCGGCACATGTTGCTCAACATAAACTCTTAAGTTAGTCACAAGTTACCTATACATGAGCCGGTGTTCACCATCTTGCTCTGCTCCAAGCCACCGACTCAACTGTTGCCTCCCAAAAACCTCAACTCACCTTCCCCGCCCGCCCGCCTCGGCGAGGCATTCTGCTCTATACGTAATAGATTGTAGTACCGTGACATCACCAATTGCCGAGGAGCAGATCAAACGACCAACACCTGCGTAATGGTCGCTTTGATGCTTGTTCTCGAACGGAAGTCAGGTAGTTTTCACAAAATCCAAGTCCGTCCTTCGCGCATTACAACTTTTGATGTCGTATGCATAATACTACTCGGGCGAGTGTAAAAAGAACAAAGAATGGCATCAACTAGTGCTGCCATTATCCGTGTGTATTAAATTGCATCTTCTTTCAATTCACCGATGATTCCACCAGTTGAGAAAAGATTACACAGTTCAGTTCAGTTATAATGATCGTAATACAGGAACATCAGTAATCTTTGTTCAATTGGTGGAGTCTCCGATGAGTGGACCAAAAGATTGCGCAGTTCAGTTCAGAGTATGAATGTAAACAGTGGCTCGTGCAATGTGGCAAAATCGAAATCTCTCCATTTAAACTTACGGTAAAACATCGAACTTCAGCACAGGAAAAACGCTTTGGTAGTGGTGACAAAACTTTTGGTAGGAAAACCAGCAAAAGACTTTAGTAAAGCTAACCAAAAGGTTTGTACCTTTAACTAAAGAGATTTTGCTTGGTGAATCAAAGCTTTATGGTTGGCTCAACTACATACTCTGTTCGGATAAGAAGTACTACGGGAAATCAGGTAAAAATGCACTATATTTCAACGCAGGTTCCCCAATTGTCGATTCTCGGCCCGTTTCAAAGACCGGCCTTTTACGGACCCTTTTCTTGAGACAGACAATACCAAGTATTGACCGACTATAAATTATCCTCACACCAGGATAAAATTGCAAACGGCTAGAGATACGATAAAACCGACGGAATGTCAGGTCTCTAAAGGCCGTAAATTGTCCAAATAAGTCGAATTTCATCAGTGATGACCCTCCAAGATTCTCTCTCGGACAAAATAGAGATACTCAACCAAGTTGGAAGGATTTTGTCCAAGAAAGAATCTCGGAGGGTCATCACAAATGAAATTCGACTAATTTTGACGAATTACGGCCTAGCTTTAGAGGCCTAACTTTTCGTCCGTTTTATAGGATCTCCAGCCGTTTACAATTTTTTCCGGCACGAGGAAAATTTATTGTCGATCAATTTCTCGGTATTGTCTGTCTCAAGAAAAGGGTCCGAAAAAGACCGGTCTCTCAGTCGGCCGCTTTGGCAATAATATTTTATTTCCAGTTGATTTTACGTAAAACAATCGCAGCTTCACCAACAATCGATTTTTGTACATTGATTCAAATGGAGGATAAACATTGTTGCCAGATGACTCGAGCCACCGCGCGATGCGAACACCTACGGGCTGGTCGTTTACTTTTTCGTTATAAGTGCAGTAAAAAAAAAAAAAAAAACTGTCTATGAGTGACGCTATTGGTCCAAAATTGAAAACCTTGGCTCTTGCTATGGTAACCATTGTTAAAGTGTCTTCTGATTAAATCCATTCAATGAATAGCCTTTAAAAATGGGCTCTTAATGTAACCATAGCAATTTTGGGTCAATTGCATCATTCATAGACAAGATTAACGATTGGTTTATCGATTACGTAAATGATCGGTCTCCCAGTGTGCTCTTCCGAAAGATATTAGCCTTGCAGTTACATCGAGATTTACCCGAAAGAGCGCACATGCTGTAGTGTGAGCTCTTCTTTCAGGGCCAGTCTTATGTTTTTCTTTTTATTGTATTCTCAGGATGTTACAAATTTACAGAATCTCATTAAAATCTTCCGGTAAGAGCGGGAATATCTAGAGTCCCTATATATGAAAGAGTCAAGACACGTGAACAGAAGTGAAGAAGATGAAGGTGTCTGAGGAGCCTGGAGGTGCGCTTCTTGTTTACATTTTTATCCACCGATCGTCCCGCCAAAGATTACTTATACATGTATTCGTGTGTAAGTAATCTTTGTTAGGTCAACCTAACCTCCAATACCCGTTGGCTTCACTACCTGTTTTAAAAGTAATGCGTGAATTTTATTCTGTTCTGAACACATTTTCATCAATTTCTAATTCAAATTTCATCAGTATTAGCTAAAAATGCCGAAAGTTTCCTCAAAGCTGGGAAGCCGTGAAGATGGTTCCATGAAGATGTAAACAAGAGGCGCGCCTCCAGGCTTCATAGATTCCTTCTTCTTCTTCACTTTTCAGCAGCCAATCAGAGATTCGAAACTCTTTCATATATAGGGACTCAAGGAATATCCAGGAATGTCTTCTTACATACGTAAATTTGTTCTTTTTTTCTGAGTGTGAATGGGCCGACACAGGAGAGAACGTTGCTCGGTGTCCGCTGGTTGGTCGATGGGTCTTGGATAGTGGAGAGGGAGAGGGAGGGGCGCGCGGTGTAGCGTTTGTGCACATTTTGCGCAGAAGAATGTCTGAGGTTTGACCCACTTCCGAAGTCAACGTCTCGTCGTCGAATGCCGAGGTAGGTTTTCGGTTGAGTGACCTACTCTCGCTACCGCGCCGTATCACGCCGGCCGCGGCTTCCCCCCTCCATCCCCCTCCATCCCCCCTTCACCCACTCCCCCTCCCCCTCCCCCTTCCCACACTCCATCACGCCGCTCCCACCCAACTGCGCCTCATCCTTCTTCGTCCGACCGAACTTACGGGATAGCGCCGTTGTCACATATTGTGCGCCGCTTCCGCATTACCGTCGGTCAGAGCTTCTGTTGTGCGTATAGTTAATGACATTTTTCACCTCACCGGTGAATGGTGATTCCACCGGTTGAGAAAAGATTATATGTGACCCGATCTGTGAAAAGGGACCTTATCTTCCGGAACAAAATTTTTCAGGAGAGCGATTTTAAGTGAAAAAAGTCAAATATTCGAAAACGCTGTTTTGACGGACTAAAAGTAACTAGCAATGAGAATTAGTTCATTTTAGTGACCACAGAACGCGCTACGGGTACTTGTTTGAGAGCATGTCAAAATTCAGAAAAGGGGCCTTAACTTCCTTATGCAATTTAACACGGGGAAGTTAAGGTCCCTTTTCTGTCAGCTGCCATAACTCGGTCAATTTTTGAGCTTTTGGGGTCAACTTTATGTCAAAATACTCGTCTGAATGTCCTCTATGCAGTGGTTCTAATTGCTCAGTTTTCAGAATCCGGAAGATAAGGTCCCTTTTCACAGATCGGGTCACATATAGAGTGTTTCAAGTGACCTGCTCACTATCTTTTTCACAAAAGGATGGCCATGAAAAAAGCTGGATCCTACCGTGTGATACACCATTCAAAAGGGCTTATAAAACCAAGAGCGGTCTCGCGGTCGAGATATCGCAAGTCAAAAAGATTTGGGGGGTGCCCCCCTGAAAACCCCCAAAACCAAAATTTTGGGTTGCAGCAGTATTTTTAAATGAAAGTTCAGGTAGAAGTTACCACGAAACTGATTTTCTCAGATTTGAGAAAAACATAGTGAGCAGGTTACATGAAACACCCTGCATAGTTCAGTCTAGAGTAACACGGGAATGCACTGAAATACGCGCATCTGTAATATTTTCTGAACCGGTGGAGTCGTCGATGACTATAAAAAACTCGCGATTGTTTTAACAATTTAACGGCGATTGCACCGATTGAGAAAAGATTACAGATCAGACTATTTTCGTGCAGTGCAGTCATACACTGAACTGAACTATGTAATCTTTTCTCAACCGGTGACTAGTTATCGGTGAATGGAAGAATACCATTAAATATACACGAAACTTAGCTCTGCAGCTGGTTAGGTTCACTAAAAGGCTCAGGCGTGAGTCGCCCACATTGCTTTGCTATAACCCTTTCAGTGAATCAAATTATGAAAATTTAATTAAAATTCAACCTAAAGACAAATAAAACGAGCAAACTTTTCTCACATTATTTCATAACGTTAAAAAAGAAGGAATTGGCAACACCGGCGTTGCTCTACTTCCTTAAAGGACGTTGGACGTTGCGTCGCCGTCGTTGCGATGCGTTAGATGTCAGATGAGCGCGCGGTCCGTTTTTCTTGTGGGCAGTTGGGCACACGCAGGTCGCAGGGGGTCGCGGGCGGACTGGACACGCCCTCATTTACAACTATATAGATTAACTAATCGTGGAAAACGAGAATCCGATGCGACGCAGTGATCAGTGGCCATCCTTGCCTTGAAATTAGTTTCGTCCACAAATTGTTCGAACCGATTTTTGACTCTCAAAGGCCATCGTGGTCGATCACAACCGCAATGGGGCTCTCGAAAACTTTTGCTGAGAGCAATTGTGTAGTCCAATCTAATGTAAAAACCAGCGAAAATCACGAAAATTACGCTTAAAAGTCTAAAGTTCCGTAATTAACTCATAAAACTAATGCTTTAACAGCTAGATCGTAATGGCAGTTCAGCGCAGGTATCGTGGGAGATTCCTGTCTAATACTGTCACTTTCTCTGCGGAAACACAGAGATATGTTGCAGTTTAGATAGGAATCTCCCATGATACCTGCATCTCCCCGCCATTTAGCCCGATTTTGAGAGTGAATTTCGTGATTTTTTAGTGTACTCATCGTCATTTTTACAGGTTTTCATGCGAGAAACAACTCTTCAATCCCCTGTAGCAAAAGTTTGCAAGAGCCCCATTTGAATGATTATTACTTCCCTTACTGAGTTACAACCACCAATAATAATGGGTCTACTGCAGAATTTGTCTTCAGCTATGGAGAGGACCTATTCGGCTCTATTCTACAGGGTGTTGAAGAAAATATTTACCATCTCGAATTTCTCGCGAACGGCTTCGAATTTCGAAAAATGCCGAAACACGTCTAAAATATTTTCGAGAGGGACAAATTTTAAGGGGGGTATCGTTTTCCCCGCCCCAGGGGGCGTGGGGAGGGGAAGCTCAAGGTTATAGACTAAAGAGGTATGCTCATTTGTCTTCGCACCACAAATTCAGTGGCGCGCAGTTCAAAATCACTGCAGGCAAGATGGCCGACAAAAGCAGAAACCGTATTCTCTTTGCAGAAAACATTGGGTTGTTTTCTGCAAGGTCCATGTACATAAGGTCTGGCCGGTAGCGCCAACTCGGGAAATCCAATGTTTGGGAACCCATACCCCCATCTACTTTAACATTCTTCCAGAGTTCGCCGCCATCTTGGATCAATGGTTTTAAATGGAGAAGTGGTTCCCAAACTGTGGACCAACGAGGGTAGCCGAAAGCTACCGGCCAGACCTATGTATATGGACCTTGGTTTTCTGCTTTCCTGCAGAGGGCAGCCCGATGTTTCCTGCAAAGAGTATACGTTTTCTGCTTTTGTCGGCCATCTTGCTTGCAGTGATTTTGAACTGCGCGCCACTGAATTTGTGGCGCGAAGTGAGATGAGCATACCTCTTTAATCTATAACCTTGTGGGGAGCCCATCCTCTGACTCAAATATTTCAAAGGGCGATCCCCATCTTGTGATACATATTTATGATATACATGCTCCGCCGTTTCAAATGTCATACGACTACAGACTTGATCGATATTAAATTTTATAGCTTACACTATTAGTGCATGATGTTAAAATATCATACACATGTGTCAATAAAACTCTCTTTGTAAACATTATCGTTTGTTACTACAACTTATCAATAAAGGAGAAAAAGTCATGAACCTATTCACTAGAAATTTAGAATGCTCCGCTATTTTTACAAAATGTCCAACTAAAAAAAAAAAAAAAAAAAAAAAAAAAAAAAAAAAAATGGTTATTTTATTTTTTATTTTTAAAGTCGTGCTTTTTGAAGGCAAACGTCCGCACTTTTTTTTCGGTATGAAAACTCTACTCGTTTGCCCAACTCTGCTATTTTACAACCGTTTGGAATAGATCGGCCGAAAAAGCGGCGAACATAGATTCGTGTATTTTCATACGTTCTTTAATGAACGTAATATACAAGCCGGTTGAGGCGGCGGGGTGGAGCAGGGGAGGGAGGTGAATGCGGGGGGGGAGAGGGAGGTGAATGCGGGGGAGGGAGGGAGGGGTTGCGGCGGCCGCGTAATATAACGGGGGGATTAGTGTGTTGAGTTGTGTCGAGCTGCGACTCTGACTGATGCGATGTAAAGTTGTCCTGTCGACATCGACTTATGAAGCGTAGAACAAGAAGAGGTGAATGGACCCGGCACCTGCACTTGATCTTCATTCTCCATTCCCATCTTTCAGAGCCCCTCCCCCTCCCTCCCCCACCATGATCAAACCCCCCCCCCCCCTTTCCGCTCCCCTCGCCCCGTTTCCCCTCCTACTGTAAATTTCTTTTCGTTCAAAACCTACCACCACCGCACCGCACGCCGACTCTCTCACTGACCATCGCGCTAAGTCGAGGAGTGGACTCTGCTCGGATTCGATCCAGCTTTCTTCTCGAATTTAGATGTGAATCTCATAAGTATTTTTTTTTTTTTTTTTTTTTTTTTTTTTTTTTAATACATAATGAAATAAAAAAAAAATATTAGCTGACGCCTTTGAGTCAAAAGCAAGAAAGAGCATTCTTTTGGAGAAAGGCTGTGTAAAGAGCCTCGCCAAAAAAGGGCCAAATTTGGACCCTTTTTTTCGCCCCTCGAAATCCTGGACCAAATATGGCTTAAATTACTCCCTAAGTTGACCTGATACTCGTGTTAAAATTTCAGCTTGAGGATACGCACGGTTCCCGAGATACGGGGGGGGGCAAAGTTCCCCATTGAAAGCATTCAAATGCATACATTTCAATGCTTTCAATGGGGAACTTTGCCCCCCCCCCCATATCTCGGGAACCGTGCGTATACTCAAACTGAAATTTTAACACGAGTATCAGGTCACCTTAGGGAGTAATTTAAGCCATATTTGGCCAGGATTTCGAGGGCAAAAAAAAAGGGTCCAAATTTGGCGAGGCTCTTTTTAAAGGCATTTCCAAACTTCCATCTCGGGGACCGGCAAAGTTTCAGTTAAGAAACGAACATAAATATTTTATTCCTTTTCTTTCTCTGTAAAGCGGTCGTCTTGTCCAGGCTCAAATTAATCGGAGTTAAACTGATACAATTGTTGCTTCATGATGATCGAACTTACAAGAGTCGTGTAGAAGTTTGATTAAAGTTTGATCACAAGCCATAATCTCAAAAGGAACTGCATAAGCCAAGGAACATTTCAAAGCGAATATTACTCTAAAATAAGACAGAGTTTAAGAATTTCCGAGAGTTGAGTGAGAATAGAATGCGCGATATAGAGGCTCCAGTTGGAACGTGGACACTGGACAGACAGCTTAAGAAAAGTAAATGGCGGCGTGTGCATTCTGACAACTTTGCATTCAATTCATTTAAAGTCATGAAAAAGGTCGAAATATTGGGAGTACACATTGCACTCCCTCAAATCGATATTAATAAATGGATCTAATTAGACGTAACGCAGCGTTGCCAGATTAAGCGTACCGCCACTGAGAATAGAATATATTAAAAATGTATGCATGGTATTATTCATATTACTGGTATTAGACACCCAAAGTTTATGATGATGAAGCTAAAGTCCCAAAGAAAAGCAGATGGAAAAACCTATCTGTCGATTTATAAAGGCACACATTTCAAGAATCGCGGTGATTCTGGATGAAGAAAATTACATTTTTAGTTTTACGTCATCTAATGAAAAAATAGTTTAACTTCGTTTTTGTAACAGAGGAGAAAGTCAATACTAATAGTGTTAGATTGCCATCAAGGGCTTAGCAAGACTATTGATTGTTACTTGTGCATGGTTTTACACCGATTTTGCAAAACGAGGAAAGAGAATACAAATATAAGAGCGAACGTTGCACTACTTGAGTTTCCTCACACGCAATCGTCGAATTTCTAAATAAAAGTTGTTAAAGAAAATACCTAACCAAATGCTCACTAATAAGATGCTGACACGTGTGTTTGCAGTGATTACATCAGAAATTAAAAGCAGAAGTAAATAAGAGAAACCATAGACCCTTTCAATACCACGCCCGAGTTATTCCTTCCCGTAACTTAATCTATTATCGACAGCAAAGGCTACCCTGAATTGCTAACATTTGTAAATTCATGTCTCATCTAGTGCCTCCAATTACCGAGATAGGCAAAACGAACACAGCAGAGTACGAATATTTAACTACCTACTACGGCGCGAGTTATTATTTCCCTTTTTTCATGTAACCTGAACCTGGGTGTGACAGGGTTACAGAAGCACATAACCACTATAACATTTTCAGTAATTAGAGAGAGGGATTTCTTAAGTATTACTGAAAAGTAGGAGAGGGGGAATTATTTTTAAAAATGTCGATAGAAGGACCCGGCTAGAAATGCCAAACGTTAAATCGGGTTACATACTTCTCTCCCATCAATGTTGTCCACCAATAACGGAGAGTGATCCTTATTGAGGCAATAAAGTTGTATGGCTTTTACAAATCGTTTGAACCTCGAATTCTTTAAGTATCTTTAATGCATCGAATTTCAGTAAACCTCTCTTGCAGACGTGAAGGCACATTACTCTTTTCCTTATTAAAATTTTCTTCTTCAAGATAAATTTCATAATTTTAATTTTAGAAGTTGATCTTTTGATTGCAGTTAAGGGACAATTTTTCAGTTTGAAAAAAAGTATAGTCTTAAATTTTATCGCTTCAAGAACAATAATTTGCGTCCGCAACATGATAAGCGGCGGTACTTGTCCGACTTTTTTTTAAGACAATTTTTTTCCGAGGCGAGAAGACACGAGCCCACATTTCCGTCTCATAGTTTCGCCACTAGCTTTCCTTCCGAGCGATTTCAACATGCCATTCGAACGCGAAAAAGCTAGATTTTTGAACTTTCGTAATTTAAGACTGAATTTTTACTATTACCTCGAAACTTAATTAATTGAGGAATAAGTTTTTAAACAGAACTTTTCTTTTGTAAACCCACCCAGTGGCGTACGCAGGGGGGGGGGGGGCTAAGGGGGCTAAAGGCCCCCTCAAGACCACAGATTTTCGAAGGGGGGAATAATTTTCAGTCAAACGCTCATCAGTGCAAGCCCCTCCCCAAAAAAAAACCTACGTACGCCACTGTACCCACTCATCCCTCCCCCCCCCCAAATAAAAAAAAGGAGGAAAACCCGAGGTAAATTGGCTATCGATCATTGGATCATTGGATTCCCCAATATTAGATCATGTCAGCCCCTCATTTAAATAATTAAAAAGCGATGCTGGGAAACTGAAGTAGGTTCCTTTGAGTGTAAGAGTTCATGAAAAGGTCATCATAGATGATCGGTTAGGTACTCACTTGGTTCCTTTTAGATTGATTCAAAGCTCGCAAAACACGGAACTTTCTCGTTACAAATTCACGAGATTTTTCTCAACTTTCAGTCCGTTAAGATAAAAAAAAAAAAAAAAAAAAAAAAAAAAAACACAAATGTTGAAGCTATTGATTGGGATTAAACAGTGAACGAACGTGTTTGCACAACCTGAGTTTGGATTCCGCACTTTTTTTTTATTTTAAGTCAATGATTGGCGCGCACTTCCTTGCAACGTTCTCTGAATGAACCGACGAAACTGAATGAATGAACCGAAGAGAAGTCAGCGCGTAATCGAAGAGAAAGAGACGCAATGAGTCGCGAGATGAAACCGAAAGGCGAGGAAATTTCGAGGCGGGTCTGTCTTCTACGTCAGTGGCTCTATATGAGAGCTTACTCAACACTCATACTCACATTTGCTGCTCACTTGCCTTGCTCAGCGAAGTTAGCTGCTTGGTTGCTCTGAACGTCATAAGAGTAGAGAAGAAGTGTGAGGTTCGCCTCAGGTGATTCTCAAACCACTACACACACATACACATGCACACATACACATGCACAAATGGAGAGGAGGAGATACGTTCATAAAAACTCATCGAGTGTTTGAACTTGTGTTTGTTGTCTGTGTGAGTTTGTGTGAGTGTGTGATCACTACCCTCGGCGGCTACTTTCACTGGCGCACTGGCAAGACGATGGCAATGGCTTGAGACCCGATGAATCACCTGAATTCCCGTTTTTGAAATTCTCGAATAGAAATCTTTTAAAAGCACCCGCTCTGGTGCTCTGTGCTGTCGCTGGTTCGCCGGTCCGCTCAGCGCTGAACGCTGAACTCCGAGTGTGTGTGTGTCGATGTCTACGGAGGAGTAGCCCAGAGAGCAGTCAGCCAGTCAGCGAGTCAGCAAGTCAGCAGAGATCAGCTCGATGCCTGATCGATTGTGCGAGTAGGTCGAGACTTGAGACTTGAGACGAGTCGAGATCGAGCGCCAGTCGCCGTGACATTGTCGTCTGCCACCATTTGACGTTTCCAAAGACTAGAGATGGGACCCATCGATTAGATGAATGTAATTGATAAAGCTCGACGATTTTAGTTCTGCTGACGTCATTACATATATACAGGGTGTAACAAAACTATATACCATAAATTTCAGGGCGTATTCTAGAGGCAAAAATAAGACTTTTTTCCCCTATAAACATAGGTCCGAAAATGTTGTCTTTTCGAGTTATAGTTTTGCAAAATTTCCGAAAAACAAATTGAAAAATTGTCATAACTCCCTCGTGAATTTTTTTTAATGCTCGTAAATAAGTACTCTGATGTATTCTAGACGCTCTTGCCGATTTTGGCCGTGAAAATGCTGTATGCACAAAATTGAGGGGGGTTTTGGGGGTTTTTCGTGATTTTTCTCACTTTTTTCGGCCAAATTGTATGAAAACATGCTTTCGGATTCATTAAACCAAAAAAATGATTGCATCATTCAAAAGGTCGTAAAAAATATGCATTTTTGGTCCTTACAAGTTTTTCCATTCCGCAAACCATTTCTGAGAAAATCGTTCCTGAAGTTGCAGTGGTCGGCCATAATCGCCTTTTCTTTGATTTTATCCGTTCTTGGCCTACCTCTGCAACTTCAGGGACGATTTTTTCGGAAATGGTTTGCGGAATGGAAAAACTTGTAAGAACCAAAAATGCATATTTTTTTACGACCTTTTGAATGATGCAATCATTTTTGGGTTTAATGAATCCAAAAGCATGTTTTCATACACTTTGGCCGAAAAACAGTGAGAAAAATCAAGAAAAACCCCCCAAAACCCCCCTCAATTTTGTGCATACAGCATTTTCACGGCCAAAATCGGCAAGAGCGCCTAAAATTACACTAGAGAACTTATTTACAAGCATTAAAAAAATTCACGAGGGAGTTATGACAATTTTTCAATTTGTCTTTTGGAAACTTTGCAACACTGTAACTCGAAAAGACTACAATTTTGGACCCATGTTTATAGGGAAAAAAAAAGTCTTATTTTTACCTCTAGAATACGCCCTGAAATTGATGGTATATAGTTTTGTTACATCCTGTATGTACCATCATCAAAGTGATTGATCAATACTTGTGCTTCGCTCGCTCGCATATCACTTGATAATCAATAATTGTAGAATGACCCGGAGGTCCTAGGTTCGAATTTCGGCCGAGGAGACAAGATTTGATGGCTTCGGATCTTGTCACCTTGGATTGGCACATTGGCGGATCGAGCAATCTGACAACAGTGTATCTTCCATTTAATTGAACGCCAAAAAATCGATTGGTCACAAGGCTACACAGCCTCTTCAAGAATCGATTGTTTATTAGACATTCAAATGCAGGTCTATCCCTTAAGTTGAAATCCCATCGAAAAATGGTAACATTAATAATATGAGTTTGATCCAGCGCGCATGTCAATCTTTTTCACACACAGCACTAAAGGTATGTACTTACAGTGGTGTGTGGATATAGTGCCATTTAGAAACCTCCCCACTCAGCTACTCTTATATACTTAAAATAAGTTGTAGATTGCTTACGTTTAAAAGCCCTCTGAATCAATTTAAAGATTAGAGTTGAAGCTGTGTAACTTTGTTGATCCGAACTCCATAAAAGTGTAGCTGTAGTGGTTACATTGGCCCGAGGTGACACCATTTAAGAGATGATATTCGCAGCTTTTTTTTTTTTTTTTTTTTTTTTTTTTTTTTTTTTTTTTTTTTTTTTCTTAAAGGTGTGTTTAGCAAAAGACAAAACCATCCTTTTTCAGCTTAAGGGACTTGAAAAATCTCTCCGCCCTCGGTGTTAACCGACCAGTGGTAACTTCTTAAAATTCGAAGTTTCCATGAGCCCTCCCTCAGGGTGTTGCTTATTTTTTAAAATTGCGAAGCTCAAGTAGTTCAACCTCTTAAAATGTTCCTGGTTTGTAAGAGAAACGCCGAATATAAGGGTTTTGGAAGAAAACAACGATTTCAGCTCTCAAAAAGCCTACAGCTATGCTAGGCGTTTGGTACATCAATTCTGTATGAATTTGCCAAGTTGTGGTCCTTAAGATCAACATATTTGTCCGATTTGTATAATTTCAAATCTTTTACTCCTAAATAGACAATTTATGACCGCCAAAATACAATTTTTTGCCAACTTTTTCCTGACGCTGAAAAATGCCCTAAGTATTTATGCGTGAACGATTAGCGAGTAAGTAAAACGAACAAAATATTTTCCTTCAGATCCACAGCTCGGCAAATCTCCTTAGGATTGATAACGAACTCTCAAAAAGGTTCATGTTACTGATCATTGCACAGTCTTCAGGCCATGACTTTAAACTTATTTAGACCCTTTTAAACACGATTTTTTTTTTTTCTTTTCTTTTTCTCCGAAGTCCTGGAAATGAGTGATTGCGAGCTCCTCCTATCCATAAGAAACAATCATGGGGTGGAACTCCTTCGAGCTCCGCAGTTGAAAAAATAACCTACCCCCCTCCCACAACATAAGAGTATACAAAAGAATCATTCCCTAAGGGATTAATCGAACCTTATCAGCTCCTCTATTTAATCGATACTTAATCGATTAATCGATATTCAGCGGGCAGTTCCAATGGGCGAAACACGATTTGATTGATTGTTCAAAAGCCGCTTCCGAAATCGACCCAACACTTAACGCCACTGATCGCATGCATTTATAAATGCGGATGTAAGGTGTAGGAAAGTATATTAACATGCAATTAACGTCGAGAAAATCGGAATGATTCTCTCACTCGTTCAATTCTTGTACACTAATTGCAACGAAGTACAATGCATGTATTTCTAATTTGAAGTTTAACAAAGTGAGATGCATTATGTATTAACTTTTCTCTCGGTGAGTGCTTAATTAGATCGAAGTTACGCACTCTCTTTTATATAGACATGAAACATCTAATCGTGATTTGTATCACCAAGTTACACGCATTGGGTGTTGGTTTGACGAAAATGAGCGTTGATTGGTTTAACCCACCCCACCACGTAATCCGCTTTTTTACATTTGACAACCATTCAGCGCTCATTTCTGTCAGCCTTTTTTTTTTGCCTGAGACTCCAGCCATCCACCTATCTTTAAACGTAAAAGGAAGAGACTAGAATGACCAATGTTGCCAGATGTATGGGCTTTGAACCGTATATTTCCCTTAAAACTCAGTGTAAAATATAGGGGTTTAAACCTCAAACCTGGCAAAACTGAGAACGTCCATTCAGTGCTCATGGCTAAAAACTAAAATGAATGTTGGTAAGTCATGCAAGCAACTGGAGATACACGGGAAAAAGACTGGTAGAATTTACCATCTGCATGGCATTTTGCATGGCTGATTTTGGAGTCTGCTATTAAGTATGGTAAATTTGACCAACATATGGTAAATGCAACGTACCTTGTAGTGAAATGTATCAACACGTAATCTTAATTTACCACAAGGTTTCTTTGTATTCAATTACCATATGATGGTAAAATTTACCAAACTTGATAGGAGACTCTAAAATCAGCTATGCAAATGGTAAATTCTACCAGTCTTTTTTTTCCGAGTAATATAGTAAAATATACTACGTATAACTAGTTATATAGTAAAATATGGACTCACTTCTAAATTTTGAATCTGCTTTCCTATTGTAATCCCACTAAATCTGAGTTATCCTCTATTCGCAAACTAATTTCTGAAACAAACAAAAAAAGTACAAAAAGTTAAATTTCAAGCATAAGTTAAACATAAGTATAAAATTAAGTTCACTCATGCATAAGCTTGTACAAAAAATGCTGGGTATTCCTCCTCCTCCAAACCCTTGTCGACTTTGGGGAAATTCAGACTGAAAAAGGAAGACTCCAAAGTTGCTAAATTTTTCCTCAGATTTTGTTCTATAACTTTCTCCAAAGTTAACAACATTTTCCTCCAACTATTGCAAGTTCAATAGGACGACAACTATAACTCTCAGAAAAACAGTACCCAATCTTTTTTCTGTGCATGAAAATAAGCTACATTTAATTTTTCAACTGGTTGCGTTGATGAAAACTTAAGCAGAAGACGAAAATACACTTCTACTCAGTGAGAAGAGGTTTATTTCCGCTCATTTAAGAGTAAAAAGAGGTGATGTGAACAGCAAACACTTCTGGAACGACCTCTTATTGTTAGTAAATGTGAAACCAATAAGGAAAAACACTTCAGCTTTTCCTCTTCACTATGGACAAATACATTTTTTTTTAATTAATTTACTTCTTATTTATCTATTTATTTGTTTATTTTTATCGCATAGTTTCTTCCATTTCCATTGATTACTTTTCTCAGGTGGACACTTGACAAACTCGTTTTGCCCGCCACAAGACCTAGTCTCAGAGGGTGAGACAGTTACTTCATCATCCCTTGTTTTCAAATTTTTTTCTACCATGCACGTAAATTATTTAAAAACTTTGTATATAACTTTAGTATTGCTTACTTTCACAAATATGTTCTGTTTCGATGATGGATAAACTACATTTTAAATTAAAAAAATATCTACATCATCAGAAAGGAAACACGGAGAGTGACCAATCGTCTGACATTGATGAGTAGTCATGAATGAAACGGAAAGGACCCAAGATTTGAAGTGAAGAAATGTCATGACGTTTTCTAATCAAAGCAACAAAGCTTTTAAAAGTGTCCAGGGTACGCGGGTACGGGGGCGGAATATGCCGGACGCAAGTTCAGAGCTCGCGGACTCGGCACGGCTCACGAGTCAAGTTCGGAGACTCCAACAGTCGACTAAGAAAGTAGTTGCAGTAGTCTGTGTGTCCGACCTCCCCGCCCGCGCCCCCGTCTCATTATGTAAGAGGATATCGGATACTTCACTTCTGTCTCTGTTCTCGAACCCGGATATTCTGCATTCGTCATGGATATCCTCCTGAGAGTACGATGTCCGCCCGTATTCCTCAATGAGAAATTCTTGTGTAACTCCGCCCCCCTTCATCTTACGACACCGTAGAATCATCGGACAGATTTGGAGCAAAAAACTCTTAGATTTACTCGCACCTAACACCTTTGATTCTCTCGTTGGGTTTTTTACATTCTACTCTCTTGCAGTGCTATTACCAAATCATAACCCCCAAATCTTCGTCCGCTTCGTTTCTGCCAACCAAACTCTGGGCAACTTTTTGAGGTCAAGGGCCGCTCTTACGTCGCTTACGTATCGCTCCGATAGGAATGTAGGAGTTTACGTTTGACCCGGAACTAGCCGGAAGATAACGCTGAGCATCTGACGTCATCTTTAATGTGATAATGGAATGGTATTTCTGTTCGGTGATGCAAAGCTTTGTATACTATGTTTTTGTTACATTGTGTCCATGGGGGTTAACCAAGACATTTTTCTAAGGGGGGGGGGAGAATATAAAGTTATCAAATTCATAGGGTTTTCTTTCTTTTTCTTTCAGACCCTTTTTTCTACTCCAGTGTTTCTCTTTTTTGTGATTTTCTAGGGGCCTCTGCCCTCTTCACCCGAAGTTGAGCACCCCCCCCCCCCCCTAACTGTAACAGTGTTGCCTCGTGAATTGCTATACTTATCAATATTTCCTAAATATAAACCACAGGAAGAGTTGACTCTTATAATGGGTTTTATTGAACCTCTGATTATTTTCTCATTCGTTCAGTCGTCAGCTCCTTTTTGCTGCCCTGAAAAAAACGGGCTATAGATTAACTAACATCCCGTTTGTTAAAAAAATGTGCGACAGCCAAAATTAAGATAAATTTACATCCTTGGACTCAAAAGTTACTCGTTATTTCTACGTCCTAGAATGTAAATTTTGCATCTTTTTGGCTGTCACACATTTTGTTTTTTACAAACGGGATATTAATTCAGCATAATTTTTTTTTCAGTGTGCGGCTCAAGCTAACTCCAATCGAGTTTGAATTCGTCCCTACGCATTTACTTTCCTTTTTTCTCTTTTTCTTTCTTTTTGTCTCTTCCAAGTTTTTCCTCTTATCTTAAAGCCGAAAAATAGAAACGAAGATGCCTCGTGATTTGCCACGTCATTCCATCGATCAGGCGGATTTAAAAGAAAGGATGAAAGCAAGAGAGAGAGAGAGAGAGAGAGAGAGAGAGAGAGAGAGAGAGAGAGAGAGGGAGAGAGAGAGAGAGAGAGAGAGAGAGAGAGAGACGTGGTTCAAGGAAACAGAATTGAGAGCCCTAATAAAAGTCGGGGTTTCTTTCACTCTGGAAGGCAGGCGAGAGGAGGAAATTTGTATTTCTGGGAAAAACTGACGATGCTATAAACGATAAGCGCGCTCGTGTAACTGACTAATTGTAACCAACGAATATCGTGCGTGCGAACGATATCACGTGAAGAATGTCGCGGAAGAGATGAGGAAATGTCAGTGCGAGCGGAGTGGATACTTGAGTTTTTCTTCTTCTTCTTTTCCTCTCCCTCCTCCTCAAACAATAAAAGTGTAATTCGTCCATCCGAACTATCTTCTTGAGTCGCGGGCTGACGGGGAGATTTACAGTCGACTCAATTTCCACGGTCTCCTGACCCCGTTCATGGGGACGATGCCATGTCACCGACGCACCGTGATCTGAGATTGAAAAAAAAGTGGTCCCAAATCCGTACAAAAAAATAAAGAAGGAAAAACCTTTCAAGCTTAATTTAAAAGCTTACGGTGACATTTCTAGGGTTTAATTCACTAGGTAAATGTGTGGTATGTTATTAAAATTTGTCTAAAAAGTTTATAAATCATAAATTGATGAGAAATTTACTTTCTTATTTTTTGCCACTTTTTGTCAGGCTCAGACCACTGTGTGCCACAACGCGACGCGATACCATAGCGCGCCACAGCCAAGCCAAGTCAACAATTGACCGCTCTCCCCGCCCTCTCGAATCTCGACAGCAAGAACAACAGAAGAGGGAACTCTGCAGCAGTGACGAAAAATAAAAAAAATAAAAATAAAAAAAACAAACACAATTCACCTCACAATCAACGTATTTTCCTTTCGTTTTTTTTTACCTCCCCTCCCCCACAATTGCCTCCGCCCCCGCCTTCTCCTTAAACTTCCCCGCGTGCGCGGCCGTGCTCTATCTACATTGTTGTCGTTCGCAAAGCGTTTCCTTTCGTAAATCCGACGTCTCATTTAACTGAGTCACTGCTCCGTAAATACACATTAACTTCCACTTCTCCCAGGCCAATTCACTTTTCCTCTCGGAATCGCAACCAAAATGAGAGTGATGTCTGAATATTTTCTAACTCATATACTTCGTACACAGAGGTTTCCCGTTTGTTCACAGAGGTTCCTAGTGAGAGTCGTCAAAGTAAGGGTATGCGATTTTTCGATTCATCGGAATAGACTGCATGGTGATGTGAGCAGAAGAGCGCACATTGGACGGTTTTAGTGCGAAATCAAGGTTTAGCCAACAATGCACTCATCGGTCGCAATCAGCTGCGGGGGGGGACTCTGGAGGCGTTTCAAACCATCTCTCTTACTCTCTTGTGACACCTATATACAGCCATCCCTTTCTATAGTGTCAAAATTCATATACAGGGATTTGTTTCGCGACATTTTCTTATACAAAATTTCATTAAAATGTCTCGAGAAATGCATTTCTGCGCAAAAAAATAATAATTAAAAAAAAAAAAAAAAAAAAAAAAAAATCACGCAACAAGTATCTGTATACAATTTTAGCGATGAGTGAGATAGCAGTACAAGGGGGTTACGTGAGAGTGAGAGAGATACATTGGAACGATTAATTAACGAATTTTTTTATCGGATGACGTCATCACTAAAACCGTCTAAAGGGAGGGTTAAAAAGGCTCGGCTCCTTCAGAACTCTAGTGTTTAAACCATAGCTCTTGACAGTTTTGAGGAAATGCTGTTACTGATAATGCATTTGATAGGAATACCATAGTTGCCTGTCAAACCTGCCTGAGAATCTCCGCGGTTCACATGTTGTTGTACTTGTGGTAATATTTCTAGACTTTAGGAATTATTTTGTTCAGTGTGCATTCCTCTTAAAAAGAAGTCACGGGTTCAATAGACTCGTTTATTTTCCCATCCGATGCCCATTGCCCATCTATCCAGTGGGATCTGGTCCAGTGTCCATCGAACCGTCTCTCTCAGTTCTGATGGAGCCCAATGGATTCCATCCGCTGCCCGACTATCAATCCAGCGGCCTCAGCAGATTGGTTAGGCTTTCTTTGTTTACACTTGTGTTTACAAATAGTGAACCCTAACCTCTTCAACGTAATTGGTACAAATCGACAGAAATGCTTAGATAGACCGATAGTCTGATGGATTCCATCTATTTCAGTCTGAATTCTCGATGGATCAGTCCGGCAAAAAGGAAAAGAAACGCATATAATTTGAAAAGGGTAGAACCCTATGATATGACCCGCACCCTTCAAGGTTTACCTATCCAACATTCTCGATGTAGAGGACAACGAACCCTCATACCCGGTTGGCTCTGGACCGGACCAGACCTCAGTTTTCCTTGATTAAAACTAGACCTTACCCTGAGACCTCTGGAGGCAAGCGTCTAAGTGGCCGCTTCTTCACTCTTCAGCCGTTATTTTCTCTCAAACTAGAAAGTAGCGGATTAGTAGTTATTTATACATAGGCCGACGACTCGTGGTTCACTCAAGGTTGCCAGATTTCAGGTTAAAAGTCGTATATATTTTACATTGAGTATTATGGGAAATATTCGGCATAAAAACCGTACATTTGGCAATACCGGGTTCTACTCGCGCGTCTTTGGCAGCACACTAGCACAAAGAATACACATTCACACACCGGCATTCAAGGAGATTGACTGAAGAAGGGAAAAAACAGAGTTATTCATCTTTTTTCTTTCTCTCCCTCGGCATGAATGAAGAAAGTAAAAAAAAAATAAATAAAAATGTGAGAAAAACAAAGTAGGCAGAGAGAAAAATGCAAAGAAGCCAACAAAAGTATATAGTCTTGGCTCCCGAGAAACTATACACATGCACACTCTGCACGGTAGCATGAATACGAAATCTGGATCTTTTATTCTCAAGGATCCCTCTTCCTGTGTTGCCATTTCTGTGATATTTTTAAATGTCAGAAAGCACTTTCCATACGCGTGCGCTCATTCATTCATACCATATTTAAGTAAAATAGACTGCTAGACTTTTCCTTTAACCCACATATTCCCAGAATTATGTCAAATTTGTAGGCGTTTTTCTAAAAAAAAAAAAAAAAAAAAAAAAAAAAAAAAACACTATCTTAGAATTGAAAAAATGAAAAAAAAAAAAAAACAAAAAACAATGTGAGCTTTTTTTGCCCGGTCAACTGTTGCATTCTGAAAAATATATCCCAAAGTTGATTTTGAATCAAATTTGTCTAAAACTGTAATGCCATTAAAAAAATAACAAACAAAAAACACAACACGTAAGTCATTAACGACCCAACAGGCATATATGGGTTAAGAACGCTGGAAGGGACCCCGGACCACCTTACAATTCTAAGCGACACCCCTGGACTCTCCTTTAAAATTATGAGGGAGCACCGGCACCCCAGACCCTAGTAAATAGTTTGCTGGAGATTTAAAGAACCACCTTCATGATTCTGGGGGACACCTATAGATTTCTCATAAACTTCGTAATCCCTCACTTACGGTCTTTAGGTAACGTACATGTTAATTGCAACTACGCAAACATGCTTTTTAAAGTGGGCTGGTTGTAGATGATTTATGTCAATTTTCATCATAATTCCAACAACAAAAATTTTGAATTATGAATTTTTTCGTCCCATCCGTTCCCATTTTCCCAGTGGAAAATATTCACCCTCCACAACTTTCTTTAAATTTCAAATTACAAAAAACAATGGAAAAGAGTCAAAAGATTTGACAGGAGAAAATTAGACATTGTCAAATTGCAGAAATCGATCACTTCTGTTCAGTATTATCTCCATATGCACCACTGTAACAATATAAGTGTGTGTGTAAGTGAGGGGCATTGATTTAACTAAGGGGTGTCAGTTTGAGTAAGGAACCAATCAATGTGGATTCTCCGCTGACACAGATTTCGAGCCCGTGACATCAGCTGTGATATAATCGTCAACATTAGGTATCCTCTTTCAGTAATCGTCACCGATAAATTATAGCAGCAGGAAAAAGAAAAAAAAAACCACAAGACTATTGGTCAAGGAAACTTTACGGGCGCCATCGCTATTGGTCATCAGGCGTTTGAATTTGCTGTAAGTTCTCGAGTATAGGTTGCAAAGATCACACAGAAATGAAGAGTTAATGATCGCGCGTCGAAGTTAGCAGGTTAATTATTTTGAGCCACGGTCTGATGATGAGCACGCGCGGAGGAGTTAGTTTGATTCTATTCTACATGGCTCATTGTTCCGGTCGACTGCGAACCTAAACCTAAACGACTCGTTAACCTACTTAATATTGCCCCCTTCCCTCCTCGAGTCCTCCTTCAACTTGGGTTTCTTTCTTCTTTCCCGATTCCGATTTACTTTCAATGTTTATTCATTTATTCTGTCACCCTCCTGCTCCTCTCATTCCGTCTCATACACATTCAATTCAGTGGCGTAGCGTGCAATTTGGCAACGTCGTATTTTTGCTATTTAAACTCATGTAAAAGGTCGAATTCGAGAATGTTCACCAAACACCAAATAGTTCAATCTTTTCAATACGTTTAAATGTAAAAAGTTCAACGTTGCCAAATTGCACGCTACGCCACTGATTCAATTTTTGTATCGGCCTGCAGGCTGATTTTTGAAATTATGGGGCTGTTGAATTTTTTTGCTCTAAGCGATGTAACTGTCGATTTTGGTGTAAAAACCTCAAAAAATATCAACGGCAGCACTCAAAACTTCCAAAATCCACTTCTAAACTCCAAAATCTACTAAAAATGGGAGATTCCCATATTTTATGTACATAAAAAGTGCGACAACAATCATTCTCAGAACTACAGACAGGTCCTCAAAGTATATACAGCCAAAAGGACACTAAAGTGAGAGTTTAAGAATGTTCGATTACGGGAAGATAAATTTGCATAACCAATAAAAATTTTCACCAAGGAACTCGAATTCCTTTGAACTAAGTATGTGTGATTAGTGAGAGATAAGATGTCTCGACATCGTCAAAGTTTTCAACCAATTAAATTTCTGAGATTTCAAAGCCTCGTTCTGTAAAATTCTCTGGTTGCGCGCATGTACGAGAGACTTTCAAATGAGCTCTTTCCTGCGCATAACACCATGATTTTGCCTCAGTGTTGTTGTACGGCTTTAGGCGGTGGCGTCGCGTGCAATTCGGCAACAATGTATTCTATCCATTTAAACTCACGTAAAATATCGAATTCAGGGGGTTCACAGTGCACAAGGAAAATTCGATATATTTAATGAGTTTAAATGGAGCAGTTGCATTGTTGCTAGATGGCACGCGACGCCACTGGCTTTAGGCCATTTGCGGAGAGAGAGAGAGAGAGAGAGAGAGAGAGAGAGAGAGAGAGAGAGAGAGAGAGAGAGAGGGAAGAAGGACAAATTCCTGGATCCGCTAGTGCTTTAGGCCGTATAACTCTCATAAGAATCCACAGCTGCCGTTTTGCGTATAGTTAATGGTATTTTTCAATTCACCGATGATTCCGCCGGATAAATAAGATTACACGGTTCAGTTCAGTCATTGGCGAAGAGTGCAATCTGACAATATTGTATTTTGTCCATTGCAACTCATGTAAAAGGTCGAATACGAGGGCGTTCGGTGAACACCCAGTCTCAGTGGTTCGATATTTTTCATGGGTTTTAATGGAGAAATTGCTACATTGCCAGATTGCACGCTTCGCAACTCTGAGTTTAGTGTATGGCCGACTGCACGAAAATATTCTGATCTGTACTATTTTCTCAATCGGTCCAATCGCCGTTAAATTTTGAAAATTATCCGCACATTTTTTTTTAAATCATCGATGACTCCACCAGTGAAGAAAAGATTACAGATTATAGTATTTTCTTGCTGTGCAGTCATGCACTGAACTTTATGTGTATAATCGTTTCTCGACCGATGGAATCATCGGCGAATAGGGCAGTTGCAAGGGTCTGAAATGTTACGTTTTTTATAAAGAAAATGAAAGTACTTGATGAGCTGAGTACTAAGATGCCTTTGATTTCTAATTACGTCCCTTTGTTCCGAAGATTCAATTTTGGCCCAAAATACATTGTTTTAAATGGGGATTCCGCGTAGTGACGTCACTAAACCCACAATTTTTTCAAACTTTACACGTGTGTATCTCCAAAACCTGGACACTTGAGAAAAAACCAAAGCCACCATTGTTCTCAGCTCATCAAACACTATTATTTTCTTTATAAAAAACGCAACATTTCAGACCCTTGCAACTGCCTCATTAAAAAATGTCATTAATTCTACGCAAAACGGGTGCCACTGTAAGAATCAATGTAAAATATAATATACGGCTTTTATAACCTCAAATCCGGCAACATCACTTTGCTCCCAACAAATTTTCTTTTATTTTTATATCAGTGGTCATCTGCGTATCTTTCGCTGAATATTTCCAACAGATAATAAATTGATTTCAGAGAACGCACAGGCATATAATACAATAATTTTTAATTTTATATTTTAAGGCTCTCAAGGGCAGTGAGGAAGGAGTGGTGAAGAAAAGGAAGATGAGGAGTAAAAGGACAAGAAGAAAAGTTAATTAATTAATACACACATCCAGCCGTAAAAGGGTAAATGTTAAGAGTTCGTTGACTGATCGACGCTCACTTTCCCTTTTAAAAATTTGCTTTTATGAATGAAAGAGAGAGCGATGTTTCTTGAGACGCGAACCCTCCTAATCTGGCAATTATATGTGTGGCGTGTGGCATGCCGCGTGGTCGTCCAAATTCATTCAACAAATATCTCGCTTCCCTCCAAATCGTTAAATCATAGTCTTGTTTTTGATATAATCGTTAATTTTGATCGGCACTCCACAGAGTCGACCCTTTTTTCCTTCTTCTGAATGCCTCAAATTGAATTACCTGTTACTTTTATTTTAGCGCTCATTATTTATGTACTCGTTTATTCATTCGACGTAATTTACTCGACCATCTATCCAGCAGTGGCGGCTCGTGCAATTTAGCAATCATTCTTATTTGCTATCTAAACCTATGTAAAAGTATCGATATCTTGGGAGTGCAACTGTACCTCCAGAAGATCGATTGTTTTATGTGTGTTTAAATGGAGAGAAAACGTTGTTCATATTGTGCGAGTTGCCTCTGCTATCGAGTGATTTTGTTTGCATTTGAATGATGGTTTTAATCTGAAGATCGAGGAGCGGTGACTCGCCGTGCAATCTGGCGTCGTTGAATTTCGTCTATTGATCCCCGTGAAAAAGATCGAACTATCAAATTTGCAGAAAAAACTTTCGAAATCGACTTTTTGCATGGAATTAAGTGTACATATTACAATGTTGCCGAATGGCTTGCTACGGTATCATCGATAAGGTTGCCAAGTCAAATTTTGTTTGCATCGAAAATTATAGGTTTTTTTTATTTTTTATTTTTATTTAAATCCAAGATTAATTTGAAGATTATAGCCACCGATACCAATGCTTTATTCTAAAAGGGGCCTGCAGTTGTTTCATTTCATGTCTGTTCCATGCTTTGTGACTATTACTATTAATGATTATATACTATAATAAATAGATATAGTTGTGATTTTTTTTTTTTTTTTTTTTT
Organism: Trialeurodes vaporariorum; assembly: GCA_011764245.1. NCBI lineage: Eukaryota > Metazoa > Arthropoda > Insecta > Hemiptera > Aleyrodidae > Trialeurodes > Trialeurodes vaporariorum. The sequence goes on along the minus strand of VMOF01000111.1, from coordinate 86,830,999 downwards.
TTTTTTTTTTTTTTTTTAAAATATGGTATTGGGCCACTTTTGCACGGAACGGCTGCGTAGTTGAAATAAGCCACGACTCCTTTAATTCAGCTCACTTCTCTTGAATTCATTTCTTAGAGACACGTGTCTTGACATTAATGCCTTCCTGATAATCTTCGGCATTAAACGAGGCATGGCTTTTCAACTTTTCCTGACTCGGTGCAGTTAAAATTCAGTTAAGAATTGTGTTGCCTTTCGCATCAGAGGCGCAAGGCACTCGATGTTACAATCGTCATTACTCGTTGCGTCGGAGGATGTAATCTTTGAATGGAGCCACGCGGGTTTTCAATCACGGAAAGCTGTAATTCCGATTCCCGAGCCTATAATTTTCATCTGCGATAAATGCTCTTTAGAATTGACTTTATGACTCTGAGCTGTTGCTGCAGGTATAACGGTACCGAAATGGTAGTGGCGTGTTAATGCGCGGCTTTGGCTCATAAAATGGGACAACATAATTTTCCTGACATAAATCTCCCTCTCTCCCCTCCACTCCTATTTTTTTTTTCTTTCTGGAAATCGTAAAATTATGAGCGCGAAAACCTCACAATTAATAGGATGCGCGTGATGCGAGACAAGATCACGTATAAATGCAATAAACAAATTTCAAACTATGTTTTCTTGGTTGGAACAAAAGCTAACCACAAAAGCATTCTCCTGAGGAGATGGTTTAATGATCTTTTATAAAGTGATTTAGTTCTGGCGGAAATTGAGCAAGCAATCAAGCATTATAATTAATATTTGAGCTGTGAAAAGCTGAGGACTGAGTTTGTAGTCGTCTGCTGATTTCTTCCAAAATCCGAGTTAAATTCCAATTTTACTGCGAAATGCTTTTTCCGTGATTTAAAAAGGGCCCAGATGGTATATTCTGGAGTCCCTTGATGGAAGTTTTTGAAGAGAAGTACCGAATCGATCTCAATGAGTTCTGATTGTTTGTTGGTTTTAGGCTTAGAAATTCAGAGGGCAACAGTAAAACAAAAATGTATTAGGTTCGTTGCGGATGGCATTAACTGGACTATCTTTAATACAGCAAGCACAATGTGCATAAAATTGCAGTATTATGTTATTTACTTTGCAAGAAAGTAGGTATTAATAACTGATCCAAGAACCTACCACCACACACCTTCATTAGTCGGTTTGCTCTTGAAGAAAACACAAGAAGCACTCTAAAGTCAGTTTCAATGAGTGCAGTAGTACCGTGAGTTTCTCAGACCATCTTTTGGGTTGCATAAAATAAACCTATTTGCAAATGAAGGTATAGACTGTGCGCGATAAAAATGTGAGTTTCCCTTAAAGCCCCACATCAAAATATAGTCTAATCTTTGATACGATTATAAAGTGAATTTTTGTTTCTTCTTTTTGCAAGTATGAATTGCCTGAACGGATGGAATCATTGGAACATGAAACTGAGAGAACCAAACCGCCGATATTAGTGAAGAAGTTAGAATCGAATCTCCAATCGACCATGAAAAATGAAATATGAAGAAACCATGAATTACTCTTTTTTCTTTCTTAAGAGAAAAGATTTTGAACGCGTCGAGTAAAGCGTGCGGCCTGCAAAACCGTTTTATGCAAACGATAAAATCAAAAACATCGAGAGAGAGAGAGAGAGAGAGAGAGAGAGAGAGAGAGAGAGAGAGAGAGAGAGAGAGAGAGAGAGAGAGAGAGAGAGAGAGAGAGAGAGAGAGAGAGAGAGAGAGAGAGAGAGAAAATAAGAATAATTGAATAAATAGAATTCACCGTGCAAAATTCCTTTTGCTTGTCAAGGTGAGGATGACCTACATGAAGAGAAAAAGGGAAAAATAAGAAAAAAAAATTTGCGCACGCTTTTCAAAAGTGTCGCGGTTTTTCGAGCTCATCCGAGGAATTTGTCGTCTAAACCGACGCGATTCGGAAATCGAAAGTGTTCGACGGAAAATAATCCGTCCAATCTTTCGTATGGGAAAGGAACGTGCGTTGCCACGACGAGATTCCTGTGTTGCCAGACTTCAGGTTAGAATCTTTACACTTTACATTGATGAATATGCGGAAGATATAAACGGAGCAATACATATATATCTAGATTGGTGTGGCAATGAGTTAGGCCGTAGTTGGCATAAGTGCTCTTAAACTATATAAAAAAAAAAAAAAAAAAAAAAAAAAAAAAAAAATATGCACCTTAACCCTTTAGGAACAGTCGATTTGAAATTTACTCGCTTTATTTGAGTGGGTAGTTAAATGCTCCTACACCGCGGAGTTGGTTTTGCCTATACCACGAATTGAAGGTGCTAAACCAAATCTTTGTGAATATCTACAGTTTGAATTTATTTTTAGTGCCCATATGAAATGGAAACTGAGTGTGATTATTACTGGGTAAAGAAAGTATACTTAGGCTAACCTAAAAATCCCTCTCTTCTATCACGGCAGTTATAATCACTAAACTGCAATTCTAAATCAATGTTCTGCTAGGCTCGTTGGCAAGAAACCCGAGGACATGTCGAATCTGGCAACATTGCGAGCATCTGAAAGTATAAACCTCAGGGGTCATAAAACAGTCGCACTGTGTTAAAACACCAATTAATTCCACTCATAGTAGAGAGAATTACAAGAAGAGCCCGCATATGACGATGCAATAGAGTAAAGACGTGGCCATAGCGACAAAGCTGTATGCGTAATCTTATCGCTCTTAATTTTTTATATTAATTTTATTAATATTTCAGTGAAACGCCACTGACCATTCATAACTAAATCTAATTTGTTGATTTATATCTGAACCGACTTTTGATTGGCGGAAATACCTCTATGATGCCATCAATCAGTGTCGTCAAAGAAATGAGGTACGCCGCGCCGCCGCGCCGACTGTAGATTCTGCACGGAGACTCAAACGCTGGGGCAGCAAAGTAATTCATACACGGTCCATCTGAACTTTGAGCTAAGTTTTCTCTGCGAGGAGTGAGTTTCGGACTTTTCAATGGTCCCATCGTAATTTCGCAGCAATTTACAATTGATAATCGATTTGCCTACAGCAAAACCACGTAATGAGTTTCATTATATATAGTATCTTGAAGGAAACCCCATTTGGGAGAATAGACTATTCCAGTGACTCTGATGTTTTCACAAAAGTTTGTACGTTGGGTTTCTAACCGCCATCTTCTAGCTCTCTTATTCTCGTGCAACCCTCCCTATAGATATCTTTCTTTCACTTTCTAACCCTAAAACTATATGTTTTTGTTGATTTTTAGTTTAGAAATGAATTCAACTAGTCCTTTGGTTGCTATGTTTCGTCGAAAAATCGCGGACAGTTCTGATTCTAACGGTCTTTTGAAACAAGAAATTAAGTTTTGGAGAGAGAGAGAGAGACACTAACAAAGAGTCACGTGAAAATGACAGAGCTAGAAGATGGCGGTTATGAACCGAATGTGTGTAATTTTATGAAAACATCATGTAAACCGGAACGTCACTAAAACTGTCGATAGTCAGGTGTTAGTCAAGCGAGTGCCAATCGGTTGTTTTTCTATAAAAATAGCATACACAGTAGCGTTGCGTGCAATTGGGCAACCCTGCATTCCGTTCATCTAAACGCATGCACTTTATCGATTTGAGAAAATTCACTGTGCAACCCCAATCTTTTGACCTTTTTAATGCTTTAAATGGACTGTACACAATGTTGCCAGATTGTACGCTACGCCACTAAAGCACAAGACTGGGGAACAGCTGAGTTGAGGGAACGGTGGCAAACTGAACAACGAACTCACATCTAACCGGCCGCGGTGTGGTGCACCGGTCCTCGGCCAAAAACCATCACAAATACGCTCAAGCGGAAGACATGGTGCCTCCTCTTAGGTCAAAGTAGAGGGGAGGTGGCTATTTCCTCGCAAACATTTTCTCTCAAGGTCCAGATATTTGTGGTAAAATAATGAGTTTTTTTTTTTTTTTTTTTTTTTTTTTTTTTTTTTTTTTTTTTGACGGCGCCTACATTGTGAAAGAGCTCAGTCAAATTGGGTGCAGTTTCGCATCAGTGCCTTTTCTATTTCATTTAAACCCATGAAATAAATCGAACGGCTTAGTTTTCTCTACAAGGAGTGAGTTTTGGACTTTTCACTGGTCTCATTTGTTTAATTTTTCAATATTTCGCATCAGGTTTGATGGTTCAATGGGGCTCTTGCAAACTTTTTCTACAGATGATCGAAGAGTTGGCTCTTGCATACAAAAGCCACTTTCAGAATCGGGCACAATGGTGAAGCTACGCAGGTTTCATGAGAGATTTGAGACTTATCTCCGAGTTTCCTTAGAGCTACTGACAAATTAGACCGGAATCTCTCATGATACTCTCGCAGCTCCGCCATTACACTGAAAAAAAAAAAAGATTACCAGAAGCATGTAAATGTGTGAAAATATGTAAAGGATAGCACAATTACCAGAATTCTATAGTTTTCGTGCACCATATTTCTTGAAAATTTTGATTCTAGTTTTATAACCATATTCTGGTATATACACCAGAATTTTCTAGTCAAAGTACTAGACTTTCTGTGGTTCACATATACCTATGTTTCTGGGTATATTACTAGAATTTTTGGATTTTTTTTTATCAGTGTATGTAGCTTCGCCATTACGATCTTGCCGTTACATCTAAGTTTACTACTGAATTTTAGACTTTTTTTTTTTTTAGTGATTTTCGCTGGTTTTTACATCAGATTCAACCAAAATCTTGTTCCAGTGTGAGTTCCATTCTGGTCAGTTTTTTCCTCCTCGACAAAATTGGCAGCGCTGCCTTCGTGCGGTGCGGTCTAGCCGTCCAGTTCGTCAGCGTCCATTTGAAACTGCGTGTTATTAACCTTCTGAAGTAACTGTTTTCTAATACTGGACTCTCGCACTCCACACGCTGCACGCTACTCGCTACTTGCATACTCACACACTCACACACTCCCAAGCGAGCTCTCCTCTTGCTTGTGCAAAAAAAGGCGTTCTGGTTCCTTCGCGTCTCATCGCTAAACGCGAGCGCGCGATCTTGAGCAAAAGAATGTAATGTGAAATGTGGAAATGCCTCGCATGTTCTAGAAGAGCCTTGCCCCCCCCCCCCCAATTGACTCCTTATCCATCCATGATCATGGTCAAGGGACGAAGAGACAGAGAAGCACAGAGGCACAGAGGCCGACTTTCAATCAGTGATGCCAACTTTTGCATAAGAAATACACTCAGTTTACATTAAGGGGAGTCGGACGAGGATTTCGGTCAAAATTTTGAAAAATTGTTTTTTCAGCTAATCTTGTTCCATATATATTCAGCTTTAATTTAAGACCAAGTTCACTTATTTTTGATAAGTAGTCTACTCTTTAAGAATAATTTCATTAAAAAAAGAAAAACAGAGTTAAGTGCATTATGCATTTAAATTGTTTTTTCCCGGAATTTTTAAATTGTGTTTTCCCCCAGTTTGTGTTTTTTCACACAAAAGGTACATTTTCTCAGGACCTACTCAACCGATTTCGAAAAACTTAGGCTTGTTTGATTCGTCTTTACGCCCTGCCCAATTTAACACGGGTTTTTCTCAAAATTCTGTTTGCCTCAACTTTTATGAGCTTCACAATGCCCAAAAATAATTAATTTTAGGAACTAAATTTTAAAAAATCATAACTCTTACAAAATTCAATTTTTTTCATTCAAGTGTGCAGGATAACAAGACAAATCAAACAAGCCAAAGTTTTTGAAAATCAGTTGAATAGTTCCTGAGAAAATGTTCCTTAAACATTGATGGTTTAACATGGGCTGAGATAGGCCGTCCGACTCCCCTCAAGTGTTATTGAAAACAATAGGGCAGTTGTAAGAAACTGAAATGTTGTGTTTTTTTGTATAAAGAAAATGAAAGTACTTGATGAGCTGAGAACAAAGTTGCCTTTGGTTTCTAATTCAGTCCCGTTGTTCTGGAGTAGAGATTTTAGCCCAAAATATACATTGTCTTAAATGGAGAATTCCGCGCAGTGACGTCACTACGCACACACTTTTTTGCAACTTTACACGTGTCTATCTCCAATACTGGGACACTTTAGGAAAAAATCAAAGGCACCAATTTTCTCAGCTCATTAAGTTCTATAATTTTTTTTCATGAAAACACAACATTTCAGACCCGTGCAACTGCTCCATTGTGATTGTGAATTCACTTGTAAAATTCATGCGTTTTGTCGGAGTGAAAAGATACTTTAAGGTACGTGGAAACTGATGATAGTGCGATGGAATTTGAGAAAACGGCTCGTTTACTAGCACGAATCAGTGGCGGCTCGTGCGATTTGGCAACAGTGTTTTTATCCCATTTAAATACATGGAAAACAATCGAAACTCGAGGAGGCTGCCAGCCTCCGCTTGAATCGATTTTTTACCTAAGTTTAAGTGGGAAAAATGGATGGTTGCCAAATCTCACGGGCCGCTACTGGCATGAATGGGGCTCTTGAAAACTTTTGCTATAAGCAAATAAATAGTCCAATCTTGTGTAAAGACCAGCAAAAATTACGAAAATCACACTAAGAAAGTCTAAAATTCAGTAATAAACTCACATAACTACTATAACGGCAAGATGGTAATGGCGGTTCGACGCAGGTATCATGGGAGATTCCTGTCTATTATGTCACTTTCTCTACGGAAACACAGAGATATGGCTCAATTTAGATAGGAATCTCCCATGATACCTGCGTCTCTCCGCCATTAAGCCCACCTCTGAGAGTTAATTTCGTGATTTTTTAGTGTACTCATCGTCATTTTTACTGGTTTTTATGCAAGAATCAACTCTTCAATCCCCTACAGCAAAAGTTTGCTAGAGCCCAAGGTTATAGATTAAAGAGGTATGCTCATCTGACTTCGCGCCACAAAGTCAGTAGCGCGCAGTTCAAAATCCAGATCCAAGATGGCCGGAAAAAGCAGAAAACATTGTATACTCTTTCCAGAAAACATCGGACTATTTTCTGCTTTTCTGGAGAGGGAGCCCAATGTTTCCTGGAAAGAGTATACAATGTTTTTTGCTTTTTCCGGCCATCTTGGATCTGGATTTTGAACTGCGCGCTACTGACTTGGTGGCGCGAAGTCAGATGAGCATACCTCTTTAATCTATAACCTTGGCTAGAGCCCCATTTGCATTCGAAAATTTGGATCTGATTTCTTATGGGTAAAAATTTACGAGAGTGGGCGAGAAAGAGCATTTGTTTGGATCCAATTTTGGTTTGTGACGTCATCACTAAACAGGTATATTTTTTTTTTGCCAAAGCCGGCAGCATTGCTTTCAGTTGTTCAGTCGAGCCTCTCTCCTTGGACTACAACTTTGGCTCCCTCCCCATCGCTCCATCATCGGGTGATTGCACTCCTCACCGGTGCAAGTTCAAGTTTAGATTGTTGAATGTTGAGTTGCGGAGACTCGCTCTCCCCAAGATCGCGATCGATGCAAACGCAAACGCAAACGCAATCCCAACGCAACGGATGACTTTAACGAAAGCTTCGCGAGTCTTGAGAGTTACGCTGACGCCCTCGCCCGCGCCGGCAAAAATGACCCATTCTCGCTCGAAACGTGCGCCGAAGCTGCGATTCACGATTCACCTCGTATTACGGGTGACGTCACAAGTCACAACTATAGCGGCGCTATATACATTATGTGCCTCGCATTGGTGCGGTATACCCCAGCTAGACAGCTTTCAAGACAACTGTTCCATCCGAGCTCCGAGCTAATCAAATTTCCGTAATTTCCACCCGACTGTCGCACAGTGCATGCACTATGGTCACAGAATAATACAATCAGAACGGAAACTCTGTCGGATTTTGAAGCAAATTCATTTCGCGTCCGCCATGTTGGGATATATAGGATGTTTTACATCTGGATTCGCGCTTGAAAAAAGCAATATAGGACATGATCCGCGAAATTTTCATTCTGAAATGCCATTAGAATAAAAGTGAGGCCGGAAACTTAAGATTTCTTTCCAGAATTTATAGAAATAAATGAGTTTCAACACAAACCACACTCGTCCGCCATATTGGGATATAGGACCACAGCGTTGCCTATTGGTGCCGTTAAATTCCAAACTTGATTCCATTGGCTCTTATGGGAGTTTCCGTTCTGATTGTATTATTCTGTGCTATGGTCACAGTGTAATATACACGGAAAATATGAAATTACGAAAAAAGCAATGGGTCTGTTGCGTCCCGTGTTTTTTTTTTGTTTATTTGTTTTTTGTTTGTTTTGTTTTTTTAACTTGGTTGAAATGGTTGATGCATTCACTAATTGATATTATTTTTTATTATTATTATTATTATTATTATTTATATTATTATTTATATAAGTGTCAACAAAATGTCGCTGTGGTCGATAGCCCCGATTGTGGGGCTGACCAGTTTATTTTATTGTAAATATCTTTGTAGAACACTTAATTTCAATAAAGCGTTGGAAAAAAAAACAAAAACTAAACACCTGATTTTTAGAGACCTTCTATCAATCAGATTGATCATCACTAACAACGTGTAACCTCAAACAAAAGACGCAAAAAAAAAAAAAAAAAAAAAAAAAAAACCGTTCTTGCACCCAGATCAATGGAGCTCTTGCAAACTTTTGCTGAGAGAAAATGAATAGTCCACTCTGCTGTAAGAACCAGCGAAAATCACGAAAATCGAAAAACTAAAAGCCAGTAATCAACTCACATAACTGCTATTAACGGCAAGATCGGAATGGCGGTTCAAGTCAGGTATCATGAGAGATTTCTATCTAATTTGTCACTTTCTCAACGGAAACAAAGATATAGATATGTCTCAATTTAGATAGAAGTCTCCCACATTACCTGCGTCTCTCCGCCACTAACCCCGATTCTGAGAGTATTTTGTTTTTTTGTGTATTCATCGCCATTTTGACGGTTTTTTATGCAAGAATCATTTCTACCATCCCCTGCAGAGCTGCCGATTTGCGTAGATCTAATTACATTTTGAAATTCACCGAAGATTCCACCGGTTGAGAAAAGATTACAGAGTTTAGTTCAGTGTATGACTGTAATGCACGAAAAAAATAGCGTCTTTTATCTTTTCTCAACCGGTATATTTTAATTAATTAACAGCGTTTCTACCGATCGAGAAAAGATTGCAGATCAGAGTATTTTCGTGCATTACAGTCATACATTGAATTGAACTATGTAATCTTTTCTCAACCGGTGGAATCATCGGTGATTTTAAAAATGTCATTAAATCTACGCAAATCGGCAGCTCTGATCCCATGTAGCAAAAGTTTGCAAGAGTCCCATTGAGGAACTGCGTTACCACGATTCGGTTGCTGTTCATTAACGTCTCAGACCTCATTGTTGAGGTTTGAAGCACATTCACTTTCAAAATGTTTGATAAACTAACTGTTGCAAACGCACGTTCAGAAAGAGCCAAAATTCATGATGATATGTGACATAAACAAGGCTCGTGAAAAGGCTCTTCGAAAGTGAAGCGCTGCTTCAATTTCGAATCGATTGTTTTACACATAATCAAATGGAGGGATGACATTGTTGCCATATTGCACGAGCTGCCACTGCTTTCAAGACCAATTCCAATCACAGAAAACACTTTAAACAAGTAATTAAAACGTAGATTTTTCACTTGAGATATTTAAATTAAGCTTAAAAGGTTGAAAACAATGATTTTTTATGATTTTTTGCCATTTTTTCCCCCGATCTCAGACCATAGTGCGGTGGAGTCGTCTTTGACTGTGAAAAACAAAAATTTTGGGCATTTTGATAACTAAACAGTGATTCTATACCGATTGAAAAAAGATTACAGTTGTGAGTATTTTCTTGCAATACAGTTGAAAACTGAACAGAGCTGTGTAATCTTTTGATCAGCCGGTTGAATCATCGGTGAATTAAAAAAATGACAGTAAATACATAAAATGGCAGCTCTATGACAAACTTGAAAAGGAGTAGCCAATTTCGGAGCAATGTAGTTGTAGGAATTTTTGATTTTGATTTATAACGTCACTCGAATTTTCCTCACAATCCTGGCAACACTGACGAGGAAAGCACTTGAACTTAAATTAGGGCGGTCATAATCGAGACCAGGCATCTCAAAGATAAATCAAGATACGGAAAATATGGCGGATGGTACCGGCAAGAGGCAAGTGTGAGCTAAGCTTCAGCACTCATAGGCTCTATCAAGCTCAGTTCAGTACTAGTGAGCATATATACGGCACGGCACGGTCGTCCGACCAGACTAACCTAGATTAGTAACCAAGTGTGAACTGACCGGTGACCAATGTCCATTCCTGCATTCATAAATTTCAAGCGTTGATGTCAAATGGCGACAAGTAACTTTTGTGTATTGGAGTTGAGCATTATGGTTTTAATGAAAGCTTTTGAAGGGCCTGTAAATTGATACTGAAAGCATTGCGACGCCAGGAAATCTTGTTCGTAGGCAACTCTAGAATCGTATGATATGTGTCTAGTGTCCGGGCAGGTAGATAGGTTTACAGATAATTTGAAAATAAAAGCATACATTGTCAAACGAGGTACTTATGTTTAACATGTATTGGAGACAAATTACTCAAATTGTAAAAAAAAAAAAAAAAAAAAAAAAAAAAAAAAAAAAAAAAAAAAAAAATCAGCCGTGGTTATATAATAAGGGAGGGTTTTTGTCAACGCTCACTTTGTACAGATGAAGAGTCAATGACAAGAACGATAAATGTCTCAAAAACTCATCTTCGTTTTGAAGGAGAAGTTATGAGCAATTTTTTTTTTTTTAAATTCTTTTATTGTTTTTTGTTTTATCACTTTTTCAAAACAATTTAATTTCAAACTGCACATGCTCTTTTTAAAATTTATGTTTTTACATTTTTGGTACACGTAACTCAGACTCTTTTAAATCTAAAGCTCATTTTTTTTTTTTTTTTTTTTTTTTTAAATGTTCATCTTGAACAGAAAAAAAAATTAACAATGCATAAATAAGTGAATTTGATTTTAATTCTAGAAAGAATTAGCCAAAAACAATCGTTTTTTCAACACATTTATTTTAAAATAAATTATAGTTTGAAATTTTAATTAAAAAAAAAAAAAAAAAAAAAAAAAAAAAAAAAGAAGGCAGTTGGTTAACTTTGTTCAACACGTCACTGTTCATATAGATTTGTTTATTATTTTCAATGAAACTTAGCAACATTGCCTAAAGGCCTCATATCCTCCACGAAACGGAGCATTAAGCTTCACACAGAGCTGCATACTGTTTCCGAAAAAAAAAAAGAAAAAAAAAAAATGACAAGCAGAACCGGAAGTGATCACTATCTGAATACGTCTCATCTGAATAATTACCGTTGTTTACTTCATGCGACTCCCCCCCCCCCTTCGCTTACCCCACCACTATCTTTACCCCTCCCCTTAGATTCGGTTATTTTGGGGTCATCATAAATGAATAATTTGAAAAAAAAAAAAAAACTCTTAAATCTCAATGCCTTTTACCCTCTCAAAAAAATATCAATCAATTTAGTTTGATTTAATAACGACGAGATGTCATATGCGGACCTGACTTTATTCCAAACAGTCTTGATACTGATTTCTCTTAAAAAGTAGACTTCGTATTTCGTGGGCTCTCAGAATTTAGAACTGCCGTTCTGTGCATAATTAATGCCATTTTCCAATTCATCACCGATGATTTCACCTGCTGAGAAAAGATTACACAGTTCAGTTCAGTATGTGACTGTATAGTGCACGGAAATATTCGCATCTGTAATCTTTTCTCAACCGGTGGAGTTGTCGATGATTTCAAAAAAACTTGCAGATATTTTAATAATTAACCGGATCTATCCATTGAACTAGAATCTAACTTCAGAAAGGTGAGACCTTAAACCTTGCGTTTGAGATCATGTTTTTTTATTGACAAGGGGAGGCTCAGAAGTCGCCGCCTCCGATTTTGAAAACAATTGCACGAAAATGTAGCTAAAGTAAAACTATTAGACCCGTGTTGCTCACTTTTTGCCAATGGGCCTTCCTAAAGCGTTAGGAATTTGTTGAAAGTTGCCGAAATTCACGTAAATATTCGGAACGCTCTCCGCTCAGGGTTTTTACGTGAATTTCGGCAACTTTAAAAAAATTCCTGACGCTTTAGGAAGGCCCATTGGCAAAAAGTGAGAAACACGGGTCTAATAGTTTTACTTTAGCTACATTTTCGTGCAATTGTTTTCAAAATCGGAGGCGGCGACTTCTGAGCCTCCCCTTGTGAGTCACAATCGAGATATATATCGAAGCGATATATCAAACTTATTCAGCGACGCTACACTAAAAGCAGAGACAATATGTAATAGAGAACAAGCACCATCTATCTTGCCCTTGTTTGCGCGCGGTAGCAAATTTTTTTTTTTCGAAGTCTCAAAACACGGAAAAAAAGACTGGTAGAATTTACCTTCTGCATAGCTGATTTTGGAGTCGGCTATCAAGTACGGTAAATTTGACCATCATATGGTAAATGCAATGTACCTTGTGGTGAAATGTACCAACAGGTTATCTTAATTTACACAGGGTACGTTGCATTTACGATATAAGATGGTAAAATTTACCGCACTTGATAGGAGACTCCAAAATCAGCTATGTAAATGGTAAATCCTACGAGTCTTTTTTTTTCCTTACAGAAAATCGCAAACATGGTCCATACGTTGACCGATGAGAAAAGTTGTTGAGGTTTTTACCTATTGAGACCGAAGCATCAAAATTGCATCAGTCAATGTATGGACCAAATTGGATGATGCTCCCTTTGTGAATGCCTGTTGAGCTACAAAAAAAAAGGTTAGCCAACATGCGCACGGCTGTTGCGTGGTCTCTATTATATGTTGTCTCTGGCTAAAAGCGTATATTTGTATCACGTGAGATTATGATTTAAACTCACACTGTATTCTTAAAAAAAATCAACAGTTCGAGAAAAAGTTTGATGTTACACGTGACCGTGACCCAGAAATTTCATGCGTTTATCCCAAAGTGCGATGAAATGAAATGAGAGGCGCAGAAGGCGGCAGGTAAAAAATCCGGATTCAAAAATGCAAATCGAGCGTTTGAGCCGAGCCGGTCTCTCGGGATCGATAATTATAACTGTAAATCGGAAGAGAAGCGGCCGATTAACGACCCGAAGTAACCTTAATCGCATTCACTTTAGAGCAAAGTGACCTCCCCCCTCCCCCTCCCCCTCCCCCTCCCCCTCCCCCTCCCCCTCCCCCTCCCCTTCCCCTTTCCCCCACCCACCCTCCTTTTTTATCCTCTCCATGTCTCCACACCCAACGTATAGTATCTTCTTCCGTAGTTCGCTATCCTCAAAGTCCAGTTTTTCTTCTTCTCCTTTATATTTTTTTTTTAATTAATGAGTTAGCGCGATGCATATACGCTTAGCTTAAGGCCCGAAAAACTGGAGGGGAGATAGTTAGCGCTGATTTAAATTTTAAAGTACTCTAAAATAAAAATATCACCCTGTTTTTTTTTTTTTTTTTTTTTTTTTTTTTTTTTTTATACAAGACTGTTTGTCTATATCTACCTGCCAGAGTTGGGAAAATAGGAGCAGAATCGTTTACACGATTACTGGGTAATCGGTAATAATTGTCAAACCTTTGGATGGTAATTAAATACTGTCTTCACAGATAAATAGTAAACTTTAGGGTCATTTCGATTACTTCCAATTCTTTTATGACTAAAAAAAACTTGTAAAAAACGAGCCCTGATTACCGCAAAATCTCCCTTCGAAAACACGACGATTACGATTCCTCGATAATCGTGGAATCGATTACCACCCCCATTTGCCCAACTCTGCTACCTGCTAAATCATTTCGTTTCGTTTCGTTGAGCAGAAAATTTTACGCGGCGTTTAATCAATTGAGAGTCTTCTATTGTTTTATTAGCTTAATGCAAAACAGAGACAAAATGACAAAAGCAGTCAACGAAACACCATGTCCCAAGGGTCTGGGACCATTTTACTTCATTTTCAGATGCATTCATTCAGAAATGCCTGTTTGAGCGAAAAATCTCATCCGGCTCGCGTCTTGACGGCGCCTCTGTCCCCGATCTCTCTGTTTTTTTTTTTTTTTTTTTTTTTTTTTGTGATCACTTGAAATAACTTCGCAATTAGTCCGGTCGAGAAAAACACGGTTTTCGATTTGGGAACCCTCTTCAGCGATAACGATCGCTGTTCCTACCCTTAATTGTCCCGGTCGTCGACTATTTGTCTTTTTTCCTATCATTCTCGGGTTCTAGTTTTCAAGGTCACCTCCGTGATCACGTTTTTGATGTCATCGGATGCGTTTATGTATACGAGAGCGATGAAAAACATCAAGGTTTGAATGCACCAATGCAGAGGCGAAGTAAGCGATTTGGCAACACTGCATTTGGACAGTTTAAAGCCATGAAGACTATCGAACCAAAATGACTATCGAATTCGACTTATTGCATGCGTTTAAATGGAGAAATTGGAACGTTGCTCGATAGCACACTGCGCCACTGAGCACCATCTAGGTCATATAGTTCATGGATTCATGAAATTTTCTTTCCCTCATTTAATTTTACTGGATAGATTCGTTGGAAACGAAAATAAACGTACCTAGAATTAGGTACGTTTAAAAAAGGGCTAGAAACAGAATTTGTTTGCCTTGCTCTTTTGTTCAAGATTATCAAGAGCAAAGAGACAAAATTTCCTTCAGCCATTTCTGTTTCTAATATTGAAATAATTTTATATTTTTAAATGAACCATATATTTGGATTAATTCCACATTAGAATATTTTCCCATTCGGAATGGAATTCTAAATTCCACTTGCAAAAAAATGCACGTGTCTCTTAATTTAATTGTTCTCTCTTATGTTATCAAATTATAAAAGGCGTTATCTTTATTCTGTTTATATTTTTATCTCCATTGTTTTGTTTTTATTTTATTTTGTTTAAAGTTCATTTTCTACCAATATAATTGGCAAAGCGTGCTCCCTAGGAGCGTGGCATTTCGTCCATTTGAACCAAAAGAAAAGGTCGAATCCGATGGTCACCGATCCCTCGGTAGTTCGATATTTCTTTTGGGTTTTAATGAGCCAAAGGAACGTTGCTAGATTGCACGCTTCGCCAATGCTACCAATGAAGCCTGGAACACCCGTAGCATCATTACCTTCCGACGAATTCAATAGAAAACAAGCAACAGAGAATTATGAAAATGAGATGGATTTAATAAAGCCTCGTATCGCATCGTGGCGAACCAAGCGTTAAATTTTCAATTAGCTCAGCAAGTGCCCGGTAAGCTCCTGTTACGTGCAGCGGTTCCTATTAACGGGAACTCCGCTTTACTGGCTATCTCTTCTCAGGTCCATTACAATGGCGTGGTATACAATTTGGCATCATTGCATTTCGTCCATTAAACCCAGCGCAAAAGGTCGAATTGAAGGTTGTTCACCGAACAGCTAGTCGTTCGATCTTTTTTGCGGGTTTAAATGGACGAACTGAGTGTTGCCAAGTTTGCACGATGTAGAAGAGCATCAAGCTGAACAGGGACAACACTTTCACAGCTAATTTTGTTTTTTTTTTTTGTTTTGTTGTTTTTTTTTTTTTTTTCAGAGGGTGAAACCTTTAGGACCTTCATTGCAACCGCTTCCCTTTCACCCCCCTCCCCCTATCTTCTTCAGTTGTTGCTGATTCTTTATTTTGGGACATTACCCTATTTTGCTTCATCTTCTTCACAAGGGCGAAAAAAATAAAAACATTCGATTGATTTTTTGAAAAGACAAACAAAATAATTAATGATGTTTCAAACTATTTTTTTTTTTTTTTTTTTTTTGTGAAACAGAAGAACAAGTTAAATGGATTTAGGAGAAATCTTCGGGAACAATTGTATGCTGGTGGTTTCATTTTTTGCCTTCTCCCCTAATTTTTTCCACGTCCTTTTGGACCTCCATCTCTTAATTTTCTTTTGTTTTGCTAGTACTAGCCTCAAAAAACTACAAATTTCATAGTCGAAACAAGAATTTAATTCGGTCTTTTTGATACTCTGTTTCGTAAAAAAACAGTCTGTATGCTTCACCTTTTTTAACCTCCAAAAGCACAAACGATAACGCGAACGAAATTACCTACACATTGAGATTGTTTCAAAATACATGGGTTCAAACCACAATGAATATTATTTTGAAGCAAAGGTCATTCACTGCGACAAACACAGAGTGGTGTTTTCCTACCGCAGTTGTAATCTTTGTTTGAAAGGTAACGTTTAATCAGGAAACATCTTCAAATCCTGGATGGAGTTGTTATGAATGGGGCAGTTGCAAGGGTCTGAAAGGTTTTGTTTTTTATGCAGAAAATGAAAGTACTTGATGAGCTGAGAACAAGGATGCCTTTGGTTTCTCATTAAGTCCCATTGTTCCGGAGATGACATTTTGACCCGAAATACATTGTTTTAAATGGGAATTCCGCGTAGTGACGTCACTACGCCCACGATTTTTTACAACTTTGCACGTGTGTATCTCGAAAACCGGAACACTTCGGAAAAAACCAAAAGGCAACATTGTTCTCAGCTCTTCAAGTACTATCATTTTCTTTATGAAAAACACAAAATTTCAGACCCTTGCAACTGCCCCATTCCTTGCAGTAAAACGACTGATATGCAACTTTTGCAAGATTTGTCTAATTTATTGAACGTTGACATTTAAGGTTAAGAAAGTTAGACTAAAATTCGCTCCTCTCTATTATAAGGCTAAGGGGAAGATATAATGTTCAAGTAAATGCAATATTAAATTTTCTGTTTTTTCTTCTTTTTTACCGCCTTTTTGCTTGATGTTGTCGCAAGCTTATAGCACTTCAAAAGCTGACATTTTGTTTAACAATTCCCCGATTAAATACGAGCCAGTGTTTATTCAAAAAAGAAAAAAAAATGAAAGTAAATGCCACTTCAGGACATAATTCCTCGTGCACACTGCACACCTCTCACCCACCGTACTATCAACTGATTTCGAGTGACGTTCATTCAGAAATTTCGAAAACGGATCTGTTAATTAACAGTTAATTAGCAGCTATGGGTACACGCCAGTTTGGTAAACACAATCGAGACGGTCTGAAATAAAGACACATAAAACATCATGTCAGCTCTTCCGAGGAGATACTAATGTGAACACTCAATGCTGTTTTCTTGAAAGAGCAGACATGATGTTTTATGAGTCCTTTTACCAGAGATCGGCTCAATTTCTCTAGCTCATCGGCAAATCTTGCTAGCGGGTGGCCAAACTTTCTTGTCACCTCACATAGCAGACCTGCATTGGTGCCAAATTTGGCGGGGAATCATTCCTAAACATTTAACATTGGGTTAGATCAGCAGTAGCCGTATCGTATGCTTGACGATTTTTCAATTTCAAATACAGATAAGACGTTGAAATAAATTTTCAGGAGGCAAATCAATTGAGAAAAACAATTATTTCATTGATGCATATTTTAAAGATTGGTTGCCTCTGTTAGAGTTGTTTAAGGATATCTATACTGTCACACTCTGTCCATTTTAAAATAAACGTTTTTTAATATACGTTCAATAAGTATTTTTGCCCACAACTCAGAGGGCTGTTAAATTTCAAGCTAATTTTTAGAACTCCAGAAATTGTCTTCTTCTGGTTTTGGAGATTTTTGAGTTATCTAATCTAGAAGTGCGATATATATTGATGTCTGAGCTCAAGACAAACCTAAGTAGAAAAGAACAGATACTCAATTGACACCCCCCCCCCCCAAATAACTCGATAATTTAATACTTTGATTCAAATACGAGAAAAATGATAATCTATTGTCAGCGAGCCACTTTTGGTTCGAAGCAACTTTAAAGTTAACATTTATTTTGACAACGACCTTTTCTTAATTTTTATGACGGAAATAGTTGATGGCCTGGTTTTTCATTTCCAGCGTAATTAATCCACCATTAACTTAGACTTAGAAAAAAACAAAAACAAAAACTTCAGGATATCTTTCCTAGCTCTCAAGTCTGGATGGATGTATCTCTCGCGTCTCATGGATGGTGCCAAATTGTATACAAATGTGAAAATAACACTCAGGTGTAAGGCCAAAGACCTCTGTCTGTATGGAAGAGTGAATTGAAGAGATGACACGCCATCACTATAGTGTCGAATTCGATATGGATATCAATGATGGCGGCGCACAGACACAACAATGACATCAATACAACAAACTGATTGAACCGATGTTGCCAAATAACAGGTTATAATCCGTAAATTTTTCACCGATTTAATAAATAGGAAATATTCAGACTGCAAGGCAGTATAGATCTGGCAACAGTAGCTTTTACATTAATGGCAACGGTAAACGACTCCTGTGTGAAGTTCATCTTGAAATAAATTTATATTTTTGTCGGGGTATTGACCTTTCCCCCTCCCCATTTCCTTCTGGTACTTTCGTTTCCTCATTTCTTTGACTTTTTCTTCACTTTTACTTCGGGAAATTTTACCATACCTTCATTCCTCTGCCAAAACTTTGGGAGAGCAAAAATGAAAGGATATGATGAAAATACATAACAAATATGAAAATAAATGCGGAATACCGAGCGTTATCTTCATATTTTTAACAGATACAACAACGTGCGACACAGGTGCGTAGAGTGGGGTCAAACAGTGTGGGTGGGGGGCTGGAACCTGACGACCTTTAGAAATAACCTAACGCGGCCCGCTTTTTTCCCGATCCCTAAAAAAAATGGGGAAGCTGAAGCCGCCCCTAGCCTTTATGAAGCTACGCGCCTGATGTGACGTAGAGTTGCATTCCAGACTTAAAGTTTAAACACGCATTATAAATTAAAAAAAAAAAAAAAAAAAAAAAAAAAAAAAAAAAAAAAAAAAAAAACTATGTCACTGGGCATGAAAGTTTCCAACACCATGAATATGATCCTTTATTTTATTTTCCAAAGGGAAAAGGTTTACTGTAATAATTATTTTTTCTGATAAGGAAAAATTGTCATCCTCTTTCTGTCTTTTTGGTACGTTTATCTTAAGGAATGCGTTCGTTTAAAAATCCTCCACACACCAAGGATCACCTAATTAGTTTGAATAAAACCAATGATTATCCATAGCAACACATTGCTCAAAAATCATTCCGAAACCGACACCAATTGGTTAGAGATCTGTAGTTCGATCGTTCGATGAATTCACGGGCACGTCCAAAAGAATTAGGTCGTAAACACTATCGAGCTGTGCGTGGATTTATAAAGTGAGCTGGAATGAAATCAAGATGCTTAGGCATGCGAAGGTATTAAAGCGCATCTCTCCATTAGATTTGGGTTGAATATTTACAGTTCACTTGCTTTTTTATGTCAAAATAATGAATGAAAAAAATAGCGGCGGAACATTGTTGCCAAATAGGGTTGGAAGACGGGCTTAGGGCCTAAAAATCAAAGAAAGGGCTGTCCGCAGACCATCTAATGGTTAAAAGGGAAGAAAAAAAGGGGGCAGTAGAAAACGATAAAAAGTTATTTTTAATAATAATAAGAAAGCAACGGTTTAAAAATCACCGGAAAGGAACATCAAAATAAAATTACAGTAAATAAACCATAGCACAATCAGAAAGTAAAATTTTGCATAAAAAAAAATGAAAGAGACCACACACTCCTCCTCTTTACTATTATGGAAGATAGAAATCCGATTTTAAATAAATTTTCCCTCTAAGGAGTGAAAGAGGCAATGACATTATTTGGATGAACATTGATCAGGTTTTTTTTGAGCCGGAGAAAAAAAAAAATTACATTTTTCCTCAGGAAAAAAATCGTCAACAGTATTTTTTATTCACTGGTCACCTGCAGGAGAAAAGGAGAGAGGTGGGTTGAAAAAAAAAATGATATTGAAAAAAAAAAAAACAAAAAAACAACAACAACTTCGTTTTAAAAGGGCTCCTATAAATAATGTTTATCGCTTTACCTTTTTAATGTTTACATTTTCGCACAGACACATAATTGAATTTTGCGGGCCAAATGACCGGCCGGCCTGGTTCAAGGTTTGGCGTATGAGGAGGGGGGGGCGATTTAGCCTCTTGTTGAAATTTGGATTTTCTTTGCCTAATACTAAACCTGATAAAATTATAGTTATCAACAGGTTGAAAAAGCAATTGGGCGTAAAAGAAAACTATCGAAAAAATCAAATAATCATCAAGAGGCGACCAAAGAGAAATAAAATAAAAAGAAAAAAAATATACAAATAAAGTGAGAAACAAGAAGCGAAAGAATATTAGAAGAGAAAAATAGATTGATAAATGAGAATAAAATTTCATTCGCAGCCTCTGATTTGGGTATGATTTTAATTTTAATCGAATCCCTTTAATTTGCAATTAGAATATTTAAGAAGGGGGGGGGGAGAAGGGTGTTTGAAGCTATAATCAGGAGACTTTTTTTTTTGGAAAAAGTTGACCTTTCAATCAAAACTAAAAAAAAAGAGAGAGAGGAAAGGAATCAAACCGATAGAAAAGGAATTAGAGAAGCTAACGCAATTGTAAACACTGATCCAAGAAAAATGGGGGTTAAAAATGAACGGAAACGTACCTGTGTGTCAAGAATAAAACCACTGGTCACAAAGTGAACTGACACTAAGAAATAACATGAAGAAATGTTACCATGAACTTGAGTATATATATAATGACCTACTTTTTGAGGCACTTGAGAGAGGGGGCCTACCCATCCCAATATCTCCACTATGGCATCTCGGTAGTTGCTCTCCTGCCCGATCGCTGCGCTGCGTTAGTTTGTCTCAAGTTCCCCTCTCCTCACATCGCATCGCGTCGCGCTTCTCATTGATGGCTGATGCATTTTTCATTCTTGGCGTTTGAGACCAAACTTTTTTCTGCCTCGGAAATTCGCCTACGCTCAAATTCTTCCCATCCCTCCCTCACCTTTTCCTAATTCATGTCCAATCTTACATCGCCTTTATGACGAGTTTTAATATAAATGCCATCTTTAAAAAACCATCTGTAATGTACCTACTATATATTTTTTAACCGTCCATTTTTTTTATTTGATTCATTCTGATCAAGGAGTCGAACCGGCCGAAAAAAGGTTCAGGTTTGGTTCGGCTTCAGACATTTTCCAAAATTTTGGGTCGCGGTTTGGTTTGGGTTCACGAGGAGTATTTGGTCCGTCATTGGTTCAATTTGGCAAAATTTTAGGTCCGGGAACCGGTTCAAAGCCGGTACGGCAGAATTTAAGGTTCATGAACTGTTTCGGAGGCACAAAATGACTAACTTCATTTCGTTCTCAAAATTAATCATGACTTTTTACGATATTTACCTTTCTTACGAAGTCAGTGCAGCCATCCTGATGAAAAAAAATTGTCAAGTTATGTTTCTCCGTATTTAGATTAACCCTCAAGGCTTAACCTGAATTCAGAGAAACTTGTTACAAAAATTGCGAATCTATTTACTTTTTTACTGGCAAACATTCTAGAGTAATAAAGATCGATTCTTAAAAAGACCCTTTTTCCGTAAAAAGATCCTACAATAAAAACTCAGGATTCTTTCGTCACTTCTCGACCATTTGAACGGTTCAAAGTATGAACCGTCTGTGAACTGGTATTTCCTCGGTTTTACTCGGTCCCAATTTTCGGTTCAGGTTCGGTTCAGGATCAGGCCATTTTTAAAATTGAGGTTCACGATTAAGTTCGGCTCAAAAGTTTTCAGCGGTTCGCGTTTGGTTCGACTTCCTCCCGGCAAAAAAAATGACGTTGAATGTCCTCAGGGCGTCCGGAGGACATTTGAAGGACATTTTGAAAGAGTCTTGAATTGATTTGAATTGCCTTTTGATCTTGAAAAGGTGATCAGCGAAAAAAAAATATTTACGGATTTTACGTCCAAATCACGATTTTTTTTTGCCGTGCTGATTCTGATACATTTAAAGAGTATTCACCCTATGTACTTTAAACTTAGGTGTAAGTGTTTACAAAATTCTCAGCCGGTAGATAATGTCGGAGAAGTTCAACAACTCTTTTGAATTCGAAAATCGGGATGATATCATTTTTGGATTCATCGAATTTTTTCTCCTCTGAACTCTGAATCTGTATTGGTACGCCCTTGATATGAATAATTTACGACAAAGAGTTCAATTCTTCCATGCATATCTTATATGAATTAGTGACGCAGTGGTGGCTCGAGCTATTTGGCAAAAAAGGATTCCCTCTATTAAAACCTACATTAAAAAAAAAAAAAAAAATATTTGATAAGGCGCAGGCGCAGTGGTGACTTGTGCAATTTGGCAACAATGTTATCCCTCCATTTGATTGTACGTAAAACAGTCGATTCGAAAGTGAAGCAGTGCTTCACCAGCAATCGATTGCTTGTTGAACATGGAGTCAAATATTCTGTGGACAGTGTTGCCAAATTGTTCGAGCCGGTCACTGATAAGGCGCAGTGCCTCATCTAGAATCGATAGTTTTGCTTAGGTTTAAATGGCAGAAGAGCAATGTTGTCAGATTGCTCGAGCCGCAAATGAATTGACAAGCCCAACGGAGAGGAAAATTCTTTCCTGTCGGGGTACAGGACATTGGACAAGTCCAACCATTGGAGAGGAAAAAAAGCAAACAATTAGCAGGTGATCTATGGCTCCAAAATTAAAGAATAATTGAGTTATTCACTTATTCAGGGGTCGAAGTTAATTGAGAGTTAAATTATTCGTAAAATATTCAAAGTGACGAGGGTCGTTACAACTTTTTTAAGATTTTTCTATACCTCAAACAGTGCTTACATTTTTATCGTGGCTGTAAATAAAAATATTGATTGAGATCGAACCCCCCCCCCCCCTCAATACTCTTTTGCAAATATACCAGGGCGCTAATGTGACGTTTCAAACCTGAAAACTATATCACGGTCGACAGGGTTGAAAAGTGGATTGTTTTCGAGTGAGCCAATTAAAGCTCGCCTCCGCTGAAAATCTTTCAAAAATCCCGCGTGCATAGTTTCATACTTTCATGGAATCTCACTAATTCGAAGTAAAGGTCGTAGGATCTCTATCCTGAATTCCTTGGAGGCATACAGTTTTGGACACTGAATTAAGCTGTTTCATTTAAACTATAGCTCCTTAAATGTTGCTAGTGACCTCAAAAATAGACGCTTTCTGCCCTGAACCTTTTCAAATCTATCTCTGTACATTCAAGGAAAGTCAGTAAAAAGTGTACATCGATGAAGTCATTTTATAAATTTCAGTACCTAGTCAACAATGCATGTGAAAACGTTGCCATTTTTCGATGCAAGATGGAGCAATACGAACGATTTTAAAAAATACACAACTTCTCACGTCGATTTTTGATAAAACGGTAGTCATTTTTGCGGCTTGATCATTATAGTTATTCCGGCTTCGTTATAGCCATCTTTTGATGTGTAAATCTAATGGAAAATTTTACAAAAGCCACAACAACTGCTTGTGATGCGCCACGAGGATAAACCGTTCATAAATGTTTTCATCATGAAATTAAATTCAAAATGGTTTAAAAAGAATCGATAGCTTCCATCTATTTGGTTTGAAAACTTGGATCGATTTTCCTATGACCTGCTAAAAACATAACTTATATAAAGCTAATTTTCGCGACGAAGATATCCAACAAAATTATACAAAATCATTGCCAACTGGATCGTGTTTTTTCGGTGTTTTCAGTCATCGATGGCATCAATTCGATTTTGAATTCAAGTCTGGAGGTGAATTCGAAATCGAATTGATGCCATCGATGCCCCGAAAACACATCTAAAAACACAATTGAGTTTCCTCGAATATGTAGTTAAGTTGGTATTGTTTATGATATTCGATCGCGAAAATTCGCCTATAGTCGCTGCAACGATGTTTTAATACATCATTTCGTGATTTCCTTCCGTCCTCACCGAAAGTTCCAACGGATGGATGGATAACTGCTCAAAATAATAAGTGAAGTTACGAGAGGGAAAAGGCAGGAGAGCGGAACCAGGAGACGTTCGGTTCGGACGAGGAACTAACAAGGAAAAACAAGACGGAGACACACAAACAAAAAAGAAGGATAAAAACCGGAACAACTCCAGTCTTTCTTCATTGTCTCTCGTTTTATGAAGCTCGCATTCAAACATTTCCACTAATGAACGCTTTCCATTTTTTCCCCCTTTAATTTTTTTTTCTGTTCCCTCTTCTTCTCACTTTCGATTTCGAATTGAAGTACTTCGCCGAACGCGCGCACCGGGACTGCAACTGAAACTTTACCGGCCGAAAGAGCATGCAGAGAAGTCACGAAGCTCATGACTGCAGGTGATGAAGCATCAGAATATCAGATTTGTCCAGTCCTTCATTCAGATTTTAGAGATTTCCTCGAGAAAATAGTATCGGTACTTTATTTTTTTGAACGATATCTGTACTATAACAAATAATAAAAAGAAAAACAAAATGTCGACATCTTTAAAACCATTCACTGCGTGCGGTTCCTCGCATAAGAAACAAATTCTTTAACCTTTTCGATTCCAATTATAATTTCGTCTTAAACGCATGAATTTTCAGCTCAAAACAAATTATCTGTCTTGTATTGTATAACTATAATAAAGCGTTTAATATAGTGATAAATTTTAAATTTTCCCTTGATGCAGTGGATATTAACACACCGAAAAACAAATATTTGGTATAAAAGAAATCAAAGAACGAAGGTTAGAAGAAAGGGCACAATGCACATAATATATCAGTAAAGCTACTCTTGAAAGAACCCGTTATTGAATCTTGTGCTCATTTTCATGAAAGATTTTACTTGGTGGGTAGCTGGCCATTTCCTTGCTGCAGGCCAAATTGTGTCAGAAAATCAGGCGCACATAGTATTAAACTCACTCTTAAATCAAAACTGCGCCGAAACTGGTCATACGTTAATGCCGGCGTTGCTTGACAAGGTTTTATTCTTAACTTTTTGACAGTTTCAAAAAGACTCGAAAAATGGGGGTTTTATTTATTGTGAGAACACCTAAGATGTAATCCACATTGTACTCACACTTAAATCAAAACTTCTGAAAGAGTCTCAAATTAGATTAATGCCTCACGTGTCTTTTCAAGTTTTCATAATTACTTTTCGCAATAATTAAAAAAGAAAATATGTATTATAGACCCCCCCCCCCTTACGATACTGCGCTTGGAAGTAATTCGCTCAAAAACGGCCACAGGGTCAATGTTGCCAGGTTTGACTTTAAAACTTGCCCGCAATGCCTATGAATTTAAATGGGGGAGCGTCCGAAATTTTTCGCAGTACTGCCAAATTTGGCGAAGGAGATAATATGAATGGGTCTGTCGCGTACTTTTATTTAAAATTCGGCAAAAATAACGATGCGCAAATTAAGAACTTCCAAAATCCACTGACCAACTCAGGAAATCACTTCCATTTTAATCAACCCGCGCTTCACTAGACACCGTTTATCACTGAGATACAACTACATACACGGAACCACCGGGTTTATGTAAACATCAACATAACTCTCAAATAGTTAAATGTTGATACGGCGACGATTCTTGTATTATTTTGTAATCTTTGATAAGACAGAAAAGACTAGACAGCAAATGCAGCCAAAATTTCTTTCATTTAGTGGGAAATTCTATAATTTTATAGTTACCATCTTGTTTACATATACGCACTGTAGTTCCGTATATGTAGTATGTGTACATATAGTAGTCAGTGGCGGCTCGCCAGGTGAGGCAAGTGAGGCGACAGGGAGCCATCGCCTCACATTTTTTGAAGTTGGAGAAAGAAAAAAAATTAAAAAAATAACATATAAAGGTTGAAATGGTTATATTATTTCATCATCCTTTGTTTCAAAAGTCCAAAAAGTGTGAATGGAACATAAAATTTTCAAAAAAGTTTATGTGACGAGCGTTTCAAAAAAAACCCTGAGCACCTCTCATTTTCGTCGCCTGACCTCCACAAGCCGCCAGTGATAGTAGTATGCCGGTGCAAATAGTGTCTCGTGCAGCGCGAGCTGCGTTTGAACTTGAAGTGATTCCCTGAGTTGATGTATGGTTTTTGAACGTTTTCAATGTGTGCATCATTATTTTCACCGAATGTTACGTAAGAATCAAGATTCTATATTGTAGTTGCAAAAGTATGCAACAAATCCATTTCCACTTGTGATTTAATGTAAAGTGTTTATTTTTTTTTTTTGCGGAGCACTATGTGGTATTTGACCAAAAAAGCTGGCATAAACTAAAAAAAAAAAAAAGTCGCTATTGGGAAAAACTGTTGTGATATTCGGAATCTACATAGATTTTTGCATTAGAAACTTGTATTTAGCGGGTCTAAACTAGATTAATTCACCTAGAATCCACCAGGGGAAAAATCAGTTTTACCACCATTAAATTTAGCCTCAGCACGAGACTATAATCAAAGTAAAAAAAAAAGTGTTTCAAATGAAGTCAGAACAAAATTTGTGTACATGGATCGTCTTACTGAAGGTATTTACAATCAGTTGATGCCTATTTTATCCAATTTTAATTTGAATTTGATATATTTTTGCTACTTCAAAGTTTTTACAAAGAGTTAGGGATCCCAACAGTTAAAGAGTACATTAGAGAGGTGGCGGAAAAATACGAAGCGAGAGTTTTGGGTCATGTCAACGAAGAGGCGATAAAACTGATGGATAACAGTGAGACAGTGAGAAGGTTAAATCGGCGGAAACCGTTTGAGTTACTTTGCCGTTGCTACGATGAGTAAAAGTACTGCGTATAGTGGCAGCTAGGTGTTATAAACTGTAAGATAGTTAATTGTATATACTGTGAACTTATGTAAATGTAAACGTTATGTCTCAATTTAATTACTTAATTTAAATTTAGATTATTTAGTAATTGATTTGTATGTTTGTTTGTTTGTATGTTTGTTTGTTTGTTTGTTTATTTATTTATTTATTTATTTCTTTATTTATTTATAATTTATTTATTTATTTATTTATGTTTCTTTATTCATTTATTTATTTGTCTTACCTTTTTCACTTGTTATTTTATTTTATTTTATTTTATTATTTATTTATCTTTATTTTTGTTTGTTCAGACACAGTCTACACCCAACGGGAGTAGAACTATATTTATTTTGTGTTACTTGCTAGTCCAGCAAAGATATTCTGTTGCTGGACTAGCAGGAAAAGTTAAAAATTAAAATTTAGTGTAAGTTATAAATAGCACATAGATATACTCAAATGTATAGTAGGTGTAAGTTTAGTACTAAGTAATGTAATAGTACTGTTTTAAAAAAAAAAAAAAAAAAAAAAAAAGTTTTTAGCTAAAAACGTAAATTTTCCGATTTTCAAGAGAACTTAAGTTCAAACATCCTGCCACATCCCTCGGGTATATATATGAGAAATGGTAGTCTTTAGTGCGCACTAATAGGCCTTGAAGTCAGAAGTTGCGGAAAAATGCGGCTTTTCCGGGAAAATTAGTTCGAATTTTGCGTTTTTGCACGAAATTCTCGTTTTCACGTGTTGTAGAGGCGACGAGTGAAATTTAGCAACACCGTCCAAATAACTTGAAACTCACTTTCCACGGGTACTTTTTAACGTTGAATTCAAGTTTTGCATCTGTTTTTCAAAATTCGAAAATCCAAGATGGCTGCCGACCGATTAGCTGAAAAAATTACCGGCAGCCATCTTGGATTTTCAAATTTTGAAAAACGGATGCAAAATTTGAATTCAGCGTTAAACAATACCCCCAAATACCAAATTCCAAGTCATTAGGACTGTAAAAACAGTTTATGCCAACTTTTCCGGTCAAATACCACATAGTGCTGAGTATGGCAGCTGCTTTTTCGACACATTCGGCAACAAAGTTTAGGATCTTGATTTTGTTGGTTTTTATACGGTGAGCTTGAACGATGGAACTCACTACAAGGCGTGAATTTGGTTGACTGACTTTTTCGGCAAGCAGCAAGAGAATGTTACGCGCATTCTTGTGAGGCAGCGAAGTATCTCCTCATTGGTTACTGCGACGACGGTCGACGGTTGGCCTATAGTGAAAGTGGTAACGTAACCGGTAAAAGTTCACCAAATTATCAAGACACGTTTACCGCGGCTGCACCGGTCGCGGTGCGATGGTGTTAATGAATTGAATTTAATCGCGAAGCAAGTTATAAACATTTGTTTTCAGAGACCTCGAATTTTCACACGCACATTTCTTCGTGTGTAAATTATATGTATACCGAGTCCACAAGAGGCTCAAGAATGAAAGTGGTGTGTGTGATAGTGTCATCACGTTGCTTTTACTATACATTCTCCTCTGCGGTTGCTATTTGAAGAATTCCCTTGGATGCGATGGTTGAATTGGTCTAATGTTAGTTCATACAAATACTATGCAAATCAACGAGGTATCGCATGAGAGAGGGTGATACATGTTATAAATCCTATCTCAAAGTAAGGCAGCTTGAGCGATCTGATTCTGGTTTGTTTGCCTCAATTTTTTTTATCCTTAAATCAAAAGTTGCAATTAATCCAGTGGAAATTGGTTTAACCCTTTCTTGGATAGTGGTACACATGTGTACCATTTTATGTAATATGTGATTCAATGGAATTTAAAGGGACATTTTTCAAAAAGTTGTGTGACCCATCAAAGTTCTTAAAAAAGTGTCCTCTTTCGAACGGTCTAAATAAATCTCAAAAAAACTTAAATCCCAAAATGCGTGCATGAAAGGGTTAAAATGAAAGTGCAGTGTTTTAGAATGGCTATATCTGGGTACAGAATTTTAATAGAACTGCCCAGGTGAGAAAATGTTGCATATTTCTGTTATTTTGTCAGTTTTTTTTATCGTGCAAATCCTTCCAGAAGTAACAGTTATATCGATTTCTGTGTCGTAACCTTTATGACCAATTTCAAATGTATTTGTCCCATTTTTTTTTTTTTTAACTTTAAAGGTTAAAAAAAGTGAGGCAAACAAACCGACAAGAGATTTCGATCATGGTTGCCTCCGTGCAGCAGTGTTGCCAGATCGAGGGTAAAAAGCCGTATCGTCCCCATTTAAATCAATGTAAAACGTACGGCTTTTTCACCCCAATCTGGCAACACTGCCTTGCTGCCTCAACATAACGTCCCACAAATCCTCTCTATTGCTATATCTCGTCGATAGAAATGGAATAAATAAGTACATTTCTCGAGGAAATCAAAAATAGATGATGGAAAATTTTGATATTTGAAGGAGATCTCAAGACTAGTCCAATCATGAAATTTATTCCGAATCCTATCATTTTCCAACCTTAATTTCAAAATTCCTGCGAGCTGATTGTTTACTTTTACATCAAACTGTTAATTAAGAAGAATGGTCTAAAATTATAAAACTTGGCCGTTGCTATGGCAACCGCATAAATAGAAACCTCGCTTAATTGATTAATTGAGACCTATAAGTTTGGAGCAATCAGAATTCATTATTCTGTAAAAAAAAAAAAAAAACAAAAAACAAAAAAAACAAAAAAAACACCAATTTAAATCACAAAGAAAACCAAACCTTTGTCCATCACTGGCTGTTACTAAGATGAATCCCGACCAAAATTGACCTGGGAAATGGGGCACCTAGTGACGGCTTGTGCACTTTGGCAACAACATGTTCTCTCCATTGAGACCTAAGTAAAAAAAAAATCTATCTTCAGTAGGTGCAATTGCACTCCCGAGATATTGATACATTGATGCATTTGTTTAAATGGCAAAAAAGCATGGTTGCGAAATTGCACGCGCCGCCACTGGACACCTGTCGCAAGCTTTGCACTGGGTATCTCTCTCTATTTGTCTCCGGTCGGACTACACTTATATTTTCTTTTGGTATCGCCTACCTCCAGTGGTGGCTTGTGTAATTTGGAAACCATGCTTCATTGCCATTTAAACCTTTGCAAAAGTATCGGTTTCTTGGGTGTGCATTGTGCAATTGAGCCTCTCGAAGATAGATTGTTTTACAAAGGTTTAAATGGAGAGAACACATTGTTGCCACATTGCACAAACCACCACTGCTCATCTCCATATTTTTTAGCCAAAAATCGAGTGGCTGAATTAAAAGTGGCAAGGAAAAGGGGAGAGGGGCAGTAGCGGCCCGTGAGATTTGGCAACCATGCATCTTTCCCACTTAAACTTAGGTAAAAAATGCCTACCGGCAGGCCGGTAAGACGAAGTAGATTCCATGCTTGGTTAAATCATTTTTTCACAAATTTAAATATAGGTTATAATTTTTGTTGATTCTTTTTTATTTTATCAGCTGCTCAAAATCCAAATATAATTGTGAAAAAGATTATATTACCAACAGAGAAATGTGTAATCTTTACAATGCAAGTGAGAAATAAAAGCTAGGTTATATAAGTTTTTCACAAATTTCAATAAATAGGTTATGTTATGATTTTCTTTGAATTATTCAATTTTCTTTTTTTTTTTATCAGCTGTTCAACATTTAAATAAAAATGACCATGAGAAAAAGATTATAGTACAAAGATTGAAAAATTTGTAATCTTTGTAACGGTAATGAGGAATAAATCTGAATAAGAGCAGCTGATAAAACAAGAAAATAAATAAATAACGTACCTAAGCAACAGTGTACGTGTAAAACAAAGAAAGAGCAATTATACCAATAAACCATCCTTGTCTTTCACTTGTAAAATCCCATAAGAAACTAAATAGCTCGTAAAACACGTAAAACACAAGGAAAATTCAAGGAAAAGAGCATATGAACTAAAACCATCCACCACCACATATACTAAAATTTACAAATCAAAACAACCATTTCTTCATATAAAAACACTGCCAAAAAACCCGAAAAACACATCACTATAACTCGCTTACAACGCAAAACACAAAAAAATGACTCGAGTAAAAAAGTTGCGTAACAAAACGGCCAACATAAATTTTCCCAAAAAAGACGCTCAATACAAACACTCCTAAAAACAAACCTCAAAAACACATTTTACGACTCAAACACGGCCCATAGCGCGAAAACTAACAATCGGATTTACACCATCTTCGAACTCATCCAAGAAATAAACCCAACAAATAGTTGAGACAAATTTCAAGAACAAAAACCAAAAATTACGAACAGGATCGTGGGACATAAAAACGGTAAAACTGGCTGAAACATACATATAAAGATATATATATATATATATATATATATATATATATATATATATATATATATATATATATATATATATATATATATATATATATATATATATATATATATATATATATATATATATATATATATATATATATATACAATTTTCAACGAGTGGTATTTTCTCACTCAGGGGACCATGAAACGTGCTCATTTGATAAAATTTCCCGAAAAATCCAACATCGCACCCTCCGCAATAAGTAGATTCATGGAATCTACTTAAAATCGATTCAAGCGGAGGCTGGCAGCCTCCTCGAGTTTCGATTGTTTTCCATGTATTTAAATGGGATAAAAACACTGTTGCCAAATCGCACGAGCCGCCACTGGAGAGGGGAGAAAGGAAACAGAGGAGAAGAAAATTACGGAGGGTCGGATGGTCACTATGCTGACCGGTTGATCAGTTTTCGGGAACGTCGTCTGAGTTCCATCAAACGGTTCATCAATAAATACGATACCCCTCTTTTCATTTAACTGTGGGATGTGTGAACTACGTAAGGGAAAGACTTCGCAATGGATTCAGAGAGCGATTGTTGCCGGATAACTCGAACCAATGACACAGATCATTCGGTTCCGATTTGATTAGAAGATAAAAGAAATGAGAAGACGAAAGAAGAAAGAAAGAACTCGGTAACGGTTATGTTGTAACAACAACTGTCCTCTGTGTCTATTGTCCAGTGTCCTGGTCCGAACTGGAAAAAACGCGGACATAATGAATGTATTACGAGGTTTGATTAGTGAGTCTAAATAGCGTGGTGTGAAGTAGGAAATTAAGGAAACAAATGCCTTCTTTGTTGATTCTCCGTACGATAAGGTGAAATTGTGAGTGGATCCAGCAATCAGGCAACCACGCATTCTTCTCGTAATTTTCTGGTTTTTGTTTTTGTTTTGTTTTTCTCTTTCTCCCAAAATGAGCAACATTGGTTGAGAATTAAAGTCGTAATTTAAAAAAAAAAAAAAAATATTTCGCCGTATAAGCTTATTGAGTGCGAGTGATACTATGATCGTCTGCCTCACTGCACTATGGTCTGAGATCCAAAAAAAGTGGCCAGAAATCAGCGAAAAATAGTCATCAAAAGTCATCGTTTTCGACCTTTTAAGCTTAATTTAAGACTTTATGGTGATATTTAAAGTTGAAATTACTTGTTAAAAGTGTTCTCTGTAATTGAAATCGGTCTTAAAAGTTTATAAATGATAAATTTATGAGAAATTCACTTTTTGATTTTTGGCCAATTTTTGACAATCTCAGACCATAGTGCACTGTAGCACTTGCACTCATCGAGGCTCATGGGAATTTTCGTATTCCCTAATCCCAGCTTTATTTTTGAATGTTCCAGATTGAAAATTGAATGGTATTTTCCTAAAGTATGCTCGCAAGTGCCCACATTCTTCAAATGTGTACTTTTTGCGTCTAACTATCAATTTTAGCCAAAACTGTTGACTTTTTGAGCAGTGGCCATCGTATCCATGCACTATGGTTTGAGATCGAATAAAAGTGGCCAAAATTTAGTGAAAAAAAGTCTGTAAAAATCATTGTTTTCAACATTTTAAGCTTCATTTAGAACTTTCCAGTGACATTTGTAGGTTTAGATTACTTGTTCAAAGTGTTCTCTTTGATTAAAATTGGTCTTGAAAATTTATAAATGATAAAATGACGAGAAATTTCCTTTCTGATTTTTGGCCACTTTTTGACGATCTCAGACCATAGTGCCATGGCTCGAGCTAATCGGCCCTAAAATCACCTTAAAGCTTTAGTGTGAATCCCAAGCTCCCATGAATATAGGTCTGTTGCAAACTTTTGCTGCAGCATTATCTTGTCCAGCGCTTCCTTTTCAAATTCGGAAAAATCGACGTAAGACATGATAAACCCACTACAGTAATCCCAAACAATATCAAGAGAGTAAAAACTTACCGGGGGAGAGGGAGGGGGGCACTCATAGAATGACACAATATGTCGGTACTATGAGTTAGAGTCCCTATATACTTGGAGAGTTGCGCCATTGCTGAATCCATTTCTGATTGGTTCTCAGATTTAGGCTGTCAAGAAAGCTCCAAGAGGCAAATGCAAATGGCGGAGGGTTTGTTCACTTTTCGCGATCTCGCTTTCATTATAAGTGTATTTGAAGTAACAGTGACCGCGGTAATTTTTGTGAATTTTTCCTCTGCTTGAATGTCATTATGGAGAACATTATCTGTTTCAATAACGACCGTTATTGTCGAGAATCTGAACGTAACCTATAAGAGATAGCGAAATAGTGGCAACAGTGCAGAGGCAAATGGTCATCCGCCATTTGCAATTTGCCTCTTGGGGGCTCCAGTGATCCGCTTCTTCTTCTTCATTTTAAGAGTCTTGTCGCAACTCTCATAGTATATAGGGACTTTACTATGAGGAAGTGAGACCACAGAATAATACAATCAGAACGGAAACTCCCATAAGAACCAATGGAAGCAAGTTTGGAATTTACCGGCACCAATAGGCAACGCTGTGGTCCTATTTCCCAAAATGGCGGCGTGTGTGATTTGTGTTGAAACTCATTTATTTCTGTAAATTCTGGAAAGAAATCTTAAGTTTCCAGCCTCAGTTTTATTCTAATGGCAGTTCGGAATGAAAATTTCGCGGATCATGTCCTAATTTTTTTTTTCGAGCGCGAATCCAGATGTAAACATCCTATATGCCAACATAACGGACGCGAAATGAATTTGCTTGAAAATCCGAGAGAGTTTCCGTTCTGATTGTATTATTCTGTGGTGAGACGTTTGTTTAATTTCAAAGCAACAATATGAATTATAATCGTCGGCCATCTTTTGGTGCTCGTATGGTATACCAAAGTAGTGCGCATGCGCTCATTCGACCGTCACCTCGGGCTTTCCTCCAAACGCTTTTTGAGGGGTTTATGAGTGGATTTTGAGACTTTTGCATGCTTTTTATGTGATTTTTACGCAATTACACTTTTGAAGTGAAAATTCGCAACAGACCCAATTTAAATAATAAAGACACACCCGAAAGTTGCTGTATTCCTCCTCACTGTGCGTTGTGCTATCAACATCGTCGGACCGTGTCACATTCCGAGTTCTCCGACCGACTCTAAACGAATCCACCGCATCTCGAGTTCTTATAAAGAGTCCTTAAATCCTCTGTCGCGTGCTGGGCCCAGGCGGCCGGCAGCGGCGCGCGGCGGTGGCTGGATGCATGGCGGGCGTAGTGACTACGGACATACGCAACGCGCTATATCGTTGTGACCAGCGTGACGTCACAACGAACGCGCTGCACCGCACCGCACCGCGCGCGCGCGACCTGTTCTGTTCCTCAAATAAAATGCTGACCCCGCTTACCCGTTCTGGATGGCGTCGATTCGCGCAGAGCCATGGCCAAGTAGCGGAATCGTCGCGCCTCCGCGAGGCTCCTCATCACAAGATCCCTCCGATTCCGTCCGCCCTCCCGCGCGTGCGCGGTCCGGACGAGATGTTTATTTGACCCAAATGTGTGTCCTGCGATTTTTTGTGTCGTTGAAGAAGTCGCTGTGCGTGTGTGTGTGTGTGTGTGTGTTTGATTTCATTCGGTCTCTAGTGGGCGCTAGTACAGAGACAGGTCCGACTCTGGATGAGGCTCGTTTGGAAGGAAACGGTTACTAACCGATTTGCCAATTTAATTGCTGGTCATTAAGATGATTCCTTTGTCGATCGGTT
Source organism: Trialeurodes vaporariorum (assembly GCA_011764245.1). Taxonomy (NCBI): domain Eukaryota; kingdom Metazoa; phylum Arthropoda; class Insecta; order Hemiptera; family Aleyrodidae; genus Trialeurodes; species Trialeurodes vaporariorum. The sequence goes on along the minus strand of VMOF01000111.1, from coordinate 86,796,245 downwards.
GGAGTGGACATCACGTCGCGCTGCTCAAAAAGTCGTCCGTTTTTTTACTGAAATTGACGAATTTACGCTAAAGGTACAGATTTGAGGAACTTCAGCACCTGCGAGCATACTTCAGGAAGACACCTTAAAAGTTTTAGGTTGAAACACTAAAAACTGAAGCCGGAAATTATGGAGCAAGAAAATTCCCATAAGCCCCAATGAGTGCGAGTGAGGCGCAGATAGACATAGCACACACTATGAACTTATGGTGAAATGAATTTTACAATTTACGGCTTTAATTTTCAACCAATTTTGTTCGTTTTGGGATAAAAAAAAACACAAATTTTTGTTTTACAGGAGCTAATGTTCTTGGATTTTTCGTTTTTTCTATGGTTTCAGTTTAAAATGGCAAAAACGCGTCGGATTTCCAAAAAAGTGACTGGCGCTATCCATTGGATTGAAACCTGGAAAAGTTTCGACAGGAATCACCTTAAGACCAGGGGCGTAGCCAGGAGGGGGGGGGGTCCAGAGGGTCTTGACCCCCCCCCCCCCCTTGACACTAAAATTTGCCCTAAAAAAGGTCATTTTTTGCGTTTTCAGACTTTGACCAAATTAGTATCTTTGGACCCCTCCCCCTGACAATTTTCGGACCCTGGACCCCCCTAGAAAAATTCCTGGCTACGCCACTGCTTAAGAAAATATCGTTGGGAGACAAACCTTTGAAACAACGCAGGTATACTTCAGGGGCTATCTGTTAGGGAGCACTTCCTAGGATTGTATTGTTTTCACCTGTATCCGACAGGTATTTCGTACGTATGTAATGTATTTTTTCGAAATTGGGGGCAGGGGGTGGCCCCTTCCATGAATCCGTCACTTGAGTGCTCCACCGAAGAAACTATGACTTTATCATAGTGCTAGTTTTAGGGTTCGAGCGTTTTTCTTGCAGTCTTCACGTTGGAGGGAGAATAGAGGGTTAGCCGCAGAACTTCATTACTGGGGTAACTGGTCAGGCATCTCTCGGGGGCTCCGATTTTCTATGATTCTTTTGGAAGTACAGCAACGGAAAGGGGCTTAAAATGGTTCTGGGAAGGCCATTGGTTTGCCAAAACTATATATATAGGTTCCGTTGAAATTTGAACTAAACACTTTTCGGGTCCCATACAATGTCAATTTTTGACAAAATTGGAAACAATCAAAAATGTAACCGATGCATCACCAGGAGCCTATCTACCGTTTAGCATGAGCGGATATAGGCATTTGTCTTTCTCTCTCTTCGGTCGTTTAATCACATGTGTTAGTAAAGGATAGAAGAAGGGGTCATCACATGGCTTTGGCCCCCATACCTCCGTCTTTTTCTAATGCACGTATTCAAATAGGAGGAAAAAGAGATTGACAAATTCTTGTATCCACCCATGTCGTTTAACGGACCACAATTTTTCTTTAAAGCTGGAACGAGCTCCAACTCTTTCTTAAAATTCACGAGAGCTCGCAAATTTGTCCAAAGAGCGTCACAAAAAAACCAAGGGGTATGCCTCCTTTTAAATGTTTAAATCTAGGACAGGCCGATTTTTCTCAATTTCACTTCGCGTGCCACAGGATCCTCCGAAGCATAGATGCTGCACATCAAGCAGAAAACCACAAGATTCCGCACCGGTTCCAATGGAAAATCTGATGAATTTTAGTCTCATCTGGCATCGATGCTCTATCCAACGCAATCTATTTTTTTTTTTTTTTTTTTTTTTTTTTTTTTTTTTTTTTTTTAATAACGATGGACCATAAAATTCGCTGCACATGTGCATGATATCAATACTTGCGTTCACAATCACTGGCCTATCGATGGTCATCGAGAGACGTCACAATGAAGTCTGCAATCAAAAAGAAAAGGCCCGCATCTATCCGATAGCTGTGCGCACACAAAAAGAAAAAAAAGAAAAAAAGAAAAAAAAGAAAAAAAAAGAAAAAAAAAGAAAAAGAAAGAAAAAGAAAAAGGTGGAAGGAAAAGCCGCGGTGCAATGACCAATTTCGATGAATCGATTTGCAGCTGTTTAGCGTAGATGATAATGATCCTGAGGCGAATGCTGAATAAATATTAAAATATGATGGTCAAGGCGCGGAAGGCGTCCTCGTAAGGTAATCTCTTGTCACTTTAGTCGCGTCGTGCAGAACTGGACGTGGCCCTCATCTTGAACGTTAAATTTACAACGTTGTCATATTGTAGAGCTCATCGTTTAAGATGTGGCGACAGAATTGCGATCGACAATTCTGCGAAATTCCGAAATTTATCTCTTTAAAGCGCATCTCAAAAGGAAACTAAACTGACTTGATAACTTTGTTTCAACAATTTTCAACTTTGAAAAAAAAAAAGTGTGCTGAATTTAACTCTTTTACAGTTAAAAGTGTAGACTTGACTTAAAAACTGTTAGTTTGGCAATTTAAAACAAGTTAACTTAACGCGACGATGAGGTAATTTAACCTTTTTACATTGTTAAACAAACAGTTTTAAAAATGTGTCCATGCTTTTAACTATTAAATAGTTAAATTCAGAACTTTATTTTTCAGGGAAGACTTTTGTTTCTGAGAGTATGCTGCGTATTGTGAAGTGTTTTGGTCAAACAGCCAAACAAAGCCTAACAGTCTGAAAGTGACGTACGATCGCGGTTCTAGATTAATAGGTTATCGTTTTCCTCTTATTTGTTTGAACCTTAGCAAAAGTCAAACAAATAAAAACACTGTCGGGAAAGAAATGAAGCGCTAAAATTTAAATAAGAAACGGCGGGACTTTTCGAAACTTTAAAGTCTCAAACACATACACAAAATAAAAAAAATAACCTTAAAATTTAAGTCGCCACTCGAACAGCAATGCCAAGATTGAAGAGCAGGTACACTAACAGTACTAACACCGATTTCACATCTAACTACTCACCAGTAAAGAAATGACGATAAACAGAACTCAGCTGATTCACATCTGCAAAAGTATCGATTTTATTTGGAGGCTCAAATTAACTGCCCAAGGTGTGATTCTCATATATTTTTAATGCGAAAGAGGCTTCGAAGAATCGCGTTATTCACGAGCCACCGCTGGTTCCAAAGATTAAAGGTCAACCCAACTTCCGCATCTAAAACAAGCTTTTTTTTTTAAAATTCCGAAAAGTCCGTTTCGGGGACGATCTGAACATTTTACCAGCGAAAGATCATAGAAGAAATATGCGATCAAAACATACCTAAAATGAAATCTACATGATAAAATAACCGAATACCATCATATGTAGTTTTTTTTGTTTTTGTTTTTTGTTTTTTGTTTTTTGTTTTTTTTTTTGTTTTTTGTTTTCTTTTGTTATTACATTCATTATTCATGTGCATGCAATTTTTTTTTGAAATTTCACGAGAATCCATGTTAACAGAGCTAACGTCCTCTGTATGGGCCGAATGTGGAACAAAAGGGTTGAAGAATTGCTCTCATTGCGTGGCTTTCAGTTTGCTTCTAATAATTTTAGAGGCTTATTTTATTCAGACGGGAGAGAAAAAAAAATAAAGAATCACGCGGAAAAAAAACTACGGTGAAAATAACCATACGGATACCTGATTTCGGCACCTGCTAGATGTTATGGTAATGTTAACCAGAAGTATACTATGTTTTGACTAGGTACTAGGTGATTTTACCTGATTGCTTGTCGAATTTACTCAAAGTATCGGTAAATGTACCATACTTCTGGTCAAGTTTACCATAATATCTAGCAGGTGCCAAAATCAGGTATCCGTATGGTTATTTTCACTAATCTTTTTTTTCCGTGCAATCGATGCCTGATGTTGCAACTGCAACTGGTCAAATAAGGGCCCAACACAACACTCATCATTCAGGTTGATGGTGACGGTGATTGGTGATGCTATGCGTTGCGTTTGGTAGCTCCAACTAGTCCGCTCAGTCGCTCACCAATGGCCAACCTGAGGGCTTGCGAGGATGATCAAGGCACTTCCACACTCACACACTGACCGATACTCATTTTAAACACAGGGCCCGTGTTAGTGTGTGCTCCTGCGAGCTGCGGTAACGGAGCCACTTCTAGGTCCCGTTAAAAAGAGCCGGGGCGGCGGCGGATGGAATTCAGCTCTAACACATATATGTGTATGCATGCTTCCATAGAGATACCTCTACTAACTGTTTAATAAACATTTTCCTCCTTGTCGCTTCCACACACAAGTTTCGGCAGAGCGTTTTAGATGAGCGCGCTTGGCGATGCCGATGCCGATGCCGCGCGCAGAGAGCGGCTCGGGCGAAGGAATCTTCCATTCCTTGACGCTGACGGCAGCTTGGCCAAGAAAATGAGGGGTTTTTGAAACCGGTTTTAAAAACATATTACACACATCGATACATGTAAACAAATACTGGTAATATTATGAAAAGGTCGTAACTGTAAAGATGCAGAAAGTGGCTCAATAGGCAATGAGAAAATTTTGACGCAAATGCGTGTACTATCGGGGACATATTATACAGACGGTTTTAGTGCAAAGTCAACGGTTAGCCAACAACCACAACAATGCGCTCATCGGTTGCAATCGGTTGGGATAAAACTCGCGTAGCGTTCCAAACTATCTCACTCACTCTCCCGTGACCCCCATGTATATCCATCTCTTTCTAGTTCCGAAATTCGTATACAGGGCCTTGTTTTACGACATATTATTATGAAAATAGCATTTAAATGCCTCGAGGAATTCATTTCTGCCATAAAATTTCACAAAATAAGTCTCTATATACGATTTTTGAAATTAGAGTGAGATGGCAGTACATGGGGATCACGTGAGAGCGAGAGAGACAAACCGGCTTTGTTTGGAACGCTCATATCACCGGCAGTCGCCGTTACTGAAACCCTCTATATTAAGACACGGCTAGCTTTTAGAGGATGCAACACGCATTGCAGTTGATAAATAATCTTGATAATCTCGTCATTCAGTGTCTCGAAGGATACCTTGACCTCGAGTGGCAATCTGATGGGAAACCAGCGAAAGCGACGAGTTGGATTCGTTGGAGGATATTTAGGTTAGGATTAGGGGGTGAATGTCCCATGCTTTTCCTTGTATTTTGGTACGATGCGCCAGTCGCATCGTTGGGATCCCGTTGTGTATCCGTCGTATTAAACCAAAATATGTATATTGGTATAATGATAAGAGAATATGCACTTAAGCAGTAACAAAAAATCTTCAACCACTCTATAGGCAAAGGTGAGGGTAGTTGATTCGGTGGTGTGTTCCGTGCATTGCAAATTGCAGACCCAAGCAGGAACAGTTTCTCTGTCCGGTGGCGGCTAATGCAATTAGGCCACCATATTTTTATGTAGTGAACCTATGGTAAAGTATCGATTAATTCTTAGGGGTTCATTGAATCCTCTGAAGAACGATTATTTTACATAGGTTTAAATGGAAAGAATTCGTTGTTGCTACATTGAACTACGGTCTAAGATCGTAAAAAAGTGGCCACAAATCAAAAAGTAAATTTCTCATTTATTTATCATTTATAAACTTTCAAAACCAATTTAAATTACAGAGATCACTTTAAAGAAGTAATTTAAACCTAGTATAATATTGACTAAAAAGTTTTAAATTAAGCTTGAAAGGTCAAAAACGATGAATTTTATGCCTTTTCTTCAATGATTTTTGGCCAATCTTTTTTGATCTTAGACCACAGTTAATTGTACGAACCGCCGTCCGCCACTGTCTCTATTTCAACATCAAAAATATGGAAAAGGAGAAATAACGGGTTTGCAGCACTAGAGTTGGGCAAATCGACTTTTTCGTTATGACGTATAATAATAGTCGATAACTTCTTTTAACACTATTAAAGTCAAGTGAAAATGGCTAGTCTGTCAAGTGGGTCCCTTCAGTATTTAGTTTGTGCTATCGGGTTGGTTTCATTGAAATCAGCACGCCTCGCCTGCCTGATTTTCGCTTAAACCTATCAATATTTCATTTTAAAAGTAATCGGAAAAGCCCAGCCCTATGCAATACATATTTAACTTAAAAATTATTATCATGTATTGAATGGTAGGTATAACGGTGTACCAAGACGCACGGTCAATCGGCGACTTAAATAATATCAGTCGACGCACCCAAGATCTTGCCTCAGGTAGGCCACCTGCAAATCCTCGAATTTATCGTCATGAGTATTGCGTGCTGCCTACCTGAACGAAAATCTAAGGAGTTGACTGACATTATTTAATCTCAGTGGCGGCTCGAGAAATGCGATTTATCGATGTCCACTCCATTTAAAACTATAGAAAAGTATCGATTGCTCGGGGGCTCAATTGCAATCTCTGACGATCGATACTTTTCTATGGTTTTAAATGAAGCGGGCATCGATCTGTTTAATCTGTCAACTGTGCGACAGGCAAGCACTTGGCCCAAAAAGCTCATATCAATATCTTTACACCTTATAGTTACCACTATTACAGTGACTGGATAAACCACAGTTCGGCCATTTGCCCTCCACCCCTCAATAGTGCACCCACTTTAGCATGGGCAGCATGGGGAGAATAATTGTTCTTGGATTTCGGAATGGAATTTTCTCTACCCCCTGTCTGAAAAAAGTCATTAGTGCTGTGTATAAACCATTTTGAGGGCGGGGGGTTGCGATATTTTTTGCGAGTAACTCAGGAACACACTTCCTCCCTATGGCGCCCGTGTTAAGTTAGGTGCGCAACCGCGGGGGGTCAGTTACGGGGAATCGTTGATTTCTCTTAATTTTGCGCACCAATATGTTTCAAATTTGACAGAAAACCTTCTGTCGTGCCTGTCGTGCCTAACTTGCATACGAGAACCCAATAAAACCGTAAAAATACTTCTAAGTGCTCAAATTCGCGATCTAAGAAATCCGACCAATCAGGAAGACGACCGAAATGGCCGCACTGTGGTTTATCCAGTCACTGTAACCACTATGTAACAGAGAGTTCTCCGGGGCAATTTTTTTTCATGTGTAAATGATTTTCATACAGATTTTCAGAGGTGTGTTTCATTTCCTTTCTCAAATATAGTTTACCATTTGAAATAATGAAAAAGCATCGATTACAGTTTATCCATCCCATTTAAATCTTTGCAAAAAATATTATGCCATTAGAACCTATGCAAAAGTATCGGCTACATCGATTGTAGTTTTTCTACCGTTTGAACCTATGAAAAAGAATAGATTATATTTTTTTATTGTAGTATATAGTTCTATTATAAGAAGTTTTTCTCCCATTTGAACCTATACCGAAGTATCGCTTATGATTTTTCCATCATTTGAATCAAAGTATCGATTCTTTTTTAGATTTAAATGAACTCCACCCCCCCTCCTTTCTTCCTTATGGATGAATTATTTCAGTAGGTTTACATCGAGGGGCTATCGATGCATACAGCGACTCACAAGCCGCAACCGTTCACCCGAGAAGTGCGAAGAATGAATCGATTATATGATTGATGGATCATCGGCGGATTTCGCACCGATCGTCGCCTGGCTATATGCAGTGTGCGAGCGCGGAGTGCATCGTGCATCAAGTGGCGGTCAAGGGAAAGTGAATTGAAAAAGTAAAAGAGGCGCAAGCATGGCAAGCTAGCCGCTCGCAAGAAAAAAAAAAAAAAAAAAAAAGCGCTTGCCTCTGCGGTCGCAAATTTAGCCATCTCTTAGCAAATGTACTTTCTATCATTAAAATAATTGTATTGTTTTTATAATACCGGTCGCGTGGTTGGCTCCTCGCTCTATGATTGGCTCTCGATTCGCGAAATGAGACGGAATATTGGAAAAGCATACGACAATGAAGCATGGGATGTATATAGAAATCGCACGTAACTTTGGAATTGGAGTTTTTGCCCAACTTTATCCTTTTTTTTTTTTTTTTTTATTTTTTTTTTTTTTTATAGTATATCTCTCTTCCTTGATCCTCGGCGTTAAGTTCTGCGACATTGCAATAACAACTCGGCCGATCGACACAACGTAGCAATTCAAAATTAGCGAGAGTCGGAACAGCAATTGAGTCTAAATGTTCAAACGAGGCGTGCGCTGAGAAAGAAATGAAATCGTTTTGAATTAAAAAACATGCCAACAAGGCTCTCTTAGCCCGTTCAGTCATTTATGTTGAATTTTTGAAAGGGGGAAAAAATATTCCGAATCCATATTCTCTCTCAGCTAACTTTTTTTTTTTTTTTTTTTTTTTTTTTTTTTAAAGGTCGGGCTATTGGCTTTTAATATATTGAATCGGACTTAAAAGACAAATTATTTCTCAATATCGTTCTTTTAGTTAATTATTTGAGTTCTTGTTGAAGTTGTTTGCAGTCAATGGCAAGGGCGTATCGTGCAATTTGGCAACGCGGTATTCTGTCCATTTAAACCCATGTGAAAGGTCGACTGCGAAGGTGTTCGCCGAACACCCAATAGTTCGATCTTTCTCACGGGTTTTAAAGGACGGAATATCTTGTTGCCAAATTGCATGCTACTCCACTGGTTAATGGGTCTTAAAAGACACATTGGTGATCGAATGGGTTGTATATATGAGCTGGTGATATAATAGAAATTTCTTGAAACAGCCCCTGCCCCCCAATCGCGTCATCTGGATCACCCGCATTAAAGATAACGATATTTCTTTGCGATTAAAAATAGCGATATTTTCAATTGAAAGTAGATATTGTTGATTAAACTGCAGCAATTGGTTTCATTGGTTAACGATCGTTTTGCGTGTAAGTTCACATTCCGGGACATTTAATTGAATTAAAATGAATTTTTCTACATAATATGTTGGTTTCGAATCTTTTTTGCTGAGCCAATTAGTGTTTGACTCAAATCATATTTGAAGTTTTATAACTAGACTCAATAAAGTACAATGGGGCTATTGCACACTTTTGCTATAAGCGATTTAATAGTCGATTATGGCGTAAAAACCTCAAAAAATAACGATGGCAGCACTAAAAACTTCCAAAATCCACTCCTAAACTCAATAAACGCAGTTATTTGCGCGAGCGTAATGGTGGCCGAAGGCACTAACAATGGGAGATTCCTATCTTAATTTCGTCACTCTTTCTATGCTGACAAGGATGATTCACAGAGTAATTAGTCATCAGAGTGATGATCCACATCCGATGAATGGTACCGCAACACCAAGTGACACCGGTGTCAAATGAAAGTAGTCTCTTATTGGTCACTTCTTGATGGAGTTTCAGAATTGTTAGATGGGAATCTCCCATTGTTAGTGCCTTCGGTCACCATTACGCTCCCGCAAATAACTGCGTTTATTGAGTTTAGGAGTGGATTTTGGAAGTTTTTAGTGCCGCCATCGTTATTTTTTGAGGTTTTTACGCCATAATCGACTATTAAATCGCTTATAGAAAAAGTGTGCAATAGCCCCATTTTTTAATTCGAGTTGAGTAAGGAAATAACCGCCGGTAAATTGTCTTGGAGGAATACAGGGTCGGTTTTAGTTCAAAAAAATTTGTGAAAGTAGGAAATCGTTAATTTTTAGGTCTCTTAAAACATCGTCTAGTAGGGGAGAAAGCTTTTCATTGTTTGCGCTGGGAGGGGGGAGGGGGGTCAAAGAATTGCGTGTAAATATACATATTTACACGTGACCTTGCCCAGGAAAAGGGACAATATCTTCCAAAAACCAAAGTTGCGTTAGCGGTACCACTGCATAGAGGAGTTCTTGACTAACATTTTGAGACCGAAAATGTACATAATTTTGTCATAAAAAACGTATGGCAAAACGGAAAATGAGAGAAGGGACATTATCCTCTCTAAACATTAAAATTACATTTGGAAGATAAGGTCCCCTTTTTGTGATTTTGAAATGGTCTCACAACAGTCCCTTTTTACGCTTAAAACTCTCGGATCTTGTCCGTAAAACCACTAGAGAGCGTTTGCCAAAAAAAAAAAAAAAAAAAAAATTGACACTTTTAATTGGTTGTTCGTATAGCCAATTATAATGACAGCCATTATTATTATTTTTTTGTTTTAAATTTCACTGTCACAATAACTTCAAATAGTGGCAAAAAACCCGATTGCAACTGGGTGGGAAGGATAGTGGGAAAAGAGGGGGAAATGTAGACGCGAAAATGAAGAGAGTATGCGTATAAGGTTAAATGACTTGATGTAATTCATCCTCACGTTTTCAGATGTCTGAAGTGAGTACATCACATCATTTATCATCCGTATCGTAGGTCCCAATTAACTTTATTACGCTTTACTTATCTACTCCTGCATCACTGCATTGTTTGACGCGTTCTTTGATTTTTCTACTTTACTAAAAATCAAGTTTCATGAGAATATTTCTAAGAACGTTTCGCTTATAGTTGTCATTTGCTTCGGATTTCTTGTCTCTTGCTTTTTTTTGCCTTGGGAGTCAAGCCTTCACTTAAAAACTTGCTTCCTTTTCCCCTCCTTTCCTCTGATGTGGTTTAAAATCAACATTATAAATAAGCAATGGGGCTCTGGCAAACTTATGCTACAGGTGACTGAAGAGTTGACTTTTGCATGAAAACCTGTGAAAATGACGATGCACGATGCAGTACTGCCAAAAATTCCCATCTATTAATAATGTCACTCCATCAAGAAGTGACCAACAAATGAAGACTTATTCCTTTGACACCGGTGTCACCAGGTGTCACGGTACCATTAATCGGATGTGGATCAGTGGCGGCTCGTGCAATCTGGCAACCGTGCACTTTTGCCACTTGAACGTATGCAAAAAGATCGATACTAGGTGAGGCGCTGCGCCTCACCAAGTAATCGATTATTTTACACAGTTTTAAATGGAGGAAATCCATTGTTGCCACATTGCACGAGCCGCTGCTGATGTGGATCACTACTCTGGTGTCTAATCGATCTGTGAATTTTCCTGCTCAGTATAGAGAAAATGACGAAATTGAAATGGGGATCTCCCATCCTCCCATTATTAGTGCCATACACCGCCATAACGCTAGCGCATTTTAAATGCATAATGAGTTTTGGAGTGAATTTCGTGAGTGTTTAGTGCTACCAATATTTTTGAAGGTTTTTGCATCTGAATCGACCCTTAAATCGCTTACAGCAAAACAGTGCAACAGCCCCATTTTCTCAGATATTTTCTAAACATTGTCTCAACAGACATTTTCTCTAGGGACGGCCGAGCATCAGGCAAAAAACTGACGACTTTCTTTTTTTTTGCTTCTGATGCGTGTGTTTGCGATCCCGGATAGCTCTGACCATCGAGTTCCTTGATGACCCCTCTTCACTTACAATCTAGGCAAATGGGTCTGTTGCAAACTTTTGCTGCAAGGATTAAGAGAGTTGAATCTAATGTAAAATCGCGTGAAAAGTCCATTGGTGGCATCAGAAAGTCATAATATGCATTAATAAACTCACAAGAGGCGTTTAATGAAATCCAAGATGGCGGAAAAATATTGAGCAATTTGTATGTACGCACCACGAACATCGATCCAAGGATAGCCAACGTCACAATGGGAGCGTTCTAGAATTCTCCGATCCGGTAAACCGGGAAAGTGCATCAGAATTTCCGGGGAGTGTTTACAGTAAAGCCGATAATGTTTTGATGAAGCTCATCGGTTCTCCGATGAATTTAAGAACGATCACAGGCGCAGCGTGTTATTGCTAAAAATGTCTGTTTACATTTCTATAACCTCCAAAACACCCATAAGAACTCACGGAAATAGGTTGTTTACTTCCTCCATGTTTTTTTTCATCGGCTTTACCGGAGTTAGAACTCCGGTAAAGCCGGTGTACCCCGGGGAAGAGTTCTGATGAACTTCATCGGAGTTCAAGAACGCTCCGATGCGCTTCCCCGGGTTATCAGAAACGAAATCGGAGAATAAAAGAACGACTTGGTAAATTAGCGGTTTAGCGGGGAAGCTACTTGGAGAATTCTAGAACGCTCCCAATATCGATCACAACCAATCACAACTTAAACAAACACATAACCTCTACCTCCAGTGAGGTTGTCAAAGTTGGCTATCCTTGTATGTTCGTGGTGCATGCATTCAAATTGCTCGATATTTCTCCGCCATATTGGATTTTATTAAACGCCTCTTGTGAGTTTATCGTTGCAGTTAATGACTTTCTGATGCCACCAATGGAATTTTCAGGCGATTTTACTCTAGATTAAATTCTATTAATCGTTGCAGCAAAAGTTTGCAACAGATCCATTCTGGGGGATAACACTTTCTACATTTGACGTCCTTTTTGTATTTGGTCCTTGAATTCCATATAAGAGTTGAAATTTTGGGATGCGCCAAATCACATGGCCATTGGTCAAATGCTAAACGTCCCCCCTCCCCCTATTTCCGCCGATGGGTATGGGGTCGCGCAACCTTGCCCTCTTCACGGAAAAAAAAAAGGTTAGTGAAAATAACTACGGATACCTGATTTTGGCACCTGCTAGACGTTATGGTAAACTTGACCAGAAATATGGTACATTTACCGATACTTTGAGTAAATTCGACATGCAATCAGGTAACATCACCTAATACCTAGTCAAAACATAGTATACTTCTGGTTAACATTACCATAACATCTAGCAGGTGCCAAAATCAGGTATCCGTATGGTTATTTTCACCGTAGTTTTTTTCCGTGTGCAACCTGACAACGCTGCGATTGGTCGTGATAATGACATCGCACTTATGCGAGTCATGGTGATGATCACAGTTAGGAGTCACCATAGAGCATCGCATCGAGTCGGTCGGCATCGTTAGAGTTCGGACACCGCGCTGACGCTCAACAGTCAACACTCGACACTCATCATAATACGGCCGCAGCGACGACGACCGCGCGCATCGTCATTATCAGCAGAGGAGTGTATACTGTATTAAGCATAAGTAGCGTCAGCGTCATCGTGCAGCAATCAAAATCAGCAATCAGGAAACCGTCCGGTCTCCGCTCATTTGCTCACTCCACTGGCCAAGTGACCCAATAGAGGGAAACGGTCCAATGACACTCATAAGCGATAATTCTAAGTACCTTTACCCACTCTGCAGTCGCGGTTCGCGGTTCGCGGTTCGCGCACTTTGGCAACGTTGTTTCTCCTCCATTATATTTCATGTAAAACAATCGATTCGATAATATGAAACACAGCGCTTCACCCGCAATCGATTCTTGTACATACATTTTAAATGAAGGAAACATGCTCTTGCCAAACTTCACGAGGCGTCATGCCACTCACCCACGGTTCAGTGGCGTAAACTTGAGATAATTATTGGGGGGGGGGCAAACCAACTTTTGAGAGATGCACTATGGAGGGCCTGGGGGGACACCCCCAGTGAGAGGGGGGGGGTCCGGGGGTCCTCCCCCGGAAAAATTTGAAAATTCAGGCTCTCTCAGACGTTATTTTAAGCAATGTTATCGCATAAAAATGCCATCAAATTTAAACAAATTAAAAATAGACTCTACGTTTATTTTCTTCATTTCTCAGACAAAAAGGGAATTTTTCAGTTTAGACTTTCAGCTTATTGATGAAGTTGATATTTCTAGGCTTTGGAAGACTGTTCCTCAGGGTTAAAAGTCTTCTGGAATTTTAAAACTGCAGTGAATGTAATGTTCCGCTCAGTGGCGTAAAATTTGAGATTCTTTTTGAGGGGAGGGGGTAGAAAATAGTCCGATACTTTGGGAAATCTGGGGGGGGGACACTTTCCAGTAATAGGGGGTCTGAGGGTATTCCCCTGGAAAAAGTTGAACATTTGGGCTCTCTCAGACTATATTTTAAGCAATTGAATCTTTCAAAAATAACCAACCAACAGAACAGAATTTAGTACACTCAATCAATATTTTCTTTATTTCATTGACAACAGAGGAACTTTTCACTTTAGACTTACTTTAGGCGCAGTTTCAGGGTAAAGTAGAGCCACTCATTCTTGCCATTTTTTGCTTCTAGGTTCCTGTAATTATTATTCATTTCTTTCTTTATTTTTTTGTATTTGACTATCTTATCTTTTCTCCCTCCCTCTTTTTCCTTCCTCTTTTTCATAAAATTATTGGGAGAGGGGCAAAATGATACTTTGCCCCCCCCTCAAATATTGGAGGGGCAAAAAGGCCACGCCCCCTCTAAGATTACGCCACTGCCACGGTTCCATAATATTATATTGTTGATTGTCACTGGGGCTCTTGCAAAATTTTACTTGAAGCAAATGAATAATCAAATCTGATTTAAAAACCGCAGCGAAAGTCAGGAAGAATTACACTTCACAATGGGGCTATTGCACACTTTTGCTATAAGCGATTTAATAGTCGATTATGGCGTAAAAACCTCAAAAAATAACGATGGCGGCACTAAAAACTTCCAAAATCCACTCCTAAACTCAATAAACGCAGTTATTTGCGAGAGCGTAATGGTGGCCGAAGGCACTAACAGTGGGAGATTCCTATCTTAATTTCGTCACTCTTTCTATGCTGACAAGGATGATTCACAGAGTAATTAGTCATCAGAGTGATGATCCACATCCGATGAATGGTACCGCAACACCAAGTGACACCGGTGTCAAATGAAAGTAGTCTCTTATTGGTCACTTCTTGATGGAGTTTCAGAATTGTTAGATGGGAATCTCCCATTGTTAGTGCCTTCGGCCACCATTACGCTCTCGCAAATAACTGCGTTTATTGAGTTTAGGAGTGGATTTTGGAAGTTTTTAGTGCCACCATCGTTATTTGTTGAGGTTTTTATGCCATAATCGACTATTAAATCGCTTATAGCAAAAGTGTGCAATAGCCCCATTCTAAATTTGCGAGTATTAAACTTAGAAAACAGCTGTAACGGCAGTATAGTAATGTCATAGCAACGCAGGTATAATGGGAGATTCCTGTCTAATTTGTCAATTGATCTAGGGAAACAGAGACATATGTTTCAAATTAGATAAGAGAATCTCCCTTGATACCTGCGACACCTGCGTGGCTCCGCCACTAAGCCCGATTTTGGGAGTGAATCTCGTGAATTTTTAGTGCACTTATTGTCAGTTTTACAGGTTTTCATGCAATAGCCAGCTCTTCAATCACCAGTAGCAAAAGTTTGCAAGAGGCCCATTGCTGATTGGGTGTTGATTTTAGACTACATCAGAGGGTAGGAGGGAAAAAAGAGGCAAGACATTAATTGAGGGCTCGAGTCCCAAGCTTTATGGTAGTATGCTGGTGAAAATAGTGTCTTGTAAAGAGCGGGCTGTTTGAACGTGATGTGATTCCTGAGTTTATGAGTGGTTTTTGAACATTTTCCATGAATGTGCATCGTTTTTTTCGCCAAATCTTACGTAAAAATCAAGATTTTATATAGTTGTTATAAAAGTACGAAAAAGAATCATTCATTGAAGACAGCTTTTGGTTAGTTTTCCAACCATCGGAGATTTTTTTACATTGTGTAGGATAGGGCTGCCGTTTTGCGTATAATCAATGCTATTTTTCTATTCACCGATGATTCCACCGGTTGAGAAAAGATTACACAGTTCAGTTCAGTGCATGACAATAATGAACTAAAATAATCGCATCTGTAATCTTTTCTCAACCGGTGGAGTCGTCGATTACTTTAAAAAACTTGCGGATATTTTAATTAATCAACGGAGTTTCCACCGATTAAGGAAAGATTACAGATCAGAGTATTTTCGTGCATTACAGTCATACACTGAACTGAGCTGTGTAATCTTTTCTCAACCGGTGGAATCATCGGTGAATAGAAAAATAGCATTGCTTCTACGCAAAACGGCAGTCCTGGTGTAGGAAAACCAAGATTTTCTGTTTCAACTCGACTCGACAACAATGTATACCACCCACTTCTAATATCATTAGTCATCACACCTTTTATTGAGGACTCCGCTTCTTGATCGTGCCTTTCTGGGAAACGACCAAACTTAATTTTAAGCGTCCAGCTGCAGGCATCCACAGAAGTTGGCAAGTGGCAAGTGCCTGCTCTCGGAAGGGAGACAAATCGAGGGAACTGACCGGGACCTCCGGAGGAGAGGCCCATGAGACATCCATAAGTGTGTTCTTTGTAATGAATCAAAATCATGGCTTAGTAAGATATCCGTCGGAAGAGCACACTCCATATTTTTTCACCTGCCCTTAATGGGTCTGTTGCGTACTTTTGCTACATCAATATAACTCATTGTTTCTAAAGTAAAATTCGGCAAAAATAACGATGCGCACATTAAAAACTTCCAAAATCCACTCATTAACTCAGAAAATACCTCCCATTTCAAACAACCCGCGCTACACTAGACACTATATCACCGACTTATAACTACATAGATGGAACCATCTCGTTTATGTAAACATGAACAGAACTTACAAACATTGGAATGTTTCGTTTAGATTTCTTTTATTATTTTGTAGTCTTTGATAAACCGAAAAGACCAGACAGCAAATGCAGCCAATATTTCATGTATTTAGAGGGGAATTCCATCATGTTGTAGTTATACGATGTTGTTTACTTATGCACGGTGGTTCCGTCTATAATCATTATTTTGGCCGAATTTTACGTGAGAATCAAGGTTTTATATTTTTGTAGCAAAAGTATACAACAGACCCATTTCAGTGAATCCATGACGCCCATCAAAGTGAACTTAATTTTGGAGCTCCCAGGATTTCTACAATCGACAGTGGCAAGGCTTGTTTGACAACGTTTATTTTTCCCACTTAAGCAAATTACAAAGGTCGAAATGCCTGGTCATCGCCGATGACTGAAACGTTCGACCTTTTTTGGTGAATTTAAACGAGGAAAATACATGGTTGTCAAATTTCACGCCTCATCGCCACTGACAATGGGGCAGTTGCAAGGGTCTGGAATGTTGCGTTTTTTATGAAGAAAATGGAAGTACTTGATGAGCTGAGAACAAATATGCCTTCGGTTTCTAATTTGGTCCCATTGTTCGGGATATGAGATTTTAGCCCAAAATACATTGTTTTCAATGCGCGAGTTCCGCGTAGTGACGTCACTGCGCACACGATTTACTACAACTTCACACGAGTGTATCTCCAAAACCGGGACACTTAGGAAAAAACCAAAGGCATCTTTGTTCTCAGCTCATCAAGTAGTCAGTACTAAGATTTTCTTTATAAAAAACACAGCATTTCAGACCCTTGCAACTGCCCCATTGAGGCTGTTTCTGGACTTCGGGCACAGAACCAAAAGATGCGTTTTGAGATAATCATGTTCGAGCATTAAATACATTGACATTATTTACAGATTGAATTAGCTCATGAATTGCGGTTTTGAGATTATTTGAAGCTCTCAATGTGATTTTCATTCACAATTATACACCAGGATTAGCCCTCCATTACGCTATAGCAAAAGAATGCAACAGACCCATTAGTATAATTAAATGGGGCAGTTGCAAGGGTCTGAAATGTTGTGTTTTCTATACAGAAAATGATAGTACTTGATGAGCTGAGAACAATGGTGCCTTTGGTTTTTTTCTAAGTGTCTTGGTTTTGGAGATACACACGTGTAAAGTTACAAAAATTCGTGTGTGTAGTGACGTCACTAGGCGGAATTCCCATTTAAAACAATGTATTTTGGGCCAAAATCTCATCTCCGGAAAAATGGGACTTAATTAGAAACCAAAGGCATCTTTGAGCTCAGCTCATCAAGTACTTCCATTTTCTTAATAAAAAACACAACTTTTCAGACCCTTGCAACTGCCCCATTGTGGTCATTTCCGGAAAGAGGGCCCGAACGAATGTGCTCTTTCTGAGAAATCAACAGTGCTATAGAATTTAAACTTTTGCTTTAAGAGCGCACCTCTTATTTTATGGGCCCTTTTGCCGGAAACGGTCTCAATTTCACTCATAATATTCATTTGAAAAAAAGGACGAAAATAAAGAAGGCTCTCTTTTTATGAGTTCCACGCGGCTGAAGGGATAGACCTCATAACGAAAGTCAAAAAGAAAAGGAAAATAGAGCGAAGCCAACTCCATAGGTGTGGTCATTTGAGTTCGTCAAACGAGTTGAGAGTGAAACATAAAACGCCTAGTGACTCTAGTATATGCAATTCTACAAACAGACCTCGTGCGATACAGATGTGACTGGTTGCATAGTTACTTTGTTTGAAGGCGCATCATGGTTGTGCTTCCTTATCTGTGAGCGTATATATCTGAATAGTTGACTCTATAGTCGACCTCGTAATCCACTGATTTTGTGACTTGCGAGAAACTTGAAATCCAGGGCTCTGATTGGCTTGGATTTTTTAAGTAGATTCCAAGAATCTACTTATTGCAGAGGGTGCGATGTTGGATTTTTCGGGAAATTTTATCAAATCAGCACGTTTCATGGTCCCCTGAGTGAAAAAATACCACTCGTTGAAAATCCTATATTATATTTGTAAGAATGAAGCTAAGTTCCTGGAGAACCGTTGCACCGTTCGGTAGGGGCCTGGTACCGATCGGTAGGGCTCGGCTTCAATGCTTCGGGAAAAATATAAGTTTTTCCGCGCGGGCCCCGCGTCCCTTTTTAAAATGATAAAAACTTTTGTCTGGAAAAATTGTGCGAGTGCGAAAAGGATGCGAATCAGTTCGTTTTGCAAGGGTGGGAGAGAGAAGCGAGATTTTGTCATCCTTTTTTAAATGCATACGTGCGGACGAGCATACGATTGTGTACGCGTGTGAGCGAGAAACGTGCTGCTCTGTCAATTTTTTTTTTTTAAATTTGATCGAGCGATTTGACGTTACCGTGGCGATTGTGATCATATGTTTTTTGCGCGGAAGGACCAACGACCTCTATATATAAGACCGGCGAACGAATACGAACCAGCGTAACCAGCAAGAAGGAAAGTTAGGTTAGGAATAGAGGTGCTTGGCCGGATAGGAGCACCTCTGTTTACACGTATTTTTATGAAGATGTTCTCTTCCGTTTTTCGCTTCTAAAACTCCTAATTTTACACGGATTTTGCTTTTCTTGGTCTTAATAGAAGGAGGATAGCTTGGGCTTTGACCTCCGCCCTACCGGGTCCGGTAACGTTTTTTCGAAAATATATGGAAAATATAAGTCGTTGAAGTGGACACCCGTTGGTATGCTCTGAAGACCTTGCAAATCACGTTCGCCTGTTTACGACGATTCCGAAAAGTTTTAGTGGCTGAGGAGGTAATTTTTCTATACTGTGTAGTGTGTACCAGTAAACCCTCTTGTGTTAGAGTTCGTATACTTAACTTGAGTTCGTAATTTCTGTACATTTCCCTTCTGGATGACTTTTCATTCCTAATATTGTTTTATCAATCTGCGCCATCATCAGTGTCTATTAAATACTGTGATTGTGGTGAAACCCGCCCGCCGTTAACTCAGGATGTCGGATCGAGCCGACCACTGAAAGGGTTCTGGTTAGTCATCATCAATTTTGTGAAGTACTCATCATGTCAGGAGTGATTCCCTCTTATTCCTTTGTTTAGTCGCAGCATAATTCAGCCTTGAATCAGGATTCATCGTAAAATTCCTCTCTTTGAACCATCCGTGGTTTTTGCGCATTCTTCGGAATCTTAAAGGTGAGCTTGGAGGGGGAGGCAGAGAAAATGACCTATAAGATTTGGGTCAAGATTTCTACGAACAGCACCTAGAGGCTCATTCAGTTAAGTTCATGAAGTCGTATCGGAAAGGATTAGATGGCAGTTATATGAGGGACCCTCATTCTTCATCACACATTTTAGCATTTTTAGCTGCTGTGACTCGGACTGCTGTGAACCGCAGTCGCTTACGGGAACACTTTGGGAAACGGACCGAACCGCCATAAGCCGCAATGAGTGCGAGTGAGAAACCTTAAAACGCGAAAAGTCTTTCTCGCACTCAAAGTCGCTTACGCGAAAAATTTGGGAAACGGACCGAACCGCCATAAGCCGCAATCAGTGCGAGAGAGAAACCTTGAAACGCGAAAGGTCTCTCTCTCTCGCACTGGCAGTCTCTTACGGGAACAATTTGGGAAACTGACCGAACCGCCATAAGACGCAATGAGTGCGA
Organism: Trialeurodes vaporariorum; assembly: GCA_011764245.1. Classification (NCBI taxonomy): domain Eukaryota; kingdom Metazoa; phylum Arthropoda; class Insecta; order Hemiptera; family Aleyrodidae; genus Trialeurodes; species Trialeurodes vaporariorum. Next base: position 86,776,344 of record VMOF01000111.1, on the reverse strand, counting down.
GTGAGAAACCTTGAACCGCGAGAGGTCTCTCTCTCTCTCACTCGCAGTCGCTTACGAGAACACTTTGGGAAACGGACCGAACCGCCATAAGACGCAATGAGTGCAAGAGAGAAACCTTAAAGCGCGAGAGGGCTCTCTCTCGCACTCGCAGTCGCTTACGGGAACACTTTGGGAAACGGACCGGACCGTCATAAGACGCAATGAGTGCGAGAGAGAAACCTTGAAACAGGAAAAGTCTCTCTCTCGGACTCGCAGTCGCTTACAAGAATCATTTGGAAACGGACCGAACCGCCATAAGACGAAATGAGTGCGAGAGAGAAACCTTGAACCGCGAGAGGTCTCTTTCTCTCACTCGCAGTCGCTTCCGGGAAAATTTTGGAAAACGGACCGAACCGCCATAGGACGCAATAAGTGCGAGTGAGAAACCTTAAAACGCGAAAGGTCTCTCTCTCGCACTCGCAGTCGCTTACGGGAACACTTTGGGAAACGGACCGAACCGCCATAAAACGCAATGAGTGCAAGAGAGAAACCTTGAGAGAGAGACCTCCCGCGTTTCAAGGTTTCTCTCTCGCACTCATTGCGTCTTAAGGCGGTTCGGTCGGTTTCCCATAATATTCCCGTAAGCCACTGCGAGTGCGAGAGAGAGACCTCTCACGTTTCAAGGTTTCTCTCTCGCACTCATTGCGTCTTATGGCGGTTCGGTCCGTTTCCCATAATATTCCCGTAAGCGACTGCGAGTGCGAGAGAGAGACCTCTCGCGTTTCAAGGTTTCTCTCTCGCACTCATTGCGTCTTATGGTGGTTCGGTCCGTTTCCCAAAGTGTTCTCGTAAGCGACTGCGAGTGCGAGAGAGAGACCTGTCGCGTTTCAACGTTTCTCTCTCGCACTCATTGTGTCTTATGGTGGTTCGGTCCGATCCCCAAAATATTCCCGTAAGCAACTGCGAGTGCGAGAGAGAGACCTCTCGCGTTTCAAGGTTTCTCTCTCGCACTCATTGCGTCTTATGGCGGTTCGGTCCGTTTCCCATAATATTCCCGTAAGCGACTGCGAGTGCGAGAGAGAGACCTCTCGCGTTTCAAGGTTTCTCTCTCGCACTCATTGCGCCTTATGGCGGTTCGGTCCGTTTCCCAAAATATTCCCGTAAGCAACTGCGAGTGCAAGAGAGAGCCCTCTCGCGTTTCAAGGTTTCTCTCTCGCACTCATTGCGTCTTATGGTGGTTCGGTCCGTTTCCCAAAGTGTTCCCGTAAGCAACTGCGAGTGCGAGAGAGAGACCTCTCGCGTTTCAAGGTTTCTCTCTCGCACTCATTGCGTCTTATGGCGGTTCGGTCCGTTTCCCATAATATTCCCGTAAGCGACTGCGAGTGCGAGAGAGAGACCTCTCGCGTTTCAAGGTTTCTCTCTCGCACTCATTGCGTCTTATGGCGGTTCGGTCCGTTTCCCAAAGTGTTCCCGTAAGCATCTGCGAGTGCGAGAGAGAGACCTCTCGCGTTTAAAGGTTTCTCACTCGCACTCATTGAGTCCTTCGGCGGTTCCGTCCATTTCCCAAATTTTTCCCGTAAGCAACTGCGAGTGCAAGAGAGAGACCTCTCGCGTTTCAAGGTTTCTCTCTCGCACTCATTGCGTCTTATGGCGGTTGGTTCCGTTTCCCAAATTTTTCCCGTAAGCGACTGTGAGTGCGAGAGAGAGACCTCTCGCGTTTCGAGGTTTCTCTCTCGCACTCATTGCGTCTTATGGTGTTTCGGTCCGTTCCCCATAATATTCCCGTAAGCAACTGCGAGTGCGAGAGAGAGACCTCTCGCGTTTCAAGGTTTCTCTCTCGCACTCATTGCGTCTTATGGCGGTTCGGTCTGTTTCCCATAATATTCCCGTAAGCGACTGCGAGTGCGAGATAGAGACCTCTCGCGTTTCAAGGTTTCTCTCTCGCACTCATTGCGTCTTATGGCGGTTCGGTCCGTTTCCCAAAGTGTTCTCGTAAGCGACTGCGAGTGCGAGAGAGAGACCTGTCGCGTTTCAAGGTTTCTCTCTCGCACTCATTGTGTCTTATGGTGGTTCGGTCCGTTCCCCAAAATATTCCCGTAAACAACTGCGAGTGCGAGAGAGAGACCTCTCGCGTTTCAAGGTTTCTCTCTCGCACTCATTGCGTCTTATGGCGGTTCGGTCCGTTTCCCATAATATTCCCGTAAGCGACTGCGAGTGCGAGAGAGAGACCTCTCGCGTTTCAAGGTTTCTCTCTCGCACTCATTGCGCCTTATGGCGGTTCGGTCCGTTTCCCAAAATATTCCCGTAAGCGACTGCGAGTGCGAGAGAGAGACCTCTCGCGTTTCAAGGTTTCTCTCTCGCACTCATTGCGTCTTATGGTGGTTCGGTCCGTTTCCCAAAGTATTCCCGTAAGCAACTGCGAGTGCGAGAGAGAGACCTCTCGCGTTTCAAGGTTTCTCTCTCGCACTCATTGCGTCTTATGGCGGTTCGGTCCGTTTCCCAAAGTGATCCCGTAAGCATCTGCGAGTGCGAGAGAGAGACCTCTCGCGTTTAAAGGTTTCTCACTCGCACTCATTGCGTCCTTCGGCGGTTCCGTCCATTTCCCAAATTTTTCCCGTAAGCAACTGCGAGTGCAAGAGAGAGACCTCTCGCGTTTCAAGGTTTCTCTCTCGCACTCATTGCGTCTTATGGCGGTTGGTTCCGTTTCCCAAATTTTTCCCGTAAGCGACTGTGAGTGCGAGAGAGAGACCTCTCGCGTTTCGAGGTTTCTCTCTCGCACTCATTGCGTCTTATGGTGTTTCGGTCCGTTCCCCATAATATTCCCGTAAGCAACTGCGAGTGCGAGAGGGAGACCTCTCGCGTTTCAAGGTTTCTCTCTCGCACTCATTGCGTCTTATGGCGGTTCGGTCCGTTTCCCATAATATTCCCGTAAGCGACTGCGAGTGCGAGAGAGAGACCTCTCGCGTTTCAAGGTTTCTCTCTCGCACTCATTGCGCCTTATGGCGGTTCGGTCCGTTTGCCAAAATATTCCCGTAAGCGACTGCGAGTGCGAGAGAGAGACCTCTCTTGTTTCAAGGTTTCTCTCTCGCACTCATTGCGTCTTATGGTGGTTCGGTCCGTTTCCCAAAGTGTTCCCGTAAGCCACTGCGAGTGCGAGAGAGAGACCTCTCGCGTTTCAAGGTTTCTCTCTCGCACTCATTGCGTCTTATGGCGGTTGGGTCCGTTTCCCAAATTTTTCCCGTAAGCGACTGCTAGTGCGAGAGAGAGACCTCTCGCGTTTCAAGGTTTCTCTCTCGCACTCATTGCGTCTTATGGCGGTTCGGTCCGTTTCCCATAATATTCCCGTAAGCGACTGCGAGTGCGAGAGAGAGACCTCTAGCGTTTCGAGGTTTCTCTCTCGCACTCATTGCGGCTTATGGCGGTTCGGTCCGTTTCCCATAATATTCCCGTAAGCGACTGCGAGTGCGAGAGAGAGACCTCTCGCGTTTCAAGGTTTCTCTCTCGCACTCATTGCGTCTTATGGCGGTTCGGTCCGTTTCCCATAATATTCCCGTAAGCGACTGCGAGTGCGAGAGAGAGACCTCTCGCGTTTCAAGGTTTCTCTCTCGCACTCATTGCGTCTTATGGCGGTTCGGTCCGTTTCCCAAAGTGTTCCCGTAAGCATCTGCGAGTGCGAGAGAGAGACCTCACGCGTTTTAAGGTTTCTCACTCGCACTCAATGCGTCCTTCGGCGGTTCCGTCCATTTCCCAAATTTTTCCCGGAAGCGACTGCGAGTGCGAGAGAGAGACCTCTCGCGTTTCTCTCTCGCACTCATTGCGTCTTATGGCGGTTCGGTCCGTTTCCCAAATCATTCCCGTAAGCGACTGCGAGTGTGAGAGAGAGACCTCTCGCGTTTCGAGGTTTCTTTCTCGCACTCATTGCGTCTTATGGCGGTTCGGTCCGTTTCCCAAAGTGTTCTCGTAAGCGACTGCGAGTGAGAGAGATAGACCTCTCACGTTTCAAGGTTTCTCTCTTGCACTCATTGCGGCTTATGGCGGTTCGGTCCGTTTCCCAAAGTGTTCCCGTAAGCGACTGCGGTTCACAGCAGTCCGAGTCACAGGAGCTAAAAATGCTAAAATGTGTGATGATGAAACAGGGTCCCTCATATAACTGCCATCTAATACTTTCCGATACGACTTCATGAACTTAACTGAATGAGCCTTTAGGTGCTGTTCGTAGAAATCTTGGTCCAAGTCTGATAGGCCATTTTCTCTGCCTACCCTTCCAAGCTCACCTTTAAGATTCCGAAGATTGCGCAAAAACCACAGATGGTTCAAAGAGAGGAATTTTACGATGAATCCTGATTCAAGGCTGAATTATGCTGCGACTAAACAAAGGAATAAGAGGGAATCACTCCTGACATGATGAATACTTCACAAAATTGATGATGACTAACCAGAGCATTTTCAGTGGTCGGGTCGATCCGACATCCTGAGTTAACGGCGGGCGGGTTTCACCACAATCACAGTATTTAATAGACACTGATGATGGCGCAGATTGATAAAACAATATTAGGAATGAAAAATCATCCAGAAGGGAAATGTACAGAAATTACGAACTCAAGTTAAGTAACTACGAACTCTAACACAGGAGGGTTTACTGGTACACACTACACAGTATAGAAAAATTACCTCCTCAGCCACTAAAACTTTTCGGATTTTGAAGAATCTAGCACTAAAAGGACTGAGAGTAAAGGAGTAGACTCAAAAAATGACTAAAAACCGATTTGTAGACAGATTGAATCGTCGTAAACAGGCGAACGTGATTTGCAAGGTCTTCAGAGCATACCAACGGGTGTCCACTTCAACGACTTATATTTTCCATTTATTTTCGAAAAAACGTTACCAGACCCGGTAGGGCGGAGGTCAAAGCCCAAGCTATCCTCCTTCCATTAAGACCAAGAAAAGCAAAATCCGTGTAAAATTAGGAGTTTTAGAAGCGAAAAACGGAAGAGAACATCTTCATAAAAATACGTGTAAACAGAGGTGCTCCTATCCGGCCAAGCACCTCTATTCCTAACCTAACTTTCTTTCTTGCGGGTTACGCTGGTTCGTATTCGTTCGCCGGTATAATATAGAGGTCGTTGGGAAGGACACATTCGGGTATAGAAGCATTTTAATAGCGACTTCAAGGAAGTCAGTTTGTATGATATCGATGTATAGCTTCGACTTTTTATCACATGATTTTACGTATATGTAAACAATGGGACAGTCACAGTGCTGCTAGATGTGTTGTAAAATATTCAGGCACTTGAGACTTAATGTAAAATGTGTATATTTTATGTCAAATCTGGCAGCACTGTACAGTCATTGATTGATGGCTCGACGAGGTTGCTGTATAACTTCGCGAAGTAGAGCTTCGATACTTATCATATGTATTAAACGCAGATTTATAGAATAGTACAATCAACTAGAGATGACTTTGTTGAGATCGGTACGTTGAATTGATATCTCGATTGTAACCCAGCAAATTTGGGCTAGGTTTCGAGAATTTTTAAAGAAACCAAACTATTAGTGATGATGAGTTGAGACGATGGTTATTCTTCTCTTATCAATAATATGCTCTCGAATATTACTGAGTAATGAAAATAATTGGTTTCCTGTTGAAAATGTGTTGTTTACTTTGAATGTATAAGTGATTTATCTAAGAATACTACCAACGGGTCCAACGGACCCAGAATATTGTTACACATCTTCTTTCAAAGATGGCGATTTAAGCTGTTTCGTATTAGTTCGCATCTCGGTGAGGTTATGATGTTTTTGTAAGGTCTGTTTTTTCAAATTTAAAAAAAAAAAAAAAAAAAAAAAAAAAATTGTTAGATTTCTTGGGTATTTTTGTAGTTTTTAACGATTCATCTGATTGTATACACCTGTTATTTTTTAATCTGTGAAGTCAAAGTGTGTCAAATTAAATGAAGGCGTTTTTTTTTTCTTTTTCGAAATAGACTGATTTAGTGCTGACTTGGTGATGAGCGTTCCAAAGAAAGACAAACTGTCTCTCTTGGTCTCACGTAACCCCCGCATGTACTGCTATCTCACTCTAATTTCAAAAAACTTACGGAGAGACATCTTTTGAGCATTGATTATCAATTGTCAAAAAGCGCTGAAAGAATGACCCCAAATAATAGGGGTTGTAAATGACCTCACGTCCAAAAAGCTTAAAAAATTAAAATGTTAAATGAAGTTTGCTTGAATTTCCGAGCCAACCTATTTTAACAAATTATTGTCGTTAATGAAGGGCTGTTTGAAAAAGGCATACTTTTCCCGCGCAAAGTTTCTTTTCCATTTTTATACAGATTTTTGATTTACCTACTAAAACGCAATATCTTATTGTCATGTCAGTTCAACGAAAGGTTATCGTAGGTGTGCGATCTCGGTCATGCGTATTTGTTTGCTTACCCCGAACTTCTCATTTTATTGTGAAAGCATGGTTTTTCACTCTCGCTATCTCTTTCTCTCCTTCCCTTCTTTTCTCTGTACTGTTCTAAATCGTATAATCCACATGCGCTAATACGGTGCATCCAAATGCGCCGATTCTAAGGGTTTCGGCGGCTCCATGAGCGCCAAAAAAAATTGACGGTTTTGGATCGGGCCCTCTTGAGAACGACCACCCCTAAAATGGTTAAGTTTCATGCAAGGGGGTGGGGGGACGCGGGTTATGCTATTTATGCCCCTTCCAAATGATGACTCCTGTTTTCTAAACATTTGGTGTATATGAGAAAATACCACTTTAGTATTGCAGGAATAATAGAGTAAGTTTTTAGATTTCGTCCTTTGGAGCAGGATTAGATGGGCGAATAGCAAACGGAGTTAGGGAGTGGATATCAAGTCAAAGTCTTAGCTCGAATAAACAAAATCACGCGCAAGACGCGAAACGGAACGCTTGGCCGCGAAGCGGCCACCGGCCTCTAGTTATTATATATATATATATATATATATAATATATATATATTATATATATATATATATATATATATATATATATATAATATATTATATATATATATATATATATATATATATATATATATTACCTGGATCCCCCGATCCTGGTCCTGGCAGCAACTTACAATCAATCCCAAGCCTTTTTGAACCCCATGCTATAAAGGCTGCAATTTATTTCAGCGAACTCAGATTTGTCACACATATTAGGATGAAAAATCTGGTTCCATATATATCCTTTAAAAAAAAAAAAATTGACCTTCAAAAGCGTTATATATCGAGTGACATTAACAATCAATTCCAATCATTTACGGCACTTCTTAACCGTACAGCATTTCACCCTTAATTCCAATCCCTACGCGCAGCAATTAACGGTTGATTCCAAGCCCATTGGGATTTTTATACGTTCCCGTGTCTCATCCTTAGATTCCAGTCCTAATGCGCTGTTGCATGAATGAAACGACGATTTTTCCAACCTTTCGAAGCATCGCACCCTCGTCTTGGTTGAGAGTTTCTTCCATTGTGCTAGGTATAGACATGCTATATTCTGTCACATTTTCGTTGCTTTCTTTGGTTCCGCGCGTTCTCATTTAAATGCGTCCCTTCCCACCGTTTCCTTCGTCCGCTTCAGTTAACGAATCGGATTATTTAATTTTATACCGAATATATTCTCCACATATTTATTTGCCTGCATCAAACACATAAGATATCACATATTTACATACTACGCATTTATTTTTAAGAGGTGGAGAAGTGTGACGAACCAGTCGATGAACTGCTGATTAAAAAAAACAAAACAAAACAAAAAACAAACAAAAAAAAAACAACAACAACAACATTCAATAATAGAAACAATTGATACCACTCTCATGTGTTCTCTCTTTCCTGCACCACCCGCTGTCTCTCATTATAGATATCGTATAAGTCTTCATTTTATTTGAAATAGTATTAATAGTCAACTTTTCAAGCCTCCGGGCGAATATAAAATATTTTGAAAATAATTGGTCGAAAATTTGATGCTTGAATAATCTATTACTTGCGGCCTATACGAGGTATTAGACTATGGTTTGGACATATTGGAATTAAGCAGGCAGATGTTTTATACACCTATCATAATAAATCATTATCGAATAATGGGCTGTTGCAAGGCTTTGCCACAAAAGAAGTACATTGTTGGGGCAAAAAGGAGCGAAACTGACAATATGTTGCTAAAAAACTCTGAAATCCCCTCAATAAACGCTCTTCAACTGTATGACCTTTAAAGGCAGAGAACGCGCTACGGACTAGAACATATACCGATGGAGTTTCTCATCTTTCGACCAACACTCCATACCACGGCATCAGTTTTCCCAGATATATCATTACTTTCAGATAATCTAAATGAAACAAACAA